>JAVANC010000002.1:33228094-33828094 GCA_033319125.1 Parnassius glacialis
ATGGTGGTTTTACAGGCTGGTGACTTTCGCCAAACTTTACCTGTCATTCAAAAGGGCACATCTGCAGATGAAATTAAAGCATGCCTCAAGTCGTCTATTTTATGGAACAAGGTGACAAAATTCAGTTTAACTACGAATATGAGAGAGCATTTGTATAATGATATCAATGCTGGAAACTATGCTGACACACTATTAAAAATTGGCGATGGACGGTTGGAAACGGATGCTGAGGGCTGCGTTAAATTGACGAGAGATTTTTGTAATTTAGTACAGAGTCATTCCGAATTAATTGCGAGCGTTTATTCAGATTTAACGAACAACATGCATGAAGACAAATGGTTATGTGAAAGGGCGATTCTCGCACCAAAAAATGAGAGCTTTAACAGTGGCAGAGCCACGCGGCAGCTTTTGCTGTCGCACGGATGGGCCGGCTCGAACCGGGGTAGTACCACGACCTCACAGAAAACCAGCGTGAAGTAGAGAGTAGGTTTACCTCTGCGTTTTGCTTGGTGAGTGCAGGTGGTCGGATGCCCTTTTTGCTGGAGATGAGGCATTCTATCTTAGTCCTCACGGGTGACAACGCTTCTACATTTTGATTTGTAATAGAGTATAGATGTAGATGTCTATGGGCCGCAGCAACCACTTACCATCAGGTGGACTGTGTGCTCGTTTGTCACCCTTATCCTATAAAAAAAAAACAAAATAAATTCAGATATATTAAGCGAAGTAGCAGGAGAAATAACAGAGTATTTGTCAGTAGACACAGTTATGGACACAGAACAGAGCACTTCATATCCCGTAGAGTTTCTAAATTCTCTAGAGTTGTCAAGTGTGCCCTCACATAAGCTTCAATTAAAATTAGGCGTCCCAGTCATGCTAATGCGAAATTTAGATGCTCCTCGGTTATGTAACGGGACAAGGCTGCGTGTGACACATCTTGGATGGAACATAATCCGTGCTACAATTTTGACAGGCGTAGAAAAAAGTGAAAATGTTATTATACCACGGATCCCTATAATTCCCACAGATCTTCCTTTTCAATTCAAAAGGTTGCAGTTCCCTATTAAGCTTAGTTTTGCAATAAAAATTAATAAAGCGCAAGGGCAAACGTTACAGGTAGCGGGGGTCAACTTAGAAAAACCGTGCTTCTCTCATGGTCAGCTGTATGTACCATGTTCGCGTGTGTCAAATGCCTAGAATCTCCACATTCTTTCCCCGAATGGAAAAACATATAACATTGTATACAGTAGCGTCTTAAAATAGTGTTCAGTTAGTTTTTTTCCAAAATTCCCACAATCAATTAATCAGAACTCCAACAGATCTTCCCTTTCAATTCCAAATTTCCTATTTAGCTCAGTTTCTTTTCAATTCCAAATGCTGCACCTCTGACGGACCTATTAAGCTGTTTCCTTTCAACTCAAAAGGCTGCATCTCTGACGGATCTTTTATTTGGCTCAGTTTCCTTTCAATTCAGAAAACTGCATCTCTGATGAATCTATTTAGCTCAGTTTCTTTACAAAAGTCTGCATCCCTGACGGATAATTATGCTCAGTTTCCTTTAATTAAAAAAATATCCCATTTCCATTTGGAATAAACAGGCTATTTTCATGCTTTCCTATACGCTGCGTTTCAAAACATTTAAATAGGCTGACGAATCAATTTTGCTCAGTTTCCTTTTAATGGCTGCATCTCTGACAAATCCATAAAACTCAGTTTTCTTTCAATTCAAAAAGCAATGGATAGTTCACTTCCCAGTGACCGTTTGGGCGAAGCCGCGGGTAACAGCTAGTAAATAAATAAATGGAAATGAGCACGCAGTCCACCTCATAGTAAGTGAAAGTTGTGACCCATACACATCTAGATCTACCTTCAATTAAAAATCAAAATGCAGATGCGTTGTCGCCCTTGAGGAGTAAGATAAAAGGTGTGAAAAGGGTCTCCAGTTCTCATTATACGAAATACGCACCATCACATCACACAGCAGCATTAAGTTGTTTAATTAATACATAATTTAAGTAACCGATAAGTGAGATCGATAGCAGTTATTTTTATTTAAGTAATAGAGCTCGTAATGTAGACTTTGTAAGAGCGATTAATTGATTTTTTGGTTCCTTTACCACAAATAATCCAAGAAATTGCTCAGATTTTATTCCAGCTCTTGATTTTCATCATCTGGTTCTGCGGCACAACTCTAAATTGTATATATCCACGTCATCTTGATGGTTCGCAATTGCTTTACACGATCACGTTGTTGAATATGTTTTCACCAGTAGTTTTCCTGGCCAATATGAATATGTGATCTTCAAGAAAAGTGCCTCCACCTTTATTATTAAATTGAAAAGGCAAATCAACTCATAGTCCACCTGATACTAAGTGTATATATGCCTCTACTGTTCTTCCGGAATGATATATAATTTATGGATGATAAGAAATAACCCCTGGGGACAAAGTGATTGCTACCAAGCTATTACTGATTTGTTTTTTGTTGTTGTGTAACATACATGATAGTAAGCTGTTATTTTTTTAAATGTCCCGCTGGGTTTCTTGCTGGTTCTTCCAAGGACAGAGGTTTCTTTCCGAACCAGTGGTAAATTGAACGAAAGAATGACTTTCAATAAGTATTATTCATAATCTATATTGAATAAAATAGTTTCTGTTTCTGTTTCCGATTTCGATGAAACTTTGGTGAATTATTGTGTTTTTATTATAAACTATCTGACCAGGCAGACGTTGTTCTGCCATTTTCGACGACCCTTCCTATAAAAAAATCCTTAAAATCGCAATAAAGAAATATTGCGCGTCACTTATCAGGATAAAAACTATCCTACCTCTCAAGTTGGACCGAAATGCACACAGTGTGCAAAATTTCATTGAAATCAGTTCAGTAGTTTAGGAGTCCATCGCGGACAAACAACGTGACACGTAATTTTTATATATAAAGATTAGAAGTGATCAAGGAACAGACAGTCCACCTGAGGGTAAATGCCTACTGCAGCCTTTGAACCTGCAACCCACTTGAAATCAAGAATGCTACAGATGTATCGTTACTTCCGTGGACCGAGATAGATTTCAAAGTCGAAGTCAAACTTTTTATTGAGTTAGGCTTGCTTAAAATTATTATGAACGTCAAAGTCTACACCGCATTTAACAGAAGACCTTCTCAGAGAAGAACTGAGAAGAAGAAACTCCGGAGACTTTTTTCAAAGTCTTGTCACAACTTATAATTAAATAATACAATGTCAAAGTCTATAAATATTTTTAATAGTCTGTTTTAACAAAATAATATCAGTAGGAGACTTGCAAATGCAGATTAGGAGTTAATTCCACACATCATTGTCCTCAATATATGTATATATAAGTATATCTATTTTAGAAAATGGCTTTCTTTAAACAAAATTTCCTTTATTAAAAGTTTTGTAAATTTTGTATGTTTTTGAAAATGACGTTTTAGTTTTAGTCAATTATAATTTAGGAACATCTAGCAATTACTGTGATCCGTTCTAACAGGGGACAGTCCGCGTTTTATTAAATAAATTTATATTTTTCCGTTACATGATGTTCTCAAAAAAAAAAACGACGGAATTGTCGAAATATTAGTTAGTTACAACACTATAGTTATCGACTTACCACGCATTCGAACCAAACGGTTTGCTTCATCTTTCATCACGCGAATAACAAAGGAGTGGATTAAGTTGCCAGCACCTATCTTTCAATCCGATTACAATGTGGGTTTGTCTTCAAGGCAAGAGTGAATAGGCTTTTGTTAAGCCACTGCACTTTACCATCTTAACCACTTCAGGAGGGATAATAGTGAAGCGCTAACTTAGAATAAGAAATAAAAGCGACTCGCGAGGCCCCAAGTTATAGATTACCAGTATCGCTATGCATTGTTTTGATTACCTCATTGCCTGTAGTTTTGCTGGTTCTCTATATTGTACAGACCGTAACACTGCAGTGCAGCCACAGCTACTTGGTGGCAGAAATAGGTAAAAGGGTGTAACGTATTCAAATGGCGTTCTGGGCAGAAAATAAGTTCAATCACCTACTTGTCCTTTCTAAAAGGCTGGCAACTCACCTACAATGCTTTTTGGGTGTATTGGGTTGGGATTTAAAGTCAGATAAGCCGCATGCTAGTTTGTCCCTCTGTTCAATAACAAAATAAGAAATAGTTTACAATAAGAGTTAATGGAAGATAAAAATCATCGATCGCCGAACCGATTTGGACTTCTAAAAAATAACAAATAATTCGAAAATTTTCGAAGCGTCAGTAGCCTAATGCCAGGGTGCAGTCCGTGAACTCCAAACGTCGTGGGTTCAAATACGCCTTTTGACTAGTGTCGTGAACTACTTCTAACACAAGCATTTTAAGTTCAGCATACAAGAAGTGTTTAAAGGGAATATTAGCAATGTTTAATAGCATTACTAGTATTTTTTTTTAAATCTACATTAATTATTTTTTAAATATTATATACAACATGATATAGTAGGACTGCCACAATAAAAATTCATTTACCTTTTAAACCTGAATAGCTTTATGTTTTCGTGGGTTGAATCATTTCTGAATAACACGGTCCATTAAACCATGGTAACACTTTAGGATAACTTACTCAAAATGTTAATTATTACGAGGCGCCACTACTCTTAATTATTATGGTCAATTCAAAAGCGCTTCGTTTTCTTTTCCAAGCCGTTTTGCAGTTTATAGTAATAAAGCGAATAAAAATTCCTTTTTTAAAATTAAATACCAGTCCAACTATTATTAACATCGAGTTATTTGTACTACGTACTAGAGAAGCCATTCCAAACAAAAATTGTGTCCTACTCTATGTCTTCGCGCATGCGCGGGAGTAGTAGTCGCGTCGCGCATGAGCGAAGACTTTAATTTGATATAAAATAAGATATTGATATAAAATAAATATAAGAATTTAACATAAAATGTCTTAATTTAATCTAAACAAACATATTTCTAAATAAAATGTAATAATAATTATTTTATGGAATTCACAAATCTTCAATTTACACAATATTTAGTTTGTATGGACTGCAGGGACTGCACTACAGTTCAGTTGAACATAGTCAATGTTCGGAAGGGCTTCTCTAGTACGTAGTACATATAACTCAATGATTATTAATATTTATTTTAAACTAATATTTCACCTCGAATGTAATAAAACGGATTGTTACGGAGAACAAATCGTTTCTTGAATATAGCAATCGGGCATAGGTCGTGCGGTTCAAATAAAGAAGAGGTTCTCAATTCGACTGTATTTTTTTGTATGTTACCTCAGAACTTTTTTGTAGGTGGACCGATTTTAATGAATTTTATTTATAAGCTGGGTACTTCTCATGCGTTCATATAAATTTGATCAGACCTGATCAGTAATTTTTGAGTTATCCTTAATAATGCGTATTTAATTGACTTCGACTATACTGATGATCTTCTTGTTTAATTTATATTAAAGTCGGTTGCACAAAATTTTTAACTTTACCTCTTATATTAACTCATATCACCCGGTCAGGTTTAACGAATTTAGTTTATTTTATGTAGGCCAGTATTCAGAGACAAATGATTCGACTTAACTCAATTTGAACTCGGATTTCGTAAGTAGATATAAATTGGCATAGTGAGTCGAGATCCCATGATAATACCACCTTACTTTACCAAGTCAGACTCGAGCCATAGAAAATTGTAATTTGACTTTCGTGAGCAACGTTTTTTGTTTAGCTTAAACAAAATAAATAATTTAAAAAAATCAAAATACCCGACCACAAAAGACAATTTAAAAGTCATGGACGTACGTCCATGTTAAAAGTATAGCACTAAAACGACCGAACAAGATTGATAATAGAAAACAAAATTAAAATAAAGTATTAATTGTTGTATTAAAAATTAGTAAATGTTAATATTAAATATATAACTTATTCATATATATATATATATATATATATATATATATATATATATATATATATATATATGTATGTATATATATATATATATATATATGTATATATATTTGCAATTCCCTTTTAATTTCCTTTATTTTGGTACACTACTCGATATATTTGGCTAATTTTTTTTTAAATTAACGTATTACTATTTTGCGTCAAAAATCCGCCATTTTGTTTATTTTTTCAAACATTCTATCTAAGAACACTTAGGTTTCTAAGACGAATAAAACGATACCTTAATTGTCGAAATCCATCCAGCCGTTTGGAAGATACGAGGTAATAAAGAAATTTACATATACGTTATATAATAGTTTTTTTTTTATATCACTGTATGTTCTGTTCTTAAGCACCGTGTGTAGTGGCGGAGTAAGAATCCACAATCCCATATCATCCCGTGGCTGTTGTAAGAGGCATCAGAGGGAAACAAATCAGGAGATGGGCAGCGGCGTCTTCCTAAAAACGACTAAAAAAAATTGCGGTTACCAACCCACTTGCCAAACGTGACAACTATGGCAAATATCCTCCTTATGAGGCATGGGCATATCTATAGGGAGGCCTCTCTCACAAAATGCCTTATAGGGGGATATTTGTTAATTTATACAATATTGATAATTTGTTATAATCAGCATTGGACTTTAATAGTCTGTAATGGAAGTTTTTGGAATACGGCTTTTACTTCATTAAAAGTATTATTTTTCAATTCTTTTGAGTGGACTTAAGAATATTTCAAGCTCGAATGCCGTCTACACACCTATAATAAAAACTTCTTCCCCTATTTTTCCGCCCTTAGGGATGGAATTTTTTCTTCTTAGTCTGTAATTAGATTTTGTCATAGTTGCCACGTTTGGCAACCGTAGTTTTTTATAATTTTAAGTTGTTATTAGGAAGCTGCACATCTCCTGTTCTAATTACCCTCTGTCGCGTCTTACGACACCTGCGGGACTATATGGGGTAGTTGACATTCTTACACCGCCACTACACGATCTATTTTGTAGTTGGCCTTGTTTAACAAATTTTCCCTTACAAGTTTTTTTTTTAATTTTGCCAGACTGCTAAATGAGGTTATGTGGGTTTTACTCAAAAAAAATTATAGTTAAAGTTACTCTAAATTTAGGAACCTCTAGCGTATCACCGTGACCCGTTCTATAGAAGATAATCCCTTTCAAAAGATTGCCCTAGAATGCTTACCGTCATTAGCCTAAGACCTGAATGGAAGGCCTTCGGCGGGGCGTATGTTATAACGGAGTTCGGCGTACATTTTTAGTGGCCAACATTAAAGACATAGTAATGACAAATTACTTTGTAAGGCTGTAATACTAGGGCGTGATCGCCACGCACTCCCCACAAAATGATTTCCACTACGACCTTATCTTGATAGTTTTAATAAACATTATAAACATTTAATGTCAATAGAACTCTTCAGAAAAAATGATTTATAAATTTCAAAGTGCCTATTTCGACTTTATTTATATTTTTATATTTAACCTTTTTTTTTCTACAAAAAAATATTTAATTTATAATAATTTTTAAACAGTTTCATATAATTCAGAATTTAGATTTATATATTTTAAATATTAAATTCAAATTTGTCAGACACTTCTAGATAATTAAGAATTTTGTAAGTGCTGCCCAAGATTACACAAGATATTATAGGGGTTAAACAACACTTAATTTTTATTTCAGTCATATGAGGATAGCAATATAAATATGCATTTAATATTTTTTTGTTTATTTACTAAATACAATTAGATTCTTTATTATTGATGTTATGTTAAATACATGACGAACTTTCACCATATTATGTCGGAAATATTTGGAACCTACTTAATTGCTACAAATTTTTGTTAAAAATTTAAAAGCGACGTAACCAGACTAAGATAGTAGACGAGACTTTATTACAAAACTTTGTAATCTTCAAATCAAATTACTCTGCCGTTCTGGTTAAAATACAAAATGCAAAATAAGCGCCATCTATCGTATTAATTGGTATGTTTGAAATAAATTGCATTAGTATTTTATGCAATTTGAAATAGTTATCTATAAAATAATGAGTAAAACAAATGTCATAATCTTGCAATGCTGTAAATCATTTTTATTTCGTCTTCATTATTTTTAAGTAATGAGTAAATATGCTATTTAACTACATCTAGTGTCGAGTAGCAGAACTAAATACATAAAAGTTTTCTTATAATACGGTAGATGTCACGTATCCTAATTTTATCATGTAATTTCTAAAGGCGATGGCTTTACACTCACTATCCCTGCGAAAATTCCAGAAATTAATAAATAATTTATTAGCCTACAATAATGTTCCGATGTTGTACATTTTTCCACTGTCATTTTTCATTGAACATATTTTATTTTGTTGTTCAGTAAAACAATTAATTTTGTCTCATGATTGATAAAATTTGTATGTAATATATCACGTGAATGAATATAATCTTCCTACTTGTCTACCATGTTTCTCATTATACTACAATCATTATCTCCACATGTATGTTTTTTTTTCTCTAAATGCCAACCATACTACGAAGTGAAGCTCTCTACCTGGTTATGAATCCGATTGCGTAGGTACATATTTCTACCGCTAAGCTTACTAGCAAGAGACTGGAAAAGGGAGCCAGTACGAGTATATAGACTGTATTTTATCTTAGTCCTCATCAGATTATAACGAGCTCACTTCCTACAATAGTTGACTGTAATAGAGTACACAAGTATAAAAATTTTGGCCGTGGCAACTCAAAGCAACCAACAAGCACTCGCTGTTAAAATTCACTGAACGCGAAAAACCCTGGTTCGATCGGGGTATTCACAGTAGGATTACCAATTACTCTTATTGGTAAGACTACCTATTTAGAAATTCTCTTCCCAATGGCCTTATCAAATCTTACAAGTAAGATTACTGGGAATTTTCATACCAAGTCGAACTAACTGGTAAGATCACTGGGGAAGAAAATTCTCGGTAGTTCTACTCTATAAAATAGATGGAATTTTTATCAGTGTAGGCAGACATGACGGCTCCGTGGCGCAGTGGCTTAGCAATGAGTTACTGCGCTGAGGCCCGCGGGTTCGAATCCCGCACGGAACAAGTATATGTATGGCCTACAAACAATTGTTCCGAGTCTGGATGTTTGTCCTTGTGCAATTTGTGTTTGTAAACTGCCTCCACGACACAGGAGAAAATCCTAGTGTGGGGGTAACGTTTAAAAAATAGACACCACGGACTACATATGGCAAGCCACGAATCTGACACACCTTTCCCGGTTCTTACACATCCATTATTCAACGCATTAACCGCTTGACGGTTAAGGCTACTTTAGTAATGGTACTAGGCAAGCATAAATTTGCAAGAGGCAGTATGATAGTAATAGTTTTATATTTTGTACAATTACTACTTATATTGACATCTGTTCTGAGACTTACAAATAGGGCATGAGCATACAAACGCGCACAAACAATTCTGTCCAGCGCAAATGGCTAGTCTCCGATGGGACTGGCCGCTATGACCGAAATTCAGGCTAAAGAACTATCAAACTGCCTCTTGCATGTTTATGCTTGCCTAGTACTATTTATACTAATTATAAAATGGAAAACATCCATTCAAATTGACGACGATGTTGACAAAAATAAACTTAATAACAAAAAAGTCCATCTATTTTATTGAATAGGACTACTGAGAATTTTCTTTCCCCAATATCAGTTAGGTCTACTTGGTAAGTGAATTCCCAGTAACCTTACTTGTAAGACTATTTGAAAGAAAATTAGACAATTCCCAGTAGCCTAGACACAGCCCACAGCCGGATAATATATCCAATAATACTAAGCCTAAAATCCACAGACTAGTGAAAGGTATAAACATAAACTATTAAGAATCTTCTACTTCTATTCCTAAAAGTCCACTCTGTACAGGGCATCTCCCGTTTTAGATATGATTTGCTTTTAAGCGTCTCGCTTGGCGCAGTATCGCTACGTTGCTGACCGTCCTACGTTGTCTTCTGTGTGTACTCCTTTGCACAACAGGTCCCTGGTCTCGGAGTATCCCCATTTACCCGGGTTCTCCTCGCGGTAAAATACTATCTACCCGTCGTGGCAGCCGTTTATTTTCGGCAATGTTGGTAATATTGGCGTATTTCGCGACCTAGGGAAGAATCTGCCTAGGGGTCGGTGACCTCGAAGCTTCACGGAGACGAATCTCGACGTAAGGCCGAGTATGTCGTACCGACAGGTGTGCACCCACTGTTAAGTGACACACTGTACACTAGGAACTCACTTCCTATGTTTAGCTTATATGCGAGGTTTAGTTGAGTATTACTTCACGCTTGTGGGACAGATCTACCTAGGGGAAATCGAGGCGACCTCAAAGTCTAACGGAGAAGAATCTACGGTCAATTATGTCGTTCCGACACGATGCGTGCACCCACTGCTAAGTGACGAACCGGGCCCCTAGGAGATCGACGTTCTATTGCATCAAAATCTTGCTGCCCGTCACTTGTCTAGGCACCTTTCGTCTGTCATACGCGTTACTATAACAGAAGCCATAATATTTTATAGCATATCCCACAATCTCCTTTTACAATGCCCATACATATAAATTCATATAAGACATGCCTCTAATCCCCGAGGGAGTAGTTAAAAGACGCACGTTTAGCAGAAAAATGAATGAACGACGCCCACTACACTTTTTAGGGTTCCGTAGTTACACAAAAAGGAACCCTTATAGTTTCGCCATGTCTGTCCTTCCGACCGTCCGCGGTTTTGTTCAGAGACCGTAGGTGCTACAAATCTTTAATTTTGCATAGTTATAGATATTAATCACGCCTAGAAAAGTGTGAAATAAAATCGTATTTTTTTATTTTGGATATTTCCTATACAAGTAAATGGAGGATGATTTTTTTAACCATCTATTCCATCATGTGGGGTATCGATTGATAGGTCTTTTAAAAACATTGGGCGTTTGGAACAACATCTTTTCGATTCATGTGTTCCTCCGTACTCTACCAATTAAACCACTGTTTTTGGAAATGTGAAAAGTATACACATTAGTAGTATATATAATGAAGTTAAAAGAAAAACTATTACACCTAAGTAGGCTTAAGAAGTCAACGAGTAATAGACGACCAACTTATAAAATGCACTTGGATTAGTAAAAATTTCGTTAAACTCCATAGAAAATTGCCTTAAATTAGCTGCAATAAACATTTTATAAAGAAGACGACTTATTTGCATTACTCCAATTAGCTTTACTTTTTCATTTGCGGGATAGATAGGGTATTATTATCAAAAGAAAAGTTTTTTTAATCTTTTTTGAATATCACTCCCTATAAGGCTGATTTGAAAATAAGTCCTTCAGTTTTTTTTTTATTTATATTTTTCTATTTGGGCGCATTTTAGTCGTTATAGCGGTCAAACCGCGAACTCACTTATGATGCTCATTATCAAGGATGCCCACGTATTGTGACGGGCAGCTACGGAACCCTACCTCTACATTTTGCGTGGCCCGACACACATTTGGCCTGTATTTTTAAATTAATTTACTTGCAATTTTTTTTTAATTTTTAGTATCAGCACTATAATATTTTAATCGAGACAAGTATCCAACTACGCACGTGAATCAAGCGTAAGGCTCACGCATCACAAACTCCAAATGAAAAACAATCAAGGCTTTCGATCTGGACTAGCTTTCTTATATTTGTGAGAGTACCTCGATTGGCAATCCGAACTGCATAAAGGTATAAAAGAGTTGATAAAGGCTCGGATAAGAGTTGAAATGGCTTGCAACGTCGTCAGTCCGTTGTGGAGAGATCAAATGTGCATTTTCAATAATGCCCGGATCATGAGCGGTATTAGCAGATATGTGATTGTAACGTGAGAAATTCGTTATTTGGTGAACTGTCTCAATTAACATAAAATATAAATTTATTTTAGAATATAATAGAATAATTTTAATTGAATATATTTTGTATTACAAGTATATTTTGTTCTTATTGAAAGTATTTTTTTTACATTTACCACTGGTTCGGGAAAAACCTCTGTCCTGGGAAGTTCCATTAAGAAACTAAGCGGGACTTTTTTTCAAAGTAAAATTTTACAATAAAACACAGGTTGTACAAACTACCGTTTCAAGTGTGTCTCCGAGTGTGTGTCCAAACTGTTTCTTAAATAAGTTTACAAAACTTATTAAAGAAGAAAGAAAAAACTTTTAATATAGTTTTTGTTTAGTAAAATATTTAAACTAGGTACAAAGTAGGCAGAATATGCAAGGCCTCTCACCTTGAATATTTTCTGGAACATAGATCGTTTTGTGTGTTTGTAATATCGCATAATTTTCCCTATGAATGAATTACTCAGTCGGTGTTAATTACTCAGTTGAGACACTGCTGTCACTAGCTTAAGTTCCTTCCTGGTGTCCATAGAGTGTTTTTAGGGTTCTGTACCTAAAGGGTAACCAACTGGACCCTATTACTAAGCCTCCGCTGTCCGTCCGTCCGTCCGTCATTCAAAAATTAAAAAATTACCCTAGTAAATATCTTGAATTACAGAGTGATATAAATGCAGACATTTAGAAGAGTCACAAAACTTAGTTGGATTTCCGTTTTAAGTAACAAACAAAGATGTTAATAAAATATAATCTAGATACCTATGTCCACTTCGGCCTATGATACGTCTACAGAGTTGTGGAACAGATAGTGAGTGCACCACAGTGTTCCATGGCGTATTTATATGGCGGTCTTCAAGTGTCCTCGAAAACATTTTTACGCAGACATACAGGTTAAGGCAGCACTTACCATTAATATAACAAATTTCTTGCTGCCGGCAGGAATTTAATTTGATGTTATAATAATTTTAAAAACTTATGTCATTTTTCCATATTCCTATACAATTTTACAACAAAACACTTTTTCGACTTATTTTTTTTTTATAAAACTAAAGAGACAGACGAAATTACAATCCACCTGTTAGTAAGTGTCTGCTGCACGAGTCTAGCCCATGGATACCGACAACACAATCTATAGATGTGTGATCTCTAAAAACTGAGTTTTTTTTTATAACTGGTTTTACGGCTCTGGGTTGTAGCCCTTCTGAGCATTCTGAGGACTAAGATGGAATGCCACACAGAGTGTAATTACTAAATATACAATCTCTCTTTACTCTTCCTACCGTAACACAGCAGCGCTAGCAGTGGCAGAAATAGGTAAGAGGTTGATAATGACAATAATTTAAAATTAAAAATTTTGTACAGCCGACTTCAATTTAAGCGACTTCAAGACAGGTTATTTAAGAATAACTCAATAACCATTGGTCTGACCTTGATCAAATTCATATGGGACCACACGAGAACTATCAGCTTTCATATAAAAAAAGAATCATCGAAATCGGTTCGCCCAGTACAAAGTTATGAGGTAACACACATAAAAAAAAAGCAAAAAAAAAAAAAACATACACTCGAATTGAGTACCGTCTCCTTTTTGGAAGTCGGCAGAAAATAAATAAATGGTAGATGGCCTTCTAGGCAGAAAAGGCGACCTACCATCAAAATTATTTGGCTTAATTCTGGCCGTAATACTTAATTTTTATTCCGAAATATATTTTATACATATATATCCATGTGTAATTTCTGTATGTAAAAAGCCTCCACGATACAAGGTAACACCATAGTGTGAGGTCTTCACTTGTATAGCACAGAACCAGGTACCAACAGGACGGCATCTTTATGGGCATTTTTTTTAATAAGGCCATCCATTTTTTTTATAGTATAAGGGAGACAAACGAGCACACAGTCCACCTGATGGTAAGTGATTGCTGCGGCCCATAGACATCTACATCTAGCCTCGTTTGCGAATCAAAATGCAGATGCGTTGTCACCCGTGAGGACTGAGATGGAATGCCTCATTTCCAGTAAAAAGGGCCTCCGGCCACCTGCACTCACCAAGCGAAACGCAGAGGTAAACCTCTACTTCACGCTGGTATTCTGTGAGGTCGTGGTACCACCCCGGTTCGAGCCGGCCCATCCGTGCGACAGCAAAAGCTGCCGCGTGGCTCTACCACTGTTAAATTCCATATATACATTTGCCTTGCCACTTAGGATATATATTTATCCATATTTATCTTGTGTAATTTATATATTGTATACTACGCCTCCACGATACAGGAGAAAACCCAAGTGTTTTTATTTGTATAGAACAGAACCAAATATCAACAGCACGGCTTCAATCAAATGCAGGTTGAGGACCAAGATGGAATGCCCCAGTTGCAGTTAAAAGGGTCTCCGGTTTTCTACACTCAGCGTAAGAAACACAGAATCATTAAGCTGCTATTTTACGCTGGTACCCTGTGGAAGCATGGGCCTTCCCGGGCGAGCCGAACCATTCATGCTCTAACCGTAATATATGTAGATATATCATACATATATATATATATATATATATATATATATATATATATAGATATAGCTATATCATATATTAACGCATTCTTATGCAACAGCTATTACCGAATCCGTAAACAATAGCTTACAATCTTGTAATATATACATCTACAATCTTAGAACACAAAACTCACACAAATAACTAGATTTTATTTCACATCAACATCGCTTAGTCTTTAAGCGCTTGCGAGAAGAAAAAAATACTTTTATTGCCGCTTTAACTTTTCTTCTGGACGATATAAAAAGTAGACTTTACAAACTTTGCCCGCGCGGAGGTTTGTCTACAACAGTGTTAGTCTCTTACAAATCCAGACTTATTGCGGGCTCACTGCGAGTGGTGCGAATCGTTCACGAATGACTTTAGCTGCGGACATAACATAGAGCTCCTACAACGCATTCCGGTGTGCTTACTTAAAGATAATACTTAAGTAAATACTTAGCACAACAAACAAAGATAAATGGAGTGTTGTTTACATTTCAAGTAACGTTGAAACCACGCATTCATGGACACACATTTTTTTTTCTTTATTATTCCGTAAAATTTCACTGTTTGACGCACACATATTCTTCTAAAACGATTTTGTTGGTTGTATATGATTTAAGATATATGTATATTATACATGAGTGTTCTAATAAAGATAAAGATGTTTTTTTTGTTGCTTTTTGCGTCACTCGAAATTTATGCAGCGTTTGTCTTTCTTTCTTGGTGTTTTATTTCTTGCTTTGCTGCGTTTATTTTTAATTCTCCAAAGTTAATGAACCAATTTAGAATTTTTATTTTTCTACAAAATATACCACAATGATACCGTATACATTTCAAAGATGATGAAATGGGATGACCACTGCTGGCTATGGGCTCATCATCACACTTGTGAGGCGGTTTAGCGACTGCAGTAACAGACGTCTCGGACCTTTTACATAAAAAAAGAAAAGAGGCATTCTTCGCTCCCGATTTCTGGCCCTCTGGGGTAGTGTTTCGCGGATACAGGGACGCGTCAAAGAAAAAAGTTCCCTAAATAGTGTTATGTCTATATTTTATATATATATATATATATATTTTTAGGTTAAGCTATATATTACTATGGGCCAATGTTCTTAATATTTAAGTCCTTGATGCCTGAAATAAAGTTATTGTATTGTATTTTATACAGCGCTTTGTCTCCGGTCAGGTCTGTTGGAAGCCATGTGATATTTTTGAAATTTCCCTCGTATAACTCCCTCTTTTGACAATAAGTTTTGGTTTTACGTCACCACCCACACGACTACTTTACTCACGTATATGTATATCTATTATTTTATTAGAAGCTAATCAAAATATTTCAGTAATACGTGCTTTCCAGTTCTGCCTCGAACTGTAAAGTGCAGTGTTGAGCTACCCTTTACTAGATAGTGACGATTCGATGATACACGCTAGTCATCGATGGATGCAGGAAAATCATACCCCTAAGCTGGGTATCATTTTCTGACAATCTATAAGGGAAGCCTATGTTCAGCCGTGGACTAGTCGAGGGTAGTAGCGATAGTTATAGTGTGTACCTAAATCTGTATTTTGTTTTTTTTTAATTCTCCATGTTAATGATTTCTTATATTTACGCGAAGACTACACATTAAATGAAACTAATTTTTAAGGATCTTATCGCGTTTACTTTAACTTTTTAATTCCCGATGTTTCGGGTGCTTTACAGCACCCGTGATCACGGCGGGGACTGAGATGTCACAACACCTCAGCCCCCCCTCCCCCATCTCGTGTCGTAAAAATTCCTCGTATCGTAAAAATTAGTTTCATTTAATTTCCATGTTATTACAACTCTGTGTAGTTCCAACATAGTAATAATTTGGGATTAAAATATGCATTCGCAGGCATGCGTTTTCTTTCACCAAGTCCAACTTGCGACTATCGTTGACAGTGTCGATTGCGCATGCAATGCGTACAATGTGACTAAATGCATATTAGTCATATAACATAAAGGAGATAAAAGATCCCGAGGCCAAATGTCATCGGACGCGATTTTAAAAGCACGAATGTCAACTAACTTAGGCGACGGGGAAATTTGTCTATAAACTTGGAATTCATTATCGCTTCTTATTGTTTATTTTAGATTAAACAAACTACCGTAAATGACTGCATGCATCCCACTTCAGGGCACACGTCTTATTTCTAGAAGTAGTACAGATGTCTAATTACTAGGATTTGGAGATTAATGCGTATTAACGGTTTCCACATTTCCACGAATTTTTTACTACTCAGACTTCTAGATTTGCCCACGAAGCTATTTTTAACCACTTCACTGGACACGTGGAAAGTCAGTACGTAAAATTACCTATAACAGATTCATTTGCCCTCAAAGGAATCGTACACATTTTGAAATCCCACGGCGGTCAATCAATCAATCTCAAGCAACACGGCTTTCGTATTTGTTTAAATAAAATTCATAAAAACTGAAACAAAGCCTTTGCACGAGAAATTTTCTTCCTCGAACAACTTCCTTGTGGAAGTTCTGCCGAGCCGTTGAAAGATTGTTCCGGACCGATAAGACTAAGGGATCTTCAAGAAAAGAGCGTACTCCTTTTTAAAAGGCCGGCAACGCATCTGCGATTCCCCTGGTGTAACAGTTGTTCATGGGCGGCGGTAATCACTTACCATCAGGTGAGCCGTGAGCTAGTTTGCCCCCTCTCCTATAAAAAAATCTACCCAAAAATTAGACATCCAACGATATAGAGCAGAAACTGTCAAAATTAACAGATCAAATATAGCATTTTACCTATATAGACCTATGGATCAATAGCTTGAAGTGGCAATATATCTTGAAGAACGGGCAGCCCAGTTGTGGCACGCGAGAGGTGGCGTACTAAACCGCACGGAGTTGGAGAAGTAAAAGAGAAAAGAAATTATCAACACTATGAAATATGTCCAGCGGTAGATGTTATAGATTGTAATGATGATGATATGGTCATAGAGTCCAAGGGGGAGGCATTAGCCGTTAGTTTGGACGTAGCGAAGGCCTTTGATCAGGTCTGGCACAAAGCGCTTCTTTCGAAGCTTCCTTCCTATGGGCTTCCCGAGAAATTGTGCAAATGGATCACCAGTTTCCTTGCTGATCGGAGCATCAAGGTCGTAGTAGACGGTGAATGCTCTGATTTCAAGCCTATCAACGCTGGTGTTCCACAAGGCTGCGTGCTATCACCAACGCTGTTTCTCCTGCATATCAATGATATGTTGCTAACTGGCAGCATTCATTGCTATGCGGACGACAGCACTGGTGATGCCTTATATACCGGCCGTGCCAATATTTCTCGGGAAAACGTCGCCGAGTACCGGGACAAACTTGTGTCTGAAGTCGAGTCTTTGCTTAACAAAGTCTCGGATTGGGGGCGACTAAATCTAGTCCAGTTCAATCCCCAGAAGACACAAGTTTGCGCGTTTACCGCTAAAAAGAACCCCTTTGTCGTATCTCCTCAGTTTCAAGGCACTCCCCTTACTGCCTCAGCCAGTATCGGAATCCTTGGCGTCGACATATCGAATAGTGTGCAGTTTCGTGGTCACTTGGAAGGGAAGGCCAAATTGGCCTCTAAAAAGCTTGGCGTGCTCAGCAGAGCGAGACAGTATTTCATGCCGGCACATCGCTTGCAACTTTACAAAGCGCAAGTTCGGCCCCACATGGAATACTGTTCTCATCTCTGGGCCGGGGCACCCCAGTGCCAGCTCCTTCCACTTGACCGCATCCAGCGCAGAGCGGTTCGAATCGTCGATGACCGAGTTATTTCTGATCGGCTCGATACACTGGCACTGCGTAGAGATGTTGCATCTCTTTGCGTATTTTATCGCATTTATCACGGGGAGTGCTCTGAGGAATTGTTCGGACTAATTCCAGCCGCTCAATTTCACCATCGCACATCGCGACAAAACTCGCGTTACCATCCATACCATCTGGATGATTGGCGGTCCACGACTGTGCGATTTAGAAGAAGTTTTCTCCCTCGCACGACTTCCTTGTGGAATCAATTACCACCAGCGAATTTTCCGGACCGATACGACTTAGGAACCTTCAAGAAAAGAGCTTACACCTTTCTAAAAGGTCGGCAACGCATCTGCAATTCCCCTGGTGTTGCGGTTGTTCATGGGCGGCGGTAGTCACTTACCATCAGGTGAGCCGCATGCTCGTTTGCCCCCTATTCTATAAAAAAAAAAAAAAAAAAAATACGACCTTGAGATATAAATTTCTCAGACTTACAATTGTACCACGTTGTCTCTCCCTAAACCAACCAGCATATAATATTTTGAAAAATCTGATGGAGGAGGGGGGTGGGGGGTAGGAATCAAATTCATTTAAATAAATAAAAACAGATTTTTTTATCTATTGAGGTAATAAATGATACGTGATAAAGCCATGTTGTAAGTATATAATAGTTATAGCACAAATGGTTCGACTCGACCGGGGAAGGACCACGCTCTTACAGAATACCAGCGTAATGCTGCTGTGTTTTGTGTGGTAAGTGTAGAAAACCGGAGACCCTCAGGGGTGGGCCTCTAATCCACAGGGGTGACAACGCATCTGCATTCTGATTCTTAATCGAGGATATTTATCTTTGATAAAGCTCAAAATGTGATTTTCTTATCGTTTGTCACCCTTTTACTATAAAAAATGTTCACGTATTGAACAGCATTTTTAGAATATAATGCTTATCACTTTTGGTCATCGATCACTAATAAAAAACTAGATACACAATCAGTGACAAAAAATGTGCTTACCGAATGAGCGGCCACTCGAACATTTGGGTATGCTTTTAATTTGTACGTAGCTTTGTGAATACATCTTTAGGCAATGCGTTTAAGGTTGAATTTACATTAATGTTTATTTATTTCAACTAGAATTACGTCAAAACAATTGGCGACAGTTTTTAGAGAACTTTTGCATGGGATTGTGTATCTAGTTTTTTATTAACGATCGATGGTGATAAAGCCATGCTGTACCTATATTATAGTTATTACACAAATGGTTCGGCTTGACCGGGGAAGGACCACGCTCTTACAGAATACCAGCTTAATGCTGCTGTGTTTCGTATGGTAAGTGTAGAGAATCGGAGACCCGATTCACTAATAAAAAACTACAACAAACTAACTAACAAACTACATTAATGTATATTTATTTCTACTAGAATTACGTCAAAACAATTGGCGACAGTTTTTAGAGAACTTTTGCATGAGACTGTGTATACTATATTTTTTATTAGCGATCGACGCTTTTGATATTGTTTTTTTAACCTGTGCTTTTGAGAGATCTACTTATATTTGCCATTTTTTAATTTTAAATCATAAGCACATCATAAGAAGCAGTTAACTTGATGTATGGATTTTCTTCGCGTTATTGTAACGATCTCGAAACTAATTTGTAGGGCTCGCAGCGGGTCATCAAGGGTATGTCGAAAGTACACGCTACCTGGTAAAAACGCTAATATGACATGCCTGATGGCGGTGTCGAGATTGCATACGGCCACGAAAGAAGCGAGTCAAAAATGGCAGCGGTGCTGTTTTTTTAACCGACTTTAAAAAGGAGGAGGTACTCAATTCAACTGTAATATTTTTTTAAGTGTGTTACCTCATAACTTTTTTTCTAGGTGAACCGATTTTGATGTTTTGTTTTTTATTTGAAAGCTGGTGCTTCTCATATTTTTAAGTTATCCTTATTAATTTATATTGAAGTCGGTTGTACAAAATTTTTAATTTTACCACATGTTTGACTTGCTTCTGTCGTTTTAAACCATAGATATAGTATATTATACTATATTGACAGTGGAGTGATTAAGGCGAGACTAAAATCAAAATACACCAGTGTGCGTGAAATGTGCATGTGTGAGAGACATATAGTGTTGCACCATGCATTCAATTATCGATACCGATTGCAGTATATTCGTGTCTTCTGATTTGACGCAAATGATGTAAGTATTACCCGACTACGGAGAAGTCAAAAGGATGTTTACGATTTTAGAAGGTGTGTGTTGACAGGTTTATTTCGCAATATACGGACAAATTTGCGGAGGATGTTCAGAACAAGCAATATAAGCGAATAGTGAAAAAAAAAAACTGTACGTTTTATCTTTTATGTTCAAAATGTGTGGAAATGCATTATTTTAACTGATTGCCATTCACAAATATGTAGCGCCTACTATTTTATTACGCACGCACATATTCCTAAGGGAGTGTTGAATTGGAAAGCAGATTTAGGTATCTAATTGTTGTTTTGACTAGGTAAAGACAAGCGCGTGTCCCCGCCCTTTCCCTTTCGTAAGCCGTTACACCACTAGTTACGTTCAGCCGGCCGGCCCCGGCCGATAGTGTTCACTTGACCGTGACGTCATTACGTACCAGTGTAGTATTTATAAATTCTCGTAGGTAGTATTAATTGTCACTTCGTTAGCAATGATCCTACGAAAATATTCAAACTACTGTGAATTTTCTTTATAGTTTATGGGATTGAGATACCGCTTACAAACAGTTTTCTTAGAAGTCCGTCTGTGTTGGTACTATTCTTGTACCTATTTCTGCTCTTTAGCAGGAGCGAACTTGTTGCTGTAAGCCGGTTTTTAGGATAAGAGAGCTATACTAATGATAAAAATGGTTAATGTTAACAATAGTTTGACAAAATCAGACCAAGGCGTTGCAACGGCTTTTGAACAACATTTACCGACATTCCGATCTTGACTACAAAGTCACTCAAGACCTGCTGTCGCCGCGTTATTAATCAAACAAAATATAAGTGTCTGTAAAACGAATTTGCATTTCATAGAATATTATCAGGTGATATTGTAAAATATTTTAAAACTATTGATATTAAGAAAACAGCAGATCTATGGGGGATTTCCGTTAAAGTTATTGCGTATATAATAAATACGATCGCACCCCAACTTGCTATTATTTTCAATGCTAGTATCGAATCTGTTGTGTTTCCTGATTTATTGAAACAGTAAAGTTAGCAAGTGCGAACTTGTTGCTTTAAGCCGGTTTTTAGGATAAGAGAGCTATACTAATGTTAAACATTGTTAATTTTAACAATAATTTGACAAAATCAGATCAATACGTTGCAACGGCTTTTGAACAACATTTACCGATATTCCGATCTTGACTACAAAGTCACTCAAGACCTACTGTCGCCGAGTCACTACTCAAATAAAATGTAAGTGTCTGTAAAAAAGAATTTGCATTTCATAGAATATTATCAGGTGATATTGTAAAATATTTTAAAACTATTGATATTAAGAAAACAGCAGATCTATGGGGGATTTCCGTTAAAGTTATTGCGTATATAATAAATACGATCGCACCCCAACTTGCTATTATTTTCAATGCTAGTATCGAATCTGTTGTGTTTCCTGATTTATTGAAACAGTAAAGTTAGCAAGTGCGAACTTGTTGCTTTAAGCCGGTTTTTAGGATAAGAGAGCTATACTAATGTTAAACATTGTTAATTTTAACAATAATTTGACAAAATCAGATCAATACGTTGCAACGGCTTTTGAACAACATTTACCGATATTCCGATCTTGTCTGTAAAAAAGAATTTGCATTTCATAGAATATTATCAGGTGATATTGTAAAATATTTCAAAACTATTGATATTAAGAAAACAGCAGATCTATGGGGGATTTCCGTTAAAGTTATTGCGTATATAATAAATACGATCGCACCCCAACTTGCTATTATTTTCAATGCTAGTATCGAATCTGTTGTGTTTCCTGATTTATTGAAACAGTAAAGTTAGCAAGTGCGAACTTGTTGCTTTAAGCCGGTTTTTAGGATAAGAGAGCTATACTAATGTTAAACATTGTTAATTTTAACAATAATTTGACAAAATCAGATCAATACGTTGCAACGGCTTTTGAACAACATTTACCGATATTCCGATCTTGTCTGTAAAAAAGAATTTGCATTTCATAGAATATTATCAGGTGATATTGTAAAATATTTCAAAACTATTGATATTAAGGAAACAGCAGATCTATGGGGGATTTCTGTTAAAGTTATTGCGTCTGTAATAGATGCTATTGCACCCCAACTTGCTATTATTTCAATGCTAGTATCGAATCTGGTGCGTTACCTGATTTATTGAAACATAGTAAAGTTATACCTTTATTTAAATCTGGCAGTACCTTGGACCCCACTAATTTTAGACCTATTTCTGTACTGCCAATGCTCAGTAAAATTTATCAAAAAATTATTCTAGATCAAATGTTAAGTTTTTTTATTGTAAATAAGTTAATCCATAAGAATCAGTTTGGATTTACAAGGGGTCGTTCGACAACTGATGCCGGTGTTGAGCTAATCAAACATCTAATGAAAAAGTAAAGCATGCAAAACAAAATGTTCAATAATTACATTTATTATTAGTCAAAAATACATACTTAGACTAAATAAAACGAATAAAAATTTAAATTTTCGCATAAAACTATATATAGTATAATTAAAGTAGTGAGACATTTCATTGAAGAACTCATAGATAACGCATCTGTGACATATTTTGTTTACTGTTCACTGAAGTTATCATGAGCTGCAATAGCCAGTTGATTGTTAGCTCGTTTACCGGTCACATATTAAAAAAAAACAGTCTAAGCAAGCAAATGCCATGTTTAAGTAAAAAATGCGTGCGTTGGACTTTTACACGCGGTTAAAGTAAAACTTTATATTATTTTGTAGTTATTATTTTTTATTTCTTTACTTGGTTTAGTTATTTATTTATTTATTATTTTAGATTTATTTGTCATTTTGACTTATGAATAAACAGCCTGACAATTGAACGGCCTCTCTTTATAATGTCATTTAATGAGGAGAGACACACACACACACACACACACACACACACACACACACACACACACACACAGAGAGAGAGAGAGAGAGCAACTTTATAAGTTGATGTCGAAAATATTTATTAATCCGTTTTAATTAATTTAGGTCCGGGGAAGGATCATGCTCTCACATAATACCAGCGTAATATATTACAGCGTAAAATAGCAGCTGCTATTTTACGCTGGTATTATGCTTAACGCTGCTGTTTTTCGTGTGGTGAGTGTAGAGAACCGGAGACCCTTTTTACTGAGAATGAGGTATTCCATCTTAGTCCTCACGGGTGATAACGCATCGGCATTTTGATTTGTAATAGAGGATAGATGTAGATGTCTATGGGCCGCAGCAACCGCTTACCGTCAGGTGGACTGTGTGCTCGTTTGTTTCCCTTATCCTATAAAAACAATCATCACTATTATTATTCAAGCACGGTCCTGAGCTATCTGCATCCATTGACTTCCTGTATTTCTAACCAGGTTGGCACTCAATCTAGTCGGGGACCACCCTACACATCGCTTATATTATTATTGGTATTGAACACAATATATTATTTATAGTGCAGTGGTACATAAGAGGCTAACAGATCGCTTTAAATAAAATATACACATGAAACCTGGGTACGATTCCCGCCGGCATCAATCAAATTGTTAATTGCAATTTTAAGTGATGATTTACCATTTGCTCGGCGGTGAAGGAAAACAAAGCATAATTCATGTATATATAACATGTATATAGTCAGTCACTCCACATAAATGCGGAAACTGCGAAAATGGACTATACTAGACGATTACAATATACTATTTTACTGCACGATAGGTACTTCCATCCGAAAATATATCTGAATTACACGACAGTCGCACTTAAAGAATTTTCTCTTTAAAAATTTATGACAATAAATGATGTGTGATTTTTATAAAATGACTACTCGCTAACTTCGTGGCCACATTCGAGAACAGGTTGTCAATATGCATACAGCCATCAGCTTCCACTCTGTTTACAGATAAAGTACTAGGCGTGCATGGACCCTGGCCACCGTCCGGCCTAACTGCCAACTGGATAAACATGGCAGCCGATAATGGTTTCTGTGTATTTGTTAAAAATTAGTTGTGATTTCGACACGAGGCGGGAGTTGAACGTAAACAACGAAGTAAGAAATGAACGTGTACATTCAAACTTTGTAGTATTAGTACTTTGTTGTGTTAGTAGATTTAAGATTGATGTATCTTTCTCACCATCACAAGTCCACTGCTGAACATCGTGGCGCAGTGGCTTAGCAATGAGTTACTGCGCTGGGGGCCGCGGGTTCGAATCCCGCACGGAACAAGTATTTGTATGGCCTACAAACAATTGTTCCGGGTCTGGATGTTTGTCCTTGTGCAATTTGTGTTTGTAAACTGCCTCCACGATACAGGAGAAAATCTTAGTGTGGGGGTAACAAGACACGGTTCTGATTCTAAGCATCCATCTACATCCTGCAGCTCTTATCAGGACGTTACTCCATTTAGTGATTCGAACCCTGGACCTCAAGATTAATAGTATAGTTGTAGCACGAATGGGTCAGCTCGACCGGGCAAGGACCACGCCTTCACAGAATACCAGCGTAAAATAGCAACTTAACACTGCTGTGTTTCGTATGGTGAGTGTAGAGAACCGGAGACGCTTTTTACTGGAAAAGAGGCATTCCATCTTAGTCCTCACGGGTGACAACGCATCTGCATTTTGATTCTTTATCCAGGATAGATGTAGATGTCTATGGATCACAGCAACCACTTACCTTCAGGTGGACTGTGTGCTCGTTTGTCACCCCACCCTATCCTATATAAAAAAAACTAAAATAAACATTAGAATGGTTGTCATAAAAAGTACAATACCTAACCACACGGCTGTGATTATATAATAAGTAGATAATTTTAAAAAATCTACGCGGGTTCTCTAAGCACTGACACCAATCCTGCAAATTTCTTGCGTCTTATGAAGTCCCTACTTATAATTCAACAAGAGTATCTCTGTTACTCGATCCAGTTCATCAACCTCTCATCCTAATAGACCACACCTAGGCTTCCTTACAAATTTTCTATTCTATCCAAACATAAGGTCCATTGCCCTCAGTACACGCTTGTCGATTGTTTGTCCGTTCATCCACATAAGTGTTTGCCTTAAAGCGCTGCTCAAAAACCTGGTTCGTTTTTTAGTTAGACAAGACGCTGAACGTACATATTATATTTTGCTAACGGTACTCACAAATTAAATCCGAAATCAATAAAAAGTTAGTGGAAAATTATAGTTTTCTCATGGATAATAGCAATCTAAACAAACATTGTAAGTAAAACATTTAACATTTATCTAAGTACACAATTTCAATCAAGTCGTTAAAGACATTTCCGAGAAACCAATTATATATATATAACTATATTCTTTTTTATTTTAATTATTTAAATAAGTATGACATATGTTTGATTGTACATCAATAAACAATGATTTTCTGTAAAAATACTGTAACAAAACATTTTTAACTAAAGCTTTAATGTTTGCTTTGTTAAAAGTACACAGCGCCACCAAAAATGTACGTAACTCCACAAACAAAATAGTTTACTAGCATAATGAGTTATTTTTGTTCAGCCGTAGGGCCACTTAGGCTATAATACTAGACTAAAAAAATGTATAAAAAAACCTGATCACATTGCAGGGTTTTTTTTTTATAGGATAAGGGTGACAAACGAGCACACAGTCCACCTGATGGTAAGTGCTTGCTGCGGCCCATAGACATCTACATCTATCCTCTATTAGAAATCAAAATGTAGATGCATTGTCACCCGTGAGGACTAAGATGGAATGCCTCATTTCCAGTAAAAAGGGCCTCCGGCCACCTGCACTCACCAAGCGAAACGCAGAGGTAAACCTCTACTTCACGCTGGTTTTCTGTGAGGTCGTGGTACCACCCCGGTTCGAGCCGGCCCATCCGTGCGACAGCAAAAGCTGCTGCCTGGCTCTACCACTGTTAAACTCGCGGTTTGAACTCGCGCATTCTGGCGTGTTAGAATTATCCTCTAGCCATTTTATCTCTATATCACTAGTTATAGAGAAGATAATCCTTTAGCGAAATTACCAATGATATTGCACGAAAATACAGAGAATTTTTTTTTTATAGGATAGGGTGACAAACGAGCAAGCAGTGTACCTGATGGTAAGTGGTTGCTGTGGCCCATAGACATCTACATCTATCCTCGTTTGCGAATCAAAATGCAGATGCGTTGTCACCCGTGAGGACTAAGATGGAAAGCCTCTTTTCCAGTAATAGGATCTCCGGTGCTCTACACTTCACCATACGAAATAGCAGTTTTAAGCTGCTAGTTTACGCTGGTATTCTGTGAGAGCGTGGTCCTTTCCCAGTTGAGCCGACCCATTCGTGCTACAACTATACTACTAATATAGCTGCAGCATGGCTCATGGCAAAATTAATTTTGCCCAGTAAGGAGACCCGTCGATCTTTCGCTCCCGTAAACCTCTTTTTTTTTTTTTTTTTTTGCGGATGGAAAATCATCAAATGACGCCTTTCGCTGTGGGTGGAGCGGAAGGGAGTGTCAGACTTTTACTGACTAAAAACCATCCGTGTTCCTTCAGTGCCCTTACGTTCCGGAGCCGCGGTATCTCTTTCGAACAGCCCGCAGCCCCGGCAGGCGTCGGCCCTTGCGGGCCCCTTCACGCTGCTGACAGCTCTTTGAGGCGCGCGTGGAACAAAACGCGCCGTCGACACGGCCTGTCGTCGTTAGACGGACGGACGGCGAGCTACCCATTGCTCGCCGTCCACAGGCCCGCGCCTACGGTGGCCGGGGGCCACGACGTAGCCCCCGACGCCCGGGGCGTCTCCCGCGGCGGCCGGGAAGGAAAGCTGTTGCTCTTTCCTTCTCCCGCTCCGCCACCTCCTTCGCTAGCATCACTGCTTCGCAGAAGGTGGTGACGGCATCCCATTCCGTCTCGCTCCGGACCATGGCTTCGACCAGGGCCGGACGCGAGAGGTCGCCGCCGCCTATCGCCGCTACGAGGACACGGCGGTGCTCCGCCCAAGCAGGGCACACCTCCACGGTGTGCTCCACCGTGTCCTCCGGTCGATCCTCGCAGTGGGAGCACCCGGGCGTTTCCTCCCGCCCGATTCGGTGCAGGAACCTCCCGAACATACCGTGTCCGGTGAGGACCTGCGTCAGGCGGAAGGTGAGGACGCCGTGGCGTCTCTCAAGCCACTCCTCAAAGAGGGGTCTTATCGCGGCTATAGTGGCGTGCCCAGCACGGGGTTGCGACAGTCGCTCTCTCCATGTCGCCATGAGATCACGCCGGAAGTCTGTCCGCTGCGCGACAACTTGCCGCGGCAGCGGGGTTTCCCCCCGGCATAGTGCCTCCGCGCGCCATTCGTGCAGGCGCGCGAGGACTATCGCCTCCAGATCCCATGGCGGCAATCCGGCAAGGAGGCTCGCCGCCTCGCGGGAGATCGTGCGGTAGCCGCGAACCATCTTTACGGCAACCACCCTTTGGGGCGCGTTTAGGTGGTGGACGGCAAGCCGCGCCAAACCACGCGCCCACACCGGGGCCCCGTAAAGGGCCATGGACCTCACGATCCCCGCGTAGAGCCTCCGGCAGGAGGCGTTTGGCCCCCCCAGGTTCGGCAGGAGCCGCCTGAAGGCAGCCCCGGTCCGTTCCAGTTTGGGAGCCAAACGTCGGAAGTGCTCAACGAAGTTCCATCGGCCGTCGAGGACGAGTCCTAGGTACTTCAACGTCGACTCGACGCCGATGGATACCCCTCCTACCATCACTGAGGATCCCGGTGGTGGCCTGTTCCGAGGACCATGGAAGTGCATGGCCTCGGACTTGTGCAGAGCCACCTCGAGACCCAGTTGCCGGATCCTCTCAACGACTATCGCAACCCCGCGTGTCATAGTTTCCGCCGCCGCCTCGTACGACCCCCCTTGTGCCAGTACCAGCGTGTCGTCAGCGTAGCAAACTACGCTGACGCCGGTAGGGAGGTCGGCGCGCAGCACCCAGTCGTAACCGATGTTCCACAGGGGCGGCCCCAGAACCGAACCCTGTGGGACACCGCACGACATCTCTCGCCGGTTCCACTCACCGTTGCGACCGGGGTAGATGACGGCCCTGTCCGTCAGATAGTCCCCGACTATACGACGGAGATAGGTCGGCACCCGGTGATACCGGAGTGCCTCCCTAATGCAGCTCCAGGGCATGGAGTTGAAGGCGTTGGCGATGTCGAGAGACACCGCCAAAACAACCCTCCCCCTGGCCACTGCATCCCCCGTCGTGAGGGCTCTCACGCGCATGATGGTGTCCACCGTAGAGCGCCTCTTGCGGAAACCAAACTGGTGTTCCGCAAGATCCGGCCCCGTCCCCGCAAGGTGCTCGGCGAGGCGGTTTGCAATGACTCTTTCAAAGAGCTTGCCCACCTCGTCGAGCAGCACCACGGGCCGGTATGCGGACGGAGAGTCCGCAGGGCGCCCCGGCTTCCAAATGAGGACCAGCTTCCCCGTCTTCCAACGAAGCGGGAATTGGCCTCTCTCCAAGCATGCGCTTAGGAGCCCCTCCAGTCGGGGCCCGAGAGCCTCCGAGGCCAGGACCCAGGCTTTGCCAGGCAAGCCATCGGGTCCTGGGGCGGTATTCCTGGCCTTGAGCCTACGTACCGCCACTCTCAGGTCTACCCCGGTCCCTTCCGGGATGTCGTCGTCGTCGTCCTGGTGGTCCGCTTCCGGCACCGCAGGTGGCGGAGCCATAGGCGGGGGCGGATGTTCCCCTCGCGCAGGGAACAGAGCACTCACCACGTCCTCCACGAGCTGAGGCCGGAGACTCTGCGTCAGCGGGGGGGCCCAGGTGCGGAGTTTATCCCGCACCATCTTGTAAGGGCGCCCCCACGGATCTCTGTCGAGAGTCTCCAGCATCTCCTCACGGGCCCGATCCCGGGCCCGCATGACAGCCTCCCGGAGGGCGGTCTTCGCCGCTCTGTATCCCTCGTACAGCTCCGCCTCAATGGCTGCCGCATTCGGTGGACGAATGCGGAGCCTGCGATGCCTGGCGTACAGGTGCCGCGCGGCGACACAAGCCTCGCGCAGACACGTCAGCTCACGCGACCACCAATACACCTGACGCCGGGCGCTTCCTGGCCGGACGCGGGGCATTGCCACGTCACATATCTCGGACATGGCCTCCTGGAACCACCCTGCCTCATCATTGACGTCGGCAGGTCCCGTAAACCTCTATGTTCTTAATTTCATCGAAATCGTTAGAGTAGTACCGCCAAGGCTTCACACGGGTGGTTTCTTGATCTTGACAATAGCGTCATCTACCAAGAGCAATTGTGAATTAAAACCCTTCTCGAATCAAACTAATTCCATACACGAAATTTTATCAAAATCGGTTCACTCGTTTAGGAATTATATAAACGAATCAACACGATAACGGGATATTTTAGCATGCCAATATTTTCTTAAGACATGTATATATCCAAGAAAACCTTATTTAGGTAGTAATTTATCATTTTTTTAATGGATGTATGGAAATGTATGAGGATATATCTAGAGCCATGCATTCCTACAAAACCTATACTATACGGTGTTAATTGGACACTTCAACGCAAAACTAGGCACAAGAGGGAACGGTGAACTGAATGTAGTGAAATTTGGAATAGGAAACTGAACCCAAGGGGCCAGCAGCTGGCCGGCTTCATGGAGAAAGAGGGACTATTTATGATGAACTCTTTCTCCCAGAAGCAGCCCTATAGGAATTGGACCTGGTCGAGCCCGACGGTTGGACAAAAATGAGATTGATTCCATTATGACGACTAGACGGCAACTGTTCAGTGACTTCTCAGTGATCGCGAAAATGAAAACCGGCAGCAATTTAGAGATTGGTGAGAGGCACATTGAACCTAAATGTTAAGTTGGAGAGGTCACGTCTAATGAAGTCAAGGCTCCGTCCCGTGTCCTGAGTCCCGAAAACTTTCAGCTCGAATTACAAAATCGTTTTCAGTGTCTGGAAGATTGCAATGAAGTGGACGATATGAACGACAGGCAAAACGTGGAAACTGTCCATGCGGTCGGAGCTAAGTTTTCGCTTGGTGAGTGCAGGTGGCCGGAGGCCCTTTTTATTGGAAATGAGGCATTCCATCTTAGTCCTCACGGGTGACAACGCATCTACATTTTGATTTGTAATAGAGGGTAGATGTAGATGTCTATGGGCCGCAGCAACCACTTACCATCAGGTGGACTGTGTGCTCGTTTGTCACCCTTATCATATAAAAAAAAAGACTCGCCGCAGAAGAACACAAAAAGATCTAAACAAGAGAATTAGTTCTTCTGCTTATGCGCTCTATAAACTCGCATCTGTCGTAAATATTGATGCGCTTCTCACGGCTTACCACGGTATAGTTGATTCAATCTTGAGGTTTGGCACCATATTCTGGGGAAATTCTACAAATAAGTAAATTATATTTAAGTCCCAAAAAAGGTGTATCAGGGCTATGTAGGTAGGTAGCTTTTGCTGTCGCACGGATGGGCCAGCTCGAACCGGGGTGGTACCACGACCTCACGGAATACCAGCGTGAAGTAGAGGTTTACCTCTGCGTTGCGCTTGGTGAGTGCAGGTGGCTGGAGGCCCAATTCCCACCCCCCCCCCCCATCAACATGGTAGTGGAATTAAATAAAAGACTACCCCAGGAGGGTACCAGCACCCCTGGAGAATCCCTCGCTGAGCATCCACGACCAAACTACTCCACTCCTGGGCGTGGGTGCTCAGGCTGCCCCGCGTATTCTGGGGGGGGGGGGGGGCGAAATTCCGCTCAAGACGATACCTGCTCGGTTCAAACGGAGCAAGAAGACAACGGCAACCCCTGCTACGCTTACCGTGGATTTCTGCAATATCAGGGGACTTCATTCAAACCTTAACGCCGTCCACTACCATCTGGAGATAGCTAAGCCGGCCTTGCTCTTTCTAACCGAGACACAGGTGTCCTCTCCGGCTGATACTTCGTATCTCTCCTACCCGGGGTACAAATTGGAACACTCGTTTGTGCCCCGGGCTGGAGTTTGCGTGTATGTCAGAGAGGACATCTGTTTTCGACGCCTCGGCAGTCTTGAAGGTACGGACCTGTCCATCCTATGGCTGCGCGTAGACAGCGACGACCATCCGCGCGTCTACGGGTGCCTCTATAGGTCCCATAGCGGTAATGCCGACACAGACCGACTCATCGACCACGTCCAAATGGCTGCAGACTCCGTGCTACAACAGGTCCCATCCGCAGAGATCGTGATACTCGGTGATTTCAACGCCCACCACGCTGAATGGCTTGGTTCTCGTTTAACCGATCATGCGGGTAGATCTGTCTATGACTTTGCTTTGGCATATGGTCTAACACAACTGGTTACTTCGCCTACGCGGATCCCAGATGTGGAAGACCATGTACCTTCCCTGTTGGACCTTCTGCTGACCTCTCATCCGGACGGATATCAGGTCTCCGTCGATGCCCCACTGGGCTCTTCGGACCATTGTCTGATCCGGAGTACGGTCCCACTCACGCTACAATCGCAGTTGCGATCTACAGCTTGTCGCCGTGTTTGGCACTATAGGTCAGCTGATTGGGACGGGATGCGGTCTTTTTTTGCATCCTACCCTTGGGGGCGGGTTCGCTTCTCGCCGGAAGATCCCAGCGTTGTTGCCGATTCTGTTGCTGATGTGGTACTTCAGGGTATGGAACTTTTTATTCCATCCTCTGTGGTGCCCATCGGAGGCAGATCCCAGCCATGGGTTGGTCGCTCCTGTAAAATAGCATCACGCTATAAGCAGGAGTGCTACCAGGCCTGGGCTGACGCATCAACGTCTCGGGATGTAAACACCAGCGCACTTAAAAAGAAGTATAATTCCGCCTCCAGGTCCTTCAAAAGCGTCATTGCCAAGGCAAGGTCAGAGCACATCGGCAGAATTGGTGAGAAGCTAGTTCGCCTTCCTTCGGGAACCCGTGCATTCTGGTCTCTCGCCAAGGCTGTACAAGGGAACTTCTGTCAGCCATCTCTTCCATCTCTGCACAGAGAGGACGACGAAGGCACGAGAAAGCCGATCTGTTGAGCTCTCTTTTTGCGTCCAACTTGACTGTAGATGACAGGGGGAACACACCGCCGACCATCCCGCGATGTGAGTGCTCCATGCTGGATGTGCGATTTACACAGCGCTCGGTCCGCAAAGCACTCTTCTCCCTGGACGTCAGCAAGTCGAGTGGGCCCGATGGAGTGTGTTGAAGTTGTGCTGAAGACGTGTGCTCCGGAGTTGGCACCGGTTTTAACGCGTCTTTTCCGGTACTCCTACTCCCAAGGCGTAGTCCCCAACTCATGGAAGACAGCTTTGGTGCACCCAATCCCTATAAAAGGCAACCGCTCAGACCTGTCCAACTACAGGCCCATCGCCATCACCTCCTTGTTCTCCAAAATAATGGAAGCCGTTATAAACTGCCAGCTCATGAGGTACCTTGAGGATCACCAGCTGATTAGTGACCGCCAGTACGGTTTTCGTCGAGGTCGATCAGCTGGTGATCTTCTAGTCTACTTAACTCATAGATGGGCGGAGGCAGTAGAGTCCAAGGGGGAGGCATTAGCCGTTAGTTTGGACGTAGCGAAGGCCTTTGATCGGGTCTGGCACAAAGCGCTTCTTTCGAAGCTTCCTGCCTATGGGCTTCCCGAGAAATTGTGCAAATGGATCACCAGTTTCCTTGCTGATCGGAGCATCAAGGTCGTAGTAGACGGTGCATGCTCTGATCTCAAGCCTATCAACGCTGGTGTTCCACAAGGCTGCGTGCTATCACCAACGCTGTTTCTCCTGCATATCAATGATATGTTGCTAACTGGTAGCATTCATTGCTATGCGGACGACAACACTGGTGATGCCTTATATACCGGCCGTGCCAATATTTCTCGGGAAAACGTCGCCGAGTACCGGAACAAACTTGTGTCTGAAGTCGAGTCTTTGCTTAACAAAGTCTCCGATTGGGGCCGACTAAATCTAGTCCAGTTCAATCCCCAGAAGACACAAGTTTGCGCGTTTACCGCTAAAAAGAATCCCTTTGTCGTATCTCCTCAGTTTCAAGGCACTCCCCTTGCTGCCTCAGCCAGCATCGGAATCCTTGGCGTCGACATATCGAATAGTGTGCAGTTTCGTGGTCACTTGGAAGGGAAGGCCAAATTGGCCTCTAAAAAGCTTGGCGTGCTCAGCAGAGCGAGACAGTATTTCATGCCGGCACATCGCTTGCAACTTTACAAAGCGCAAGTTCGGCCCCACATGGAATACTGTTCTCATCTCTGGGCCGGGGCACCCCAGTGCCAGCTCCTTCCACTTGACCGCATCCAGCGCAGAGCGGTTCGAATCGTCGACGACCGAGTTCTTTCTGATCGGCTCGATACACTGTCACTGCGTAGAGATGTTGCATCTCTTTGCGTATTTTATCGCATCTATCACGGGGAGTGCTCTGAGGAATTGTTCGGACTAATTCTAGCCGCTCAATTTCACCATCGCACATCGCGTCAAAACTCGCGTTACCATCCATACCATCTGGATGATTGGCGGTCCACCACTGTGCGATTTAGAAGAAGCTTTCTCCCTCGCACGACTTCCTTGTGGAATCCATTACCACCAGCGAATTTTCCGGACCGATACGACTTAGGAACCTTCAAGAATAGAGCTTACACCTTTCTAAAAGGCCGGCAACGCATCTGCAATTCCCCTGGTGTTGCGGTTGTTCATGGGCGGCGGTAGTCACTTACCATCAGGTGAGCCGCATGCTCGTTTGCCCCCTATTCCATAAAAAAAAATGTTTGGTATTAAAATTACTGACAGCTGTAGACCATATTTTATTGAGTACAAAATGTTAACCTTGAACTCCTTATTTGTATATGAAGTAGCAAAATTCGTTCAAAGTAACCCTAAATTGTTTAACAAACTATCAGACGTTACAATTCGCAATCGCCGGGATAATAACAGGTTATGCGCAATTAGATCAAAAACGGAATTGATGAATAAAAGTATTTTCTGTCTGGCGCCAATAAATAATAATATTTAAATAAAGAATATAAATATTGAATTGTGACATTTCTCTAATGCAATCTTAGGTGATGCCATTGAAATTATTTCACATGTAGAATTATGTCCGTAGGGTTAGTTTCTATCTTGTATAATTAATAACATTTGTAGTATAATTTTTGTACGCCATAAATGGCAAATAATGCAGCTTGTTTTAAGGTTTTAACACCTTTATATTTTTACTCATGTTGTCATTACAAAAAAAAATATCTTTATCTTATCTTTATCTTTAAAAACTCTCCGATCATACTCTTAATCTCATGGCTGTTAGACGGAAAATGAAGCTGCAGTTTTCAGCAGATTGGACAGCATACAGGCAACTGAAGAGACAGATCTCCCAATGCATGCGGCGGGACTTAAGCAACTTTAATATAGCTCAAATTGAAGAAGCGATCGAGCGGAACCATGGCTCCAAAGTCTTTGCCACAGATCTGTTTGCCAGAAAGAGCTAACTGTCGAAGCTGAAGACCAAGTGTGGCAGCAGTTTCCGGGACACCTGCGATTTTGAGTGATATTGAGAGGTTCTATGGGCAGCTCTACACATCATCGTTTGGAGCCACACGCATGTATGAGTAACAATACAAGAGCAAGTCTTATCCGACACTGTTCCGATAATATTCCGGACGTCAGTCTGAGCGAGATTAGAATGGCTCTTTAGCCCCTTACAAACGGTAAATCCACCGGCGAGGATGGAATTACAGCGGAGCTTATGAAAGCGGGCGGAAAACCGGTACTTGAAGTCCCTCAGAAGCTCTTTAATTCCGTCCTCCATGGTGGCACTACACCGGAGCCGTGGAGCAGAAGTGCGGTGGTCTTGTTCTTCAAGAAAGGTGACAATTACAGACCGATTTCCTTTCTGAGCCGCGTCTACGTGCTGTTTTCGAGAGTCATTACGAATCGTCTCGCGCGCAGACTTGACGACTTCCAGCCTCCCGAACAAGCCGGTTTCCGAAAGAGCTTTAGCACCATAGACCACATACATACCCTACGGCAAATTGTACAGAAGTCCGAAGAGTACAATTTGCCACTATGTCTGGCGTATGTGGACTATGAGAAAGCCTTTGATTCCGTCGAAATTTGGGCGTTGCTGCTATCCCTTCAGTGGTGCCAAGTTGACTGTCGGTATATCGAAGTGCTGAAATGTTTGTACAGTAGAACTACGCTGGCTATCCGATTACAAAACCAGAGTACGACACCTATTCAACTGCGGAGAGGTGTAAGACAGGTGACGTTATATCCCCGAAACTACACCGCTGCATTGGGAGATGTTTTCAAGGTAGTGGACTGGAAAGGATACGGTATTAACATCATCATAGGCGAGTACATAACTCACCTTCGATTTGCCGACGACATAGTCCTTATGGAAGAATCGCTGGAGGACCTAAGCACTATGCTCAATGACCTCAATAGTGCTTCCCAACGGATAGATCTTAAGTTGAACATGGACAAAACAAAGATCATGTGTAACGTCCATGTCACACCTATAACGTTAGTTATTGGGAGTACTAAGCTCGAAGTTGTTGACGAGTATGTTTACCTGGGACAAATAGTCCGACTGGGTAAGTCCAACTTCGACCGAGAGGTCAATCGACGGATTCAACTCGGCTGGGCAGCGTTCGGGAAGTTACGAAACATCTTCTCGTCAGGTATACCTCAAAACTTGAAAACAAGATACTGGTTATACAACTAGTGCGTGTTGCCAGTGATGACTTATGGATATGAGACGTAACCCTTCACTGCTGGCCGTTTGAGGAAGCTCAAGGTCGCTCAGCGACCTATGGAGAGGGCTATGCACAAAGTTTATCTGCGTGATAAACTTAGAAATGAGGATACCCGCAGTAGAAACTGAGTAACCTGATTAGTAAGCTGAAGTGGCAATGGGCCTGCCATATAGCTCGAAGAACCGACAACCGATGAGGTAAAAGGTTCCCAATGACAGCCTCGGTCCCAGATAAAACTGCGAAACTGGGAAAACTGTACATCATGTTAAAATAAAGTAAAGTAAAAATCTTTTAAGGGCGGCTATTAATTAAGAGTTGATAATCAGTAAAAACACCCATGACATTGAATAACGCATCTGTATCGGTTGGTCATACTCAGAATGAGGTTGTCAATATCCTATTGAGGAATATTGTCCTAGATCCTACTTGAGATGCATAAAAAGTATTTCTTCTGTAACCAGATTTTCAGAAATATCTCACAGAACTCTTCTTTGGAGCATATCCAAGCATGGTCAGTGGGATTTAAATCTGGGAATAGCGCTGGCCATTCTAGAGCCGTGGGATCATGTTCATGCAACCAAGCTGTAACCACCCTGACTGTATGTAAACAGGCATTGTCGTGCATAAAGAAAAAAATTTTGACCCATTTGTGTTCGATTTTTTTTTATAGAAAAAGGGTCGCAAACGAGCATACAGTCCATCTGATGGTAAGTGGATACTGTGGTCCATAGACGAGCAAATTCATTGGTGCCGGCGGGAATCTAACCCGGGTTGTTCGCGTAATGTGATAAATTAACAGCGGGCTCTATAAACCTTGAGCTGCCACGTGCCGCAGCGATGTCACATTGAAAAGCACCTGCAGCATTCCCACTGCTTTTATCATCTCAATTTTTCGATCGAGTAAAAAATTCGCTCCCTCTAGTTCAAACTCAATATTTACCGCCAACACATTTTATTCATTTTATTTAAATTTAGAATCAATCTGGAATAAATAATGAACAATTTTTATCAAAAACTATAGTAAAAATAAAACTAAAACTAGTAACTTAACACGTTCACTGTCCGGTTTCCAGACACAATAGTAAGACAATAGCATGACCTATATGTAGTGCACGGGACAGCGAAAGGGTTAATTTTCATACAATCCTACTCCCCGCGGTATCGTGCCAAGAACGCTGGCTGCGTTTCTCCGCTGAATGGCTATACTTAGCCTTTGAGCGAGAAAAAAACCAGTCCTCTTATCACCAGCAGCAACGACCAGTCGCGGATGGAGTTCCTTTAGGAACTTCATCGCACGTGGACCCCACGGACCGATAGTCTCTACAGCAAATGGCACAAATGTGTAGTCATCTCTCACAGACAAATATTTGCGCCACTTACTTAGTTCAGCTGCCTCTGATGCGACCCTGGCGATAAACTAGGTACCCCCCTGAGATGAGAAGCCGCCAAAGTGTCTACGCAAGTGGCATCCCAGCCTAGGGCTTTACATTTCTCCCAAGGGGCCAATGTCATACCGTCAGTTCTCCTGCTATCGCCTCTAAACACTCCACAAGGCTCTAAAACCGACGGAACATTTATAGAGACAAGAGCCCTTCGGATGAAATCGTTCAAAGAACAGTGGCGTGTGAACCTACCAGCACTTTTCTTAGATTTAAGTCTGTGGAGCCCAAACTTTTGAGTGTAAGGTAAACACTAGGAACAAATACAAGCTAGTGATACCAATCCTCGACTCCACAGAGTCAGTAATTCATTGTGGGGGCAATGTATACACTATTACAACAAAGTAGGTACCAGTAAATATACAAGGTATTTCTATTACCAAGTTTGAATATTTAATTAAACAAAATCTGTATAAAGAGGGTTATTATAATATAAATGAATACATGGTTGATAATAACCCCTGGGAATGAGGTGGTTGCTTCCAAGTTGTTTCTAAAATAAATTTTGTAAATAGTTTGTAATAATTTATATTGTATTTTTTTTCAAAAGTCACGTTGGGTTTCTTGCTGGTTCTTCCCCGGTCAGAGGATTTTTTTCGAACCAGTGGTAAAGTAAAAAATGACTTTCAATAAGAATTACATGTAATCAATATTGAATAAAAATTATTCTATTGTATTCTAAAAAAGGCTTGATCCTGGGACTCCAAAATGCCTTTACAGCAAACGTCACCTTATCGCCGTCGTCGAATTTCATACAATGCAAATGCTTTTTTAGGTGAGTAAAAAGGTAAAAATCTGCATCAACTGAAACTCAGCAGCTCGGATGGTAACGTCTGCAATATCAGATCAATGGGCAAAGGCATTATCATGATGAAAAAGCATTCCAGCAAGAAATTTTTTCTCGGCGTTTATTCTTCAGTTCTTCGCGTAGTTTTTTGACTAACGATGCGTAATAATCTCCGGTTATTGTCTCTTCTTTACTTGAATAGTCAATCGTTATTATACCTTCTGCATGCCAGAAGACAGAGGCCATTTTATTTTTCCAGCGGACGCAGACACCTTGAATCTTTTGGTTGGTGGAAAAGACAACCTTTTCCACATCTTGCTCTGATTTTTCGTCTCTGGGTTAAAAGGGTGTACCTTCGTTTCTTTACGTTTACGAAACGAGTGCAAAGATAATCTAGATCTTCTTCAATTATAATGTCAACTCTTGCTTTCTTTTGGGCGTCTGTTAACATACGAGGAAACCAGCGCAACTTTTTTGAATTTGGTATCAGTTAAAATAAACTGAATTGTCTCAAACGAGAAATTTAGAATCTCATCTAAATAACGGATGGTCACACGTCGATCTAACTTAACAATTTCTTCGATTTTTTTAACGTTTTTTGGGTAGCGGCCGTTGTTAGCCTCCCGGAACGAGTGTCGTCACTGCGGGCGGTTCTAACGCGTTTAAATTCAGCGCACCAGTATACCACTGTAGGATAAGATGGAGCATTGTCTACCAAAGTAGACTGCAGTTCTTCGAAAACAATTTTTGTAAAAAAAAATTTCAGGCAGAAATATTTAATAACCGCACGAATTTCGAGTTTTTCTATTTTTCATACGGAGTAGGACTATATGATATTTAAGTTTCTAGTTTTAGTTTTTTTTTATTATTATTATAGTTTTTAGTATTGTAGATAAAAATAAGTACTATGTATATAAATATTTTTTTCATACGAAACAAATTCCCGCCAAATTTAAAGTTTGAAAAAAAATGGGTATAGTTTTTAATTTTGTTTTTTCTGGCCTTGGCTACTAACGAATTTAAGATTCGAAAAAAAAATTAGAACTCATAGGTAAGTGTCCTATTCCGAAAACTTATTGATCAACGTAGTACAACGTAATATATACGTCCCAATCGTTGTCTCATATATTTTTTTTAAATCAATGCATAATACCAATATAATGCTGTTATGTTTCGTAAGGTGAGTGATGAGAGACGTGAAACCTTTTTACTGATAGATAATACAAAGTTTCATCCATGTTAGGGACTCGGGAGTGATTCTTAATAGAGATAAAGGTGCGAGTGATTTAGTATTGCGATCTACAATTCGCTTACCAAGCGTCTCGATTATAGCAAATTATGTCTACAATGGAATAGGCAGCAGTGTACATTTAGATTTACCTTTGTGGCGTTCCTTGGGGCCTATGTTCAGCAGTGGACTTGTGAAGGGCTGTAATGATAATGATATATATATATTTAGAGGCTGATGAAAAATATTAAGGTGTGTTAGATAATATTTTTAACTATTTAAATAAATGAACACTACTTAGTAGACTGGAGGAACACATTAGAAGTAAATGAAATGTACATTCTAAAAAAACGTGCATGAGTGTCGTGGAACACTCGGTTGGAACTTCCCTTCGTACTATATTATTATTGATAAACGTGTTATTAACAAATACAAATAAAAGAAATTCCTAGCGTCTATTAAAATGAAGCATCATTTGAAATAAAATAATATTTTTTCACGGCAAGGAAGATAGATATAATTCCATCTCCATCCATTTCATGCCGTCTACACTACGTCAGAAGGGGTCGTGACGGAAAAATCTTACACTTTTTCTCGCCTAGGCCCCATCTGTTAGATTCGTACCATCCGTATCAACTCAACACAGCACATCACGATGCGACATAGACCGACCTCACCTGAACGTCACCTTCTTTGCTGGTACTAAAAGTATGACCACGACGGACAGAACGACGAAACAATTGAGTCTCTGTCTGTGCAGTTCTTTATACTGCTTGTACGAGTAGGGAAGTTTAGCCGCTTATTAGTAATCTACCCTCACTTTTAACAGGTGACTATGGGTCTCTTAATGGTAAGTGGAAGCTATACCACTTACCATTTAGAGAACTGTGTGTTGCTCGTTCGTCAGCTTTAATCTAATAGAATCAGAAAATCGACGTGGACAAAATTCTAATCACTATAGTCAGCATTTTTAACGTGATAGAGTGTAGTGTTATGCTACTTACATATCATTTTACACTATTTTTCCATTCTGATTTTGATTTTCTGCATTCATATTTTGCATCACTTTTCACGCTATCAGTTATGCTACTTACATATCATTTTACACTATTTTTCCATTCTGTTTTTGATTTTCTGCATTTATATTTTGCATCACCTTTATTTCCATAGGATCCTGTAACGTTTTTACACAATAACAAATCATTTTCACTTCGTATTTTCACGCTATCAGCATCTTTTAAATCGCTGTCAATGGAGTCTTACCTTTTTCGGTCTTTTATTGAGTTCTCCGTAACTCTGCAATTTCAGGTTTCGTGCGCGCTGCCGCGCTATAGTTTTTCCTATATGAATAATATCTCATTTCTTACTTAAATGTAGCTGTTTTTCAATTATATACCTAAAACCAAAAATTTATATTTTTGACAACCATTATTTATATGGTTGTTATGGTAACTTTTATTCAAATTCGTCACTGGTCTGATGTTCTTATTTCGATATTTCCACATAAATACTCTTTTGCTCTAGGTCATTTACAATAAATTTCCTTTTAATTTAAATAATTTCTCGTTCTCTCTAAAAAGTTATAAAAGCCGAACAATCGGAGAATACAGAGAGTCTCGCTTCAGTTTTCAAACGTGAAGCATCTACTAAAGGCCTTATCCCGGGGCCACACTGCCCCGGGATCCTGCAGGCCATGCGCTGGAATCCTGCAAGCATTTAGCCGTGTTGGGCGGTAAGGCTTCCCAAGGCGCTGCTGACGTTGAGAAGATCCTGAACTCTGTCGGTGTTGAGGCAAACTCTGAGAAACTGAAGAAAGTCATCTCGGAACTCAATGGCAAGAGTGTTGAAGAGCTGATCGCGCAGGGTCGTGAGAAGTCGTCGGCCTAGCCCGTCGGTGGAGCAGCGCCCGTGGCCGCGGTCGCCGCTGCTGCAGCGCCGGCAGCTGAGGAGAAGAAGGAAGAGAAAGAGACCAAGAAGGAAGAATCTAGTCTGACTATGAAGATATGGGCTTCGGTCTCTTCGACTAAAGCTTGCTTAAATTAATTTTTTTTCTCTTTTCTTCACCTTTACTGCGCCTTGTCCATTCCCTTTTGATTTAATTGCTTTCTCTTTCGTTCTTAACTCATTCATCATTCATTTTTTTTATATAAAATTGTTTTTGAAAGCTGAAACGAGACGAATCATAACTTTTCTAAATATTTATTAACTGTTAATTTGTATATATGTATAAATATAACTGTTAATTTGTATACATGTATAAATATCACCATCATTTTCACCTTATTATTTTTATTTCTTTTCATTTGTTTGTTTGTTTGGTGTTCCAGTGTTCTTCAACGTCATAGCGACTAATGCTTGCTTAAGATTAAGTTCTTTATCTTTACCTTCACTTGGGAGCGGCTGACTACTCCCTTAATTTTCTTTATCTTTATCTTCACTTGGGAGCAGCTGATTACTCCCTTAATTTTTTTATCTTCACGCAGGAGCGGATGACAACTCCTTAAATAAGCCTGAATGTCCTTTCGAAAACACACTTTTAGAGTGGTGTTTCTTCGACTAATTTATTTTTTTTCCACGCAGGAGCGGATGACTACTCCTTAAATAAGCCTGAATGTCTTTTCGAAAACACACTTTTAGAGTGGTAGTCATCCTGCAAGCCTCTATCTACATTTGAAGTCGTCGGCGTAGTCTACTTCAAGCGCGGGGCCACACTACTCCGGGCGCTACGACTGCTTGCTCCAGGCGCTGAGTGCACCTACTGCCCGCGCTACCTTTGGGCGCTACGACTGCTTGCTCCAGGCGCTGAGTGCACCTACTGCCCGCGCTACCTTTGGGCGCTACGACTGCTTGCTCCAGGCGCTGAGTGCACCTACTGCCCGGGCTACCTTTGGGCGCTGCGACTGCTTGCTCCAAGCGCTGAGCGCACCTACTCCAGGCGCTACGTGCGCCGGCTCCGGACGCTGCGTGTGCCCAGACCAGGCGCTGTGTGCCATCACCGCCAAGAAACTACAAGCTCAGCGTGTGCCTACTACTATTCCAAGCGCAGCGTATGTCACTTCGACCTTTAGGCTCCACTACAATACAATATTCTCCTATCTTTACTTTTTTTTATCTAATTGTAATTACACGTCATCCATCATCATCATCATCATATTTCATTTTTTTTATAAAATTGTAAATACCTTTTTAAAAATTTAAATATATTATTTTCTTGTTCTACTTTTGTTGTTTTGTTGTTCTTAGGTTAGGTTCTATTTTTTTTTTAATTGTCGCTTCACGACAAGAGCCATGCTGCGCCTATAATTGGATCGAATGGAATGGATCACCTTGGCCAGGGAGGGACCACGCCCTCACACAATACTAGCGTCATAGAATTATTACGCATAGAATACTAGTAGGCGCACCGGAAGTGAAGCAAGTAAAACTAACGCGAAACCGCGTAAGTTGACTCAGCGACGCGTCAGTGCGCAACGTCACGTCTTACGGAGAAGAGCTCGCGAAAAATTGTAAAAATTACCGTTTGTGTTGTAAAATATTGTCACAACGGTGATGATAAACATAAAGGAAGTGATGGTATTACATTTCACATAAAAGTTTATACATTTAATTCATTATAAGTACGTAAAACTAAAAAAATACTTACCTAAGCTCTCATAATACAAATGTTGCTAGTTGTGGGGAAAAAATCACAATTTTCTTTTAAAAATATTTATTTTCTATTTGTGTTTAAAACGTTTAATCGCAACTAATCGCGATTCGTCGACACCATTTTAACGCAACTATTTTATTTTAATTGCTTTTTTTATTGACTAAGGTTACGTTTTAGAATATAAAATAAAAACTTTTTTATTTACAACATCATGAGATTATTAATAAGAACGCCTTTACTAACCAGATGTCACTTTACACCCAAACATTAACCAGATGTTACGTTAGACCCAAACATACCCAATTTAACCGACTCTCAAAAAGAAAGGTTGTCAATATGTATGTACACTGATTTCTAAGCTTGATCAACTCGAATATACATGCTGAAATTTTAGCAGTTGTTGTCCCGCAGCAAAATTATACTGTCTCGATAATAGAGTCAATTTATTAAATTAAAAAATATTACAATTAAAAAAGGGCAGATTTAAAATAGTAATACCTCACAAGCTATTCGGGCGTCCAAACTAGTTTATGTCGTATCACTACGCTTGAGAGTTCATGTTATGAACATTTATTAGTGGCCCTTCACTGTGTAGGAAGCGCGCGGTAGCACGTTCGATAACACTACATTAGAAACGTAACACTACATTACGTCCAGCGAATTCGTTTTTCAGACTTTATTATAGTAATTCGGTATAAGCTAGCCTGTACGCCCGACCTACTTGCGAGATATTGCTATTGGTTTGAGATCGCATTCGAGTTTTGTTTTTCTCGATTGTAAATCTGTCATTTTTACATCCTAATAATTTTATTTTAATAAATCTATTGTACTACTAAGGCAAAATCATTTTAATTCGGGAAAACAACCATTAAAATTTCAGCGTGTGTATTGGATCAATCTGTGTGTTTATCCTTTCAAATAAAAAAAATCTAAATCGGTTTAGAAATTGTAGAATTCTGAGGTAAAAAACATTAAATAATACACCGAATTGATAACCTCGTCCCTTTTTGAAGTCGGTTAAAATTAAACATTACACGATGTGCTTATTGTATTCGAGCAAATTAAATGTGTTTAATAATATTCTTAAATTTTATTACGTCTGCATTTTTTACCATTAATATATGTATAATAAAGTTATATTAGTAACATCATTATCGTGTTTATTTTATTCCATTTTATATTCTCATAAAATACTTCTACTAAATAATCTTCGTACGTAATCTTTATTATATCGATTTTTTAAAATTAATCAAAAAATAGTGATTTGCACAATTTAATTGCAAACACCAGAAACTGGTATCACTGAATAGCGTGTATGTGTGCGTGTGACGAGCGTAGGCACATTCGTCTCGCGCCCACTAACATAATGATTTTGCATCATTTTAACGCTCGTGTTTTGTACTGGACTGCGTTTCTATGCGTAATAATTCTATGACTAGCGTAAAATAGCGGTTTAATACTCCCTTGTTGCCTAGATGCCTAGTTCTCAGTGGTGATAACGTATCTGTATTTTGATTCTTAATCGAGGGTAGACGTAGATGCCTATAAGCCACAGCATCCAGTTATCTTCAGGTTTACTGTGTGATTGTTTGTAACCTTGTATAAAAGTTATCATGCTAACCGTTGAATATCACGGTCACAATCAATATACTCGTATATGCAAATATAATGACTTGCTTAATGCAGTTTGTCGCACAGTACCAGGTTGGAACTCGTTTCATAAAACGCCGGAGTCGGCGGTGAAACACGGTGTGAGGTTAGAGGTACCCCATCATTCACAGCTAACTGTCTACGATCTTATTAATTTTATACAAACAACCGTAAATTCACATTTACTGTGTATGTAGTAATAGAACAGGAAATACATGTATCTAAAGTTTTTTTTATTTGGTTGTCAAACAATCTAACAGGCCACCAAATGATAAGTGACTGGAGTCTTGACTTGGGTTCGATGAAGCTTTAAGAGCCCACAGCACTAATATCACAGAAAATAAACAAATAGATCTGCAACTAACTTCAATTATAAAAGATCCCCGATACGTAATTAATACTGAGTCCAAAACTGCCTGTAATTTTTTTTTGTATGTTTGTTTAAACAAAGTATTGCTTCAGTCTGCATTCCTGTTATAAACGCACTTAGATTAGTAAAAATTTCGTTACAACTCCATAGAAAATTACATAAAACTAGTTGCATTATAACTTTGTAATGTTATTGTAAACTGTTAAAAATAAACATTTTATGAAGATAACGACTTATATGCTTCATTTATTTTTTAGTTGGCAGTTATTATAGGTCTCATTCAAAGTGTTTATATAATCATATAGCCTCAGACAATTTAGGGCTGTGGTGGTTTACGGTCATATATGTATATCTTAGGGTTGCGCTGCCGGGAATATATAGATAGTCAACTATGATCATCTTTGTACCTTTTGATGTGAATGATTTGATGTAAATTGTATTATTTTCAAAATCGAAAAGTTTTTTAATCTTTTTTGAATACCACTCACTATAAGTTTGATTTAAAAAAAGTCCTTCAGTTACTATCTTCCTATTTGGGCCCATTTTTAGTCGTTATAGTGGTCAAACCGCGAACTCAATTGTTGTCACGAAAGCCCACGTACTCGTATTGTGACGGGCAACTACGGAACCCTACCTCTACGCAAACGCACACGCACTTGGCCAGTTATATTTAAAAGTTGATATCACAAATCGTAGCTCGAATATACAGAATAGACCCATCAGCAACATTATCATCAGCTTGAGACTGATCGGATCGGATCCTCGGTTTCACGCATCCAGTTGCTGCCAGCCGCCTTGCGCAGATCATCACCACATCTAGCAAGGGGGTGCCTCACACTGCGTTTGCAACATCTACTCCTGTGGTTATCACGTCTGCGACAAATGCAACCAGCCATTACCATTTCAGCTTGCTTACACGAAGTGTTTGTCAGTGACCTTGGTTCTCCAGCAGAGAAATTCCGAGCATAGCTCTTTCCATCGTTAGCTAGGCAACTTTGAGATTGTCAAATTTTCGCACCGTTACCCGCACACTAGAAGTTTATCCTGCATTGTATCTCCCTGTATCCTGCAGCATGGATTCGAGGACAATTATTTGTAGGCAACACAAATACTGGTTACGTGTGGAATGCGAACCTACGTCCCGGAAACCGCAGGGAAACGCTTCACTGCTGTGCTAAAGAGCAGGCATATCCTTCCCTTCTTTGATGTTCGGCGGCCAAAATAGTTTTTATTAGGTGAACGCTGCTCCCCATCTCCTGGGGTGTTTCCCTTTGTCGCCACTTACGTAACCCACGGGACGATATGGGGTAGTGGATATGTTTATACCGCCACTACACGGTGATTAACCTTTTATATACCATACTATAACACAGAAATTTACAAATACTTATTATTTCGACTTGAACAAAACGGTTGTGTCTATTAATTTATTATAATGCAATAAATTTTACGAGGCATGTATAAACATTAAGAACTTAAAAAACCAAAGACATGAGCCATACATTCAATACAAAGAAAATTAACCTTAGTGGGGTACATTTTTCAGTCGTTTGTTTTGGAGACGCAATCTCCGGTCCAGCGCCGGTCATTGCCAAGGCCCCATTTCTATAAAAGGCTTTTCATAACGTAATCAAATCATTTCCACGGCCGCGGCCCTCACTGGTACACGTAAGTATTTTTATATCATAAGTGTATTTTTTATTTGACATTGCTCTTAATTTAGAAATAACATAGATTAATTTCATTCACGTAATAATTTTTTTTCTTTAAATTTATTGATAAATATTTTACAATTATACAAAATCTTTACAGTAGAATATGAATTAATTATTCATTATTTGTATTAATTTAATATTATTGATTATTTAATTAATATTAAATTAATGTACTCGAAGTATCTATATAAAATAAATTAAAACGCGTTAAAATCACTAAAATTAAGTAATTGCCTTAAGGCATTAAGTCCGCCATATGTGCGATTTTATTTATTGTGCATAAAAGTTTAAATAAATAAATAAAATTATACTTTTTTCATTTTGCATTTGTAATCCAATTACTCTGTTTTAAATTAAATAATTTACTTCAACGTTATTAAAAAAAAAATTAAACAAGTTCTTTAAATAAATTGTTAAAAATTTAAAACACGTAACGGTTAACAAGTGATGTTAATCTATAGCAGTAATTTCAAACTGCGGCCCGCGATCTTTATCAGACAGATCTTAACATTGTAGTTATCTTATAAGACAAACTTCAGTGAATTCTCTACCACTGCATTTTAAATAACCTTTTCGCTTACGCTGGTTGTCCTTTAGTACCTAAATTAAGATTCTTTTTATCATTTCTTTTTGTGTAAATTTATTTTTAGTCTGGTCGTCTAGCATATATATACTCTTTTGTAGATTGCCTTATTATAGACATTTGAGTTTGACATCTCTCTATTCAGATATACAGGGTTATTTTTTAAAGAGTAGCCAAATTTTAAACTTATAGAATTTTAGGATACCTACGTTTGAGGATTGATTCTTCATTACACTACACTACACTTTATCTATTTTATTTCGCCCTTGCCCTAGCATACTCCATTCGTCTATTTATTTGGCACGCTCTGTAGCCTAAACGGCATAATAGAGTTTAATGTATGAAGTGTCGTTAGATTCGTCTCAAATGTGGGAGTGACACCGCTATATAATTTTTATACATTTCATCTGCAAATTCGAATAGGAAGGGGATTTTTTTGCAGTAAACGTTATAACGTAGTCGGGTTTTTTAATTACCGTTTTAACTAATAGTTCTATAGCTTGTTGTTAATTGCTACAAAAGACTTCATAAAAATTCAGTCTCAAAAGACTGCACAAAAGTGTAGTCTTCTTGCTATTAAACTGATAAACAAACATCAATAGTCAATAATGATCTCTTATATTTACGTGAACACTACACATTAAATGAAACTAATTTTAATGTAAAATTAGCTTAATTTAACAAAAATAATCGACAGTAAAACAAGGTTCACTGGCTTGGTTTTTGTCAACTAAGTATTAATATGCGATCCATAAACTTGGGTAACTGTTAACTTCATGTTTTATCTCAGTTTAACCTCAAAACACTACAGTTAGGCGTAAGCTCAATTTGGTTTTAAATGAGTTAACTTTACGGGTGCTTGATAAACTACTTTCATCTGTCAGTTTATCGGATAGCGGTTTGTGGTGCTTATATTGCTTAAATAATTAAACCATTGATATTTATATATCGTTAGGTGCGTAAGACCGAAGAGCTTAATATGATTTTACTTGGTAGAGCCATGTTTACGTGGTAGAGCCATGTTGCAGCTATATTATGGTTGTACCACGAGTGGGAGAGACCACGCTGTCACAGAATACCAGCGCATAATAGCAACTTAATGCTGTGTTTCGTTTGGTGAATGTAGAAAACCGGAGACCTATTTTACTGGAAACGAGGCATTCCATCTTAGTTCTCAAGGGCACAGAATAGATAATAGTACTACGTACAGAAGTTGCACTCCTTTGATGTGGACTGCTTGCCGACGTTTTAATAGCATAAATAGTTATTGTTAATCAGATAAATTGCGCACGCATGCTAAATAAAACTTTATCGGAAATATGATCGATCATATTCAGAATAGGTACTTTTACCTATTCTGAATATGATCGATCATATTTCCGCTACTATGTGAGTTTTGTGATACCCAACGCATGCAACTTGCAAGGCCATTCGTAGGGAATCGCGATGCTTAGCTCGTAAGAAATAGGTAGATAATGTAAACAACACATAAACCCGAAATACGATTCCTAACAGAAATGTGATCGTATTCTACTTAGTTAAAATTCTTGTAAACAAAGTTTTAATTTCAGTATTTTGCGTTATTATAACTTGGAAACGCAATGTATCTCTCAAGTAATAAATATTATATTAAATTAGATTGTTTAGTGCGATTGCCAAGTCAATTTATTTATTTAAAACATAAAATATTTTTAATATTGATATGGTCACTATAAGATGTTGTTAGTTTAGCTAATTACGTAATAACTTAAGAGAGAAGGACCCTTAAGTAGGGACTGAATAAATTAACGGACTTGGTATTACATGGATCTCACAACTTTTTACGGTAGAAGTACTGAGTTGCGAGACTTGGTTTATTTACAAGTTATGTTTTTGATGGCATCTCATTTCTTTTTGTAGATAGTTATATATACATAACCTATCTACACCTATTATTCCATTATATTATACATATAATGGTACACTGATTCATTCACTGCAAATGTAAGTTTGTAATCCTATATATTTATATAGTATTACAAAGTTATTTATGCAGTTGGTGTATCGCGAAAACTGGACCTAAATTTATATTTTAATACAAATATTTTAATTTTTCCTTGATTTGTATACTAAACAATAGTTGTATTCCAAATTTGAAGCTTCTACGTCTGCTAGAAGTGCCTTAGAGTTTTGATGATCGGTCAGTTAGTGAGTGACAAAATTAAGAAACTTTGACTAGTTCTAATTCTTAAACTACTCGTTCAAATTAGATGAAATTAGTACACCGAGTTTATACAATGCCTACTTGGTTACTGAAAATTCAGGCTTCTAGTTTTATCCACAACAAAGTTATAGGGTTTCGAAAATGGCCTGAACTGCTTCGAGAAAAGGATAGTAAGGCCGTGCCACTTTTTTGCTCGATGCTGGAGGCACTACCGTGCCCCCAGATGTATATGGACCATTGCGTCCACTTGCGATGAGGTGGACTGTGGGCTCGCTGGTCACCATATTCTATAATAAGAAAAAGATTTGGTCGTTCTAATCATCATCATCATCATTACAGCCCTTCACAAGTCCACTGCTGAACATAGGCCTCACCCATGGAATGCCACAAAGCACGGTCCTAAGTCACCTGCATTCATCGACTTCCTGCATGTCTTACCAGGTCGTCACTCCATCTAGTGGGGGGACGTCCCACACTTCGTCCGCCGGCACGAGGCCGCCACTCGAGAAACTTTTTTCCCCATCGGTTGTCGGTTCTTCGAGCTAAATGGCTGGCTCATTTCCACTTCAGCTTACTAATCCATTGGGCTATGTCGGTCACTCTGGTTCTACTGTGGATATCCTTATTTCTAAGTTTATCACGCAGAGAAACTCCGTGCATTCGCTGAGCGATCTTGAGCCCTCCCATCCGGCCAGCAGTGATAGACCACGTCTCAGTTCCATAGGTCATCACTGGCAACACGCACCGGTTGTACAGTCTAATTTTCAAGTTTTGAGGAATACCTGACGAGAAGATGTGCTGTAATTTCCCGAACGCAGCCCAGTCGAGTTGAATCCGTCGATTGACCTCTCGGTCGAAGTTGGACTTACCTAGTCGGACTATTTGTCCCAGGTAAACATACACGTCAAACAACTTCGAGTTTAGTGCTCACAACAACTACCGGCATACATGTGGCATGAACGTTATACATGATCTTTGTTTTGTCCATGTTCATCTTAAGGCCTATCCGTTGGGAGGCACTATTGAGGTCATCGAGCATAGTTTTTAGGTTCTCCAGCGATTCTGCCATAAAGGCTATCTCGTCGGCAAATCGAAGGTGAGTGATGTACTCGCCGTTGATGTTAATACCATATCCTTTCCAGTACGGAAGCTTGAAAATGTCTTCCAATGCAGCGGTGAACAGTTTCAGGGATATAACGTCACCCTGTCTTACACCTCTCTGCAGTTGGATAGGTTTCGTACTCTGGTTCTGTACTCGGATAGCAAACGTAACTCTATTGTACAAACACTTCAGCACTTCGATTTACCGACAGTCAACTTGGACTGCTGCACCACCCAAATTTCAACGGAATCATAGGCTTCCTCATAGTCCACATACGTCAGACATAGTGGCATATTGTTCTCCTCGGACATCTGTACAATTTGCCGAAGGGTTTGTATGTGGTCTATGGTGCTAAAGCATTTTCGAAAACCGGCTTGTTCGGGTGGCTGGAAGTCGGTTTTCCCACCCGCTTTCAGAAGCTCCTCTATGATTCCATCCTCGCCTGGGGTCTTGCTGTTTTTAAGGTGCTGGAGTGCCATTCTGATCTCGCTCAGACTGACATCCGGAATATCAGTGTCGGATAAGACTTGCTCTTGGGTCGTTACTCACACTTGCTCCAACCATGATGTTTGCAGCTGCCCATAGAACCTCTCAATCTCACTCAAAATCTCTGTCGTCCTGGAAACGACACTGCCACACTCGTTCTTCAGCATCGACAGTTGGCTCTTTCTGGGATACAGATCTCTGGCAAAGACTTTGGAGCCCTGGTTCCGCTCGATCGCTTCTTCAATACGAGCAGTATTAAAGTTGCATAAGTCCTGCCGCATGCATTTGGAGATCTGTCTGTTCAGTGGCCTGTATGCTGTCAAATCTACTGAAGACTGCAGCTTCATTTCCCATTGGCCACGAGATTAAGAGTGTGAGATGAGAGTTTTTGTGCATTGCAATCTTCAGGCACTGAAAACGTTTTTGTAGCTCGAGTTGAAAAATTTCGGAACTTTGGATTAGAACACGAAGGGGACAGAGCGTTGACTTCATTAGGCGTAACTTCTCCAACTTAACGTTTAGGTTCAGTGTGCCTTTCACCATCCGGTGATCGCTGCCGGTTTTCACCCTCGCGATCACTGAGACATCACTGAATAGTTGCTGTCTAGTCGTCATAATGAAGTCAATCTCATTTTCTGTCGAACTGTCGGGGCACGACCAGGTCCACTTACTGTGGGGTGACCTCTGGAAGAAAGAGTTCATCATAAAGAATCCCTCTTTCTCCATGAAGGCCCCTTGGGTTCCGCTGCACTATTCGAAATTTCTCTACCTTCAGCTCACCATTCTCTCTTGTGCCTAGCTGCGTTGAAGTCTCCCATTAACACCTCCACCTTCTCATCACGATGTGCAGAGGATGGTGCGTACGCAAACCTCGTTGACTTACTCTCAATCTTTACAACGTCGTTAACGAGACACTTGTGGACGATAAATCCGACACCTCCTTGGGACAAATGGTCGCCCTGCCGGTGATAGAACAACTTGTTGGATTCGAGGATTACCATGTCCACCCCCTCTTTTCAGACCTCGGATAATCCTATAATATTCCAGCGCAACTTGTCTATTTCTTCTTCCAGCTTCAGGATCTTCTCGTCAGTCCTCAGGTTGCGTGCGTCGGTCTAATTATAACTAATTAATTTAGAGAACTTATATATGGTATATTATAAGTGGTCCTAGTAATTGCAAATTACTCTTACAACCCTATCACTATTTTTATTCCATTAACCATTATCATCATCGCAGCCTATCTAACTCCAAAACTAAATTATTATTTTAGGAAAATATTATTATTTAAGGCATTACGGCCGTTCCAAGTGTTTCAATCAAGGGCTTAATATGTAAAAAAGTTGAAGCCTAAATAGCTAATGTCCACTCCCAGGCATAATCCTCCTCTCATTTCTGTGAGGTTTTATGATCAAGGTCATTTCCACTGCGCTGCTCCAATGCGTGTTGTGTTGGCGAACTTCACATGTCTTCGATTTTTTTGTAATTTCTCAGACATCAGGATTCTTTATGATATTTCCTGAGCACGTGGTAAATTAGCACTTAAAATTGCAATTAACTATTTATTTGGTGCCGGCGGGTATTGAACCCGGGTTGTTCTCGTATTTTGAAGCTTACAGCGAACACTTAGCATAGTGAGCGCTTCATCATCATTACTAAAAAAAACTTTTTGAAAGAATAATTTCGGGTAAGTTGTTAATTTTTTTAATACACTAAAATTACTTCATAAAAACCAATTTGGTTTTACAAGGGGTCGCTCAACATCGGATGCCGGTGTTGAGCTTATGAATAAATATATTTTTAATGCCTGAGAGAATTCACAAGATGTCTTAGGCGTTTTCTGTGATCTTTCCAAGGCTTTCGATTGTGTTCTTCATGAGACATTAATCAGGAAACTACAACATTACGGTGTAAAAAATTTGGTGCTTAGACTTATTACTTCATATTTAAGTACTCAAAAATCGGATTGGTAGTATCAATGGTCGTTCCTCAGGGCTCGATTCTTGGCCCATTACTGTTCTTAACCAATATTTATGACTTACCTTATCTTGTAGGGGACAATCACGATATAATTACCTTTTTAATTTACAAACTTAAATGCCGGTCAATTAATTATGACGATATACTCGGCCCCCATATACTCTAAATTAGCAAGCAGATTTAGTTCTGCAGCATATGCAGAAAAAAGATTAGAAATCTCACAGAGACAGTATTTTAGTTACTTTCATAGCGTAATGTCTTATGGAATTTTGCTATAGGGTAATGCGACTGATATTGAAGCTATATTTGTTTTGCAAAACAGAGCCGTTCGGGCGATTTATAACCTAAATTGTAAAGAGTCCCACAGAGAAAAATTTAAAGAAATAAACATTATTAACTTTGGCATCGTAATATATTTATGAAATTGTAATGTATGTACATAAAAACATAAATAGCTTTAATAAGAATAAGGATATTCATACTTTAAGCAATAGGAAGAAGCAAGCTTGTAATGCCAGTTAATAGACTCCACAGACTCATTAATTCATTTATGGGGCAATGTATACGCTTTTACAACAAAATCCCAGAACATGTTCAAAGTTTATCAATAAGCAAGTTTAAAAGTTTTATTAAAGAAAAACTGTACAATAAGGGTTATTATAATATCAAGGCATACATGAATGAAAATAACCCCTGGGATAAGGTGATCGCCACCATGCTGGTTCTATGAAAATTCATTTAAAATTGTATAAATAAAATTATTGTTAAGTGAAATTATGTTTAAAAAAAGTCCCGCTGGGTTTCTTGCTGGTTTTTCCCAGGACAGAGGTATTTTCCGAACCAGTGGTAAATAAAAAATGACTTTCAATAAGTATTATGTAATAACCAATATTGAATAAAAATTATTCTATTCTATTCTATACCGCTGGATATATGACTCTCCCAAGGAGCGTCACTTAGCCCGGTCTTCGGTTACACACATTCAGTTTTTTTTTCAGTAAACGCTTAGCTCTTTCTAAATATTACCTCATTCATTATGTTATTTGTAGCATTTTGTGTTTACAAGCAATAAACTCCCTAACATTTGTATTTTAAATAAAGAGAAACAGTCTGGTCAACGGTCGTTTTACAAGAATTGGACTCGATTTGTTACGAATTTAATATATTATTTAGATTTCGCGACCTGCTCGAGTCGTAATATAGCATTATTTATTTTCACTCGATACGTGTTGTAATGTGCATAAAATTTTTATTTTGTTTTAAAATATTTTCGTTTTTGCATTGTGATTTATATTATTAACGCTTTTTAAACAATCTTTGTTTAATAACCTTTTTGAACTTATCTGAGGTCAAATTTTGTATGTTTTCTGGGATTTTGTAGTAAAAGCGTGCCGCCGCAAGAATGGATTACTGATTTTGTGGAGACGAATAACTGGTACTATTAGCTTGTGTCTGATCCTAGTATTCCTCAGTAAACAGGTTTTAGAACTAATTGTAACATGGTTACTAACCTTGTTACGATTAGTTATAATTAGTAACTAAATCAATATTTGTGTAATACCTTATTGTTTTTGTATGCATATTTGTGTGCACAATATTATTGTCTCTGATTACGCATTGAATGGAGCGTTTTTGTTCGAAAACGCCCGTATATGGATATATTTAAAATGTAAATCACTCACAATTGGACCAGTTGAGAGACGAAAATGCTAACACGCGTGGTAAATGTACATGGTAGAGCCACACTGCAGTGCAGCAAGTATGGCTGGGGAAGGACACGCAGATTACCAGCGTGAAATATGTTGTGACATAATATGATGAGTGACAAGAACCGGATACCCTTTTTACCCGACTGCGGAAGGTAATGGTTTCTTTAGCCTATATATTTATGTATGTATGTTTGTTCCTTTGTGACGCTCTATGGACCAAACGCGTGGACCGATTTTGATGATTCTTACGTCAATAGATTTGTCTCAATTTTGTGAGTGTCACGAAAGACATGTCAGTAATTAAAATTCAATATGGCGACAATCAGACGCCATAGTGCTTAAAAGAAAAAAATGAAAGTCGACGAACTATGTTATGTGAGGTCTTTGAAAATCATATCTCGTGACGTTTTTCATTTTGTGTGACCATCTAGGATCTATAACGATTTAAAGTTGATTAGCGATCATTCTCACTTAAATTTTCAAAACTTATAATAAAGCTGTGATAAAGTTCTTATATAATCGTATGATGGGTATTATTAGTATTTTTAAGCAGTCTGGTTTTTATTTAAAACAGTATTAACCTTGCTTATTAATGTTATTAACGAAACATTTCTAGTTAAGTCTCAGGGGTGGTAACATTCATAATTAATAATGCCACAGCATCCACTTTACAACAGATGTACTGTGTGCTCGTTTATAACACTTAACTTTTTAACAGTGGTAGAGCCACGCGGCAGCTTTTGCTATCGCACGGATGGGCCGGCTCGAACCGGGGTGGTACCACGACCTCACAGAATACCAGCGTGAAGTAGAGGTTTACCTCTGCGTTTCGCTTGGTGAGTGCAGGTGGCCGGAGGCCCTTTTTACTGGAAATGAGGCATTCCATCTTAGTCCTCACGGGTGACAACGCATCTGCATTTTGATATGTAATAGAGGATAGATGTAGATGTCTATGGGCCGCAGCAACCACTTACCATCAGGTGGACTGTGTGCTCGTTTGTCACCCTTATCCTATATATAAAAAATTCTATTAAAAGATTTTCTTAGTTCTATTATAGAGCCACACTGCAGCTATATTATGGTTGTAGCACGAATGGGTCGGCTCGACCGGGGTAGGACCACGCTCTCACAGAATACCAGCATACAATAGCAGCTTTATGCTGCCGTGTTTCGTACGGTGAGTGCAGAGAACCGGAGATCCTATTTACTAGAAACGAAGCAATCCATCTTAGTCCTCAGGGGTTACAACGCATCTGCATTTTTCTTAATCGAGGATAAATGGGCCACAGCATCCACTTACCATCAGCTGGGCTGTGTGCTCGTTGGTCACTCTTATTCTATATTGAAAAGAGTCTAAACGACACGAGCATCGGTAATCTTACGCCAATGCAGAGGTAATAAAACCACATTTATGTACAATTTAAATTTAATTAGAGTTTTTCATGGTAGAGTTTTCTGAAGTTATTTCTATATTTTTAATTACGGATTCTGATAACACACGTAACGGTACCCACAGGGTTTTTGTTACGTGGTGTATATCACTCATATTTTATTAAAATGTAAATTTAAGCCACTACTTACTAATGAGATCATTGGCGTTCTTTCCTATATTATAACTAAATGGCCAAATACGAGAATTTTTAAAGAAATTTTTAATGAGTTTATATTTGTTTATTCACACCGTATGTCTGTGGTCGACGACCTGACGGAACCGGTCTCTGACCACTTGGACCACTTTATTGAAGATCGTTGGACGCTGTTGGCACAACGCGCCCACTCGTAGCTCCACGTGTTTTATTTATGTCGCAGAGCATTTGTAACGGTAGCTTGCACTGATTATTATCTCAATTTGATGACCTGGGACTTTAATATAAAACTTAAGTGTCAAACAAGGAAGGTTACAGATACTTTTCACCTCTGTGGAGTGAAGTGTGTGTTGAGACCAGAACACAACAATGCACAGGGTAGAAATCAAAAGCTTTGCTCGCTACGTAATATATACTTCAAACGCTTATAGCCGTTGTTTTTTTTTATATGATAAGGGTGACCAACGAGCACACAGTCCACCTGATGGTAAGTGGTTGCTACGGCCCATAGACATCTACATCTATCCTCGTTTGCGAATCAAAATGCAGATGCGTTGTCACCCGTGAGGACTAAGATGGAATGCCTCATTTCCAGTAAAAAGGGCCTCCGGCCACCTGCGTTGTGCCAATACGGCTCCAAATACGTGTTACCAGTCATGTTGATTCTGTAGCCAGCGACTCTAACGGTCATCAGCGATGTCTTCGTTCCCCTTTGCATCTAATCAACAGGTAGTGGTCGGCTCGCGCACGATTTACGATTAATTTTATTACGGTGTCCGGTTTCATTATAAGCTTTGATTATAGATTGCGTTATCTGTTAATAGTTATTGGTAAATGTGTGTAATCTAATGAGGCGACGCCTTTAGAATTAATTCGTTACTACGCACTTCGTATTAGCTTGATTTGTATGTATCTATGTATGTATGAATATAAAGGGATTTTGTAATTTGTCTATATTCGTCTATACATCTATGTTATATTAGAGATACTTAGTTAAGAATGGGCGTTTTAACGTTAGCATCACCTCTTTTAATTCGGCGATCGTATACAGTAGTGGAAAACCTTCTTAACCGACTTCAAAAAGGAAGAAGTTTTCAAATCGAGTGTATGTTTAATGTTCTGTATGTGCCTGTTACGCGATGTCTTCGCAGATTATGAACCAATTTTGATGATTCTTTTTTTTATAAATAACTTCCTTTTTAGCAATTTGAAGGCGGTTTTTACTTATTGATACAAGTTAAAATTATTGACATCTCCTTCCTTGTATCCCTTAATATCGTGCAATTAATAAATATATGTTTCTTTCTTCCTACTTTTACACACTTTTTAATATTTTTTTTATAGGATAGGATGACAAACGAGCACACAGTCCACCTGATGGTAAGTGGTTGCTGTGGCCCATAGACATCTACATTTATCCTCGTTTGCGAATCAGAAATGCAGATGCGTTGTCACCAGTGAGGTCTAAGATGGAATGCCTCTTTTCCAGTAAAAAGGGTCTCCGGTTCTCTACTTAGTGTACCATACGAAACACAGCAGCATTAAGCTGCTATTTTACGCTGGTATTCTGTGAGAGCGTGGTCCTTCCCCGGTCGAGCCAATCCACTCGTACTACAACTATACTACTAATATAGCTGCAGCATGGCTCTACCACGTTGAAAAATAATAGCTTGACTGTATCTAAGTATTCTATGTATGAATGTGATGGAATTATGTAGTCATAGTGTAATAATTGCAAAACTATGACTTAGTATTTTCACTAGAATCCTAATATCGTATGATGCGCTTTGTGTAAGTTCTTTTAGCGCGCTTTGTTTCTTTCATGTTTGCGTTACCACACTGTTTAATAAATGCGGAAGCTATCGGTATTATTAGACCGTGTAGCGGAGGTGTATGAATATCCACTACCCCCATATCGTCCCTTGGGTGTCGTAAGAGGTGACAGAGGCAAAGAACCCAGGACATGGATATGGATAGCAGCGTCTTCCTAGTAACAATTAGAAAATAAAAAAAACTGCGGATCGGCGTACAGCACGGTGGACATTTTCTTACACTAAAACATTCAGAATTGAGAGGAGGCCTGGGCATGTTGTGTTTTCTATAATAGGAGAGGGGGCAAACAAGCATGCGGCTCACCTGATTGTAAGTGACTACAACAACAACTGCAACACCAGGGTAATTGCAGATTCGTTGCCAGCCTTTCAAAAAGGAGAAGGCTCTTTTTTTGAAGGTCTCTAAGTCGTATCGGTTCGAGAAAATCGCTGGTGGTAATCGATTCCACAAGAAAGTTGTGCGAGGAAGAAAACATCTTCTAAATCGCACAGTGGTGGACCGCCAATCATTCAGATGGTGTGGATGTTATCGGGAGTTCTGCCGAGATGTGCGTTCGTGAAATTTGGCGGCTGGGACTAATCCGAACAATTCCTCAGAGCACTCCCCGTGGTAAATGCGAAAGAAAATGCAACATCTCTTCGCAGCCCACCAATGAATCGAGCCGAAAAAGTACTCGGTCGTCGACGATTCGAGTCGCTCTGCGCTGGATGCGGTCAAGTGGAAGGAGTTGGCACTGGGAAGCCTCAGCCCAGAGATGGGAACAGTATTGTTTTGTTAAACATGTAAGGCCGAACTTGTGCCTTATAAAGCTGCAGGCGTTGTGCCGGCATGAAATACTGTCCCGCTCTACTGAGCACGCCAAGCCCAAATTGGACTCTAAAAAGAGTCCAATTTGGCCTTCTCTTACAAGTGACCACGAAACTGCACGACACTCGATATGTTGACGCCGAGGATTCCGATATTGGATAAGGCAACAAGGGGAGTGCCTTGAAACTGAAAAAATACGACAAAAGGGTTCTTTTTAGCGGTAAACGCGCAAACTTGTGTCTTCTGAGGATTAAACTGGACTAGATTTAGTCGCCCCCAATCCGAGACTTTGTTCACCAAAGACTCGACTTCAGACAAGTTTGTTCCGGTACTCGGCGACGTTTTCTCGAGAAATATTGGCACGGCCGGTGTCCATCGGATGACATCACTAGTGCTGTCATCCGCATAGCAATGAATGTTACCGGTTTGCAACATATCATTGATATACAGAAGAAACAGCGTTGGTGATAGCTCGCAGCCTTGTGGAACATTAGCGTTAATAGGCTTGTAGTCGGAGCATGCACCGTCTACAACGACCTTGATGCTCCGATCTGCAAGGAAGCTGGTGATCCAATTGCACGATTTCTCGTGAAGCCCGTGGGAAGGGAGCTTCAAAAGAAGCGCTTTGTGCCAAACCCGATCGAAGGCCTTCGCAATGTCCAAACTAACGGCCAATGCCTCCCCCTTGGACTCTACTGCCTCAGCCCAGGATCTAAGTGTCAGGTAGACCAGAAGATCACCAGCTGATCGACCCCGACGAAAACCGTATTGGCGGTCACTAATCAGCTGGTGATCCTCAAGGTGTCGTATGAGCTGGCAGTTTATAACGGATTCCATTATTTTGGAGAACAAGGAGGTGACGGCGATAGGCCTGTTGGACGGGTCTGAGTGGTCGCCTTTTTTAGGAATCGGGTGGACAAAAGCTGTCTTCCATAATTTCGGGACTACGCCTAGGGAGTAGGAGAACCGGAAAAGACGCGTTAGAACCGGTGCCAACTCCGGAGCACACGTCCTCAGCACAATTGGGGGGATTCCGTCAGGCTCACTCGACTTGAGGATGTCCAGGGTCCATGTGAGAACCGCACTTCTGGTATGGAGTACTCACACCGCGGGATGATCGGTGGCGTGTTCCCCCCGTCATCAAGAGTCGAGTTGGACCCAAAAAGGGCGCCTAAAAATTCGGCTTTCTCTTTTGCGGTGTTGTGTATTGCCTAGTTTGAAAAGCACCTCCATTCTTTTTCGTCAGGATTTCTGTTTTTTAATAATAATTAATTTGTGTTACAGAAATTCATCAAGAGATGGCGTTATATAGGTTATTACTTATATTGGCCGCGGCACAATGTACGATCGCAACAAATCTTTTTAGAAGTAAGTATGAAAGTATCATCAAATATGGTGTAAACTAGTACCAATCGAAAATATTACATATTTTTAACTTAACCTTTATTAATATTGTATAGTTCTGTTCCCAAATCAATGTCTGTAAAAGCTTAATAAGGTCATTGCATCTAATAAGGGCCGGGTTTTTGGAAATCCTTATAAATCAATTTTGGGAAGTCTTTTAATTTGTAAAACATCATTATCAAATAAAATGTTTATATTTGAAGAGAAAATATTATACATAAACAAGGTACCAAGGTCGAGGTACTTACAAAATAAGTTTTTTAAAAGCTTGTCTATGGTCCTTATACGTCACTAGGGCTCTAAATAAGGTCCATAATTGAACTGCAAGATTTTAGGCGTTATATACCAGAAAAATCACACCTTCATAAAACAATGGCTTTAAACTATTATTAAATTCGTGGCTTTCGCATAATGAAACGGAAATTCATATGAATTAGTGTCATGGCCCTTATAAAGTATTAGGAAACGAATATGAGTTATTTTTCATTTTATAACTAATTTATTTTATAGTTATTAAATGAAACAAATTGTAGTTGTATGCAGATTTTTATTAACTCTAGTAAAGAAAATCACAAAATGTGAATAATCAGTAATTTTTTCAATCTTAGTACTTGGACTTTATTAGATATTACACTTCTGTAATTATAGTAGATTTTTGTCACTAAAAGGATTTTTTATGTTGTTTTTTCCACAAAATAAGTTTTGTTTACGTTTTACTTTGGTGTTAACTGTATCAGGCATAGGTAATATTTGAAAACTTCTTAATTCGCTGTAGCAATTCCTTTTCCTGTGTGTCGGTAAAACAGCTTTCCTTCTCATCCTCTTCACCACGCTTTCAGATTTTATGTGATTTTTCAACGTACGCCGTAGTATATGGTATTTTATGGTAAAAACTGCCAAATGTCTAAGCGTGCAGCTTAACGCTTAGACATTTGGCTGTTTTTTCATATCATCTAGAGCATCCTGAAGATCGGTTAGAGACCATCCTGAGAATCGTTTTCTTTTTTACGAAGGTTCCATTTTTGTCTTTACTGGAAACAATATACTTATATTATATATGAACAATACTTATGTCAAAAGCTACTGTTGATTTGCGTAAATAAAATGTTATAAAACTACGTAAAAACGAATGGGTAAATGTGTTGCTAAGTATAAAACTCGAAAGCGTCTGGATTTTTTTTTTCAATATTAGTTGAAGTGCAAGGAAGGAAAGATGAAAAGGAAAGACATGTGGCATTTTTGTGCGATAGCTATGGCCTAGTGTGGTGACCTGTCATTATCACCACACAAAAGTGCCACTTGCCAGGCCAACTGCTTATTTACACTTATATAATTCATTTATGTAACTGATCACGCCTATTTTAAAGCATCTTGCCCCTAATAAGGTCCGGCCCTTATTTTGAGACAAAAAGTGGACCTTCGTAAACACTTAGATATGTCCTGAGAAAAACTAACAAAATCGTGATAAAAAAGCAATAATTTTGGTAACTTACCTCGTCAATCCACCTTCTGGAAGTATTTTAACATTACTATTGCAGAGTTATTACATAACGACCGGGTTTTATTACTAAAAAAACGGAAAATTGAATCAGAATATTTTATACATTGAGTCACGTCGACCGCCCCTAAAGTTATACCCAGAGCCACTGAAAAAATGGCCACCGCGAAAGCAATGAACGCCGGTGCACTTTTGTAATTGGTTACTGGGGAGTGCCAGCCCGATATCCATTTTAGTTTAAGTATTAATTCCGATAAGTTTGAAGAGATGGACCTTATTTGTAACTGGCCATTTTTAGGCGGACCCACCTTATTATAAATTACATATTGAACGTTAAAAGTGAAAAAAAAAACTACCAGCATTGAATAATATTTTGTTCATTTACACATATTATATTTTCCGAAATCGTTAGTAAGGAGAAAATAAGTACCACCTTTTCCTAATATGTCACCCTCACTCTTTATCCTCGATATTTTATAATTATAATTGAATGTTAAAAATTAAAATCAATATCATGTTGTGTTTGCAGCGCCCAGACAAGCACCAGGCAGTATATTCACTGCTGGTAATGGTGAACAGTGCTTGGGCTCCGACAGAAGTACCGGCGGTGTATGCCTGTCGAGAAATCAATGTAACACCCAGGGAGGCAAGGCTATAGGATTTTGCGGTGTATTCGCAACCTGCTGTTCTCGTAAGTTTTTATTTTGTGTTGCACTCTCGCAGTTCTTGTATTTGTGCCATTTTATTTATTTTTCAATGTAATAACATATCATATTTTAAAAAATGTCAAATATAACATAATTTCAAAATAATAAATATTAAATGTAATATTCAAGAAAATATTATATTTAATATTTTTTTAATACTGCCATCTTACTCTTAAATTGTATTTCGGTGAGCAATTTCAATTACAACTAGTCTATAAAGTTCCAACCGTACTCTCTAGATGGTGCTATTCCCATTTTACAGTTAACGCCTGTGACATTAGAACAAATACGAAGGTAGCTGTATTCATTAATCCGCCTCTAAGCAAAGAGTCCTCTGGCCTGGAATGCTCTTACAATGTGGAAATCAACAATAATAATGTATGCCAGATGCGTATTGATTTTGAAACCTTCAATTTGGCTCCACCAACAACCGTAAGTATTTACTATTGTGCTAAGTAATTCTAGAAATATATGTACCTACCTATATTTGAGGTAATTTACGAGCCTGGGGTCGATCTCCAGTATTGATACCACAAAACAATTTAAATGTTGGAATACTGCAAATTTAAATGGAATTTTACAGTAGGTTGTTTACATCCATGTCTAATGTTAATTTACATTTTGATGGTACGTTAAAAGCGTGTAGCTTACTAATTTTAATGTGGCGTCATAAACGTACCGTGGCGTGTCACGAGAAATTATAAAAAAGCCAAGTAGAGCCACGCGGCAGCTTTTGCTGTCGCACAGATGGGCCGGCTCGAACCGGGGTGGTACCACGACCTCACAGAATACCAGCGTGAAGTAGAGGTTTACCTCTGCGTTTCGCTTGGTGAGTGCAGGTGGCCGGAGGCCCTTTTTACTGGAAATGAGGCATTCCATCTTAGTCCTCACGGGTGACAACGCATCTGCATTTTGATTCGCAAACGAGGATAAATGTAGATGTCTATGGGCCGCAGCAACCACTTACCATCAGGTGGACTGTGTGCTCGTTTGTCACCCTTATCCTATAAAAAATAAAAGTAATTTTTTCCGTGAAAGCACCTTATAAAATTTTAAATCTAATTCATAATGTTGTTAGTAACTAAGAGATGGCGCCCATATTAATATTTATTTTACAGGTGGAGCCTGTAGAAAATGTGACCCAGAGACCTGGGTACACCTGCAGAAATGACATCTTCCAAGTGACGAACCTCCAAACCAACTCTGACACTCTTCCCTCTATATGTGGTGACAACAGCGGTCAACACTGTAAGGGCAATTACACTTTTTTCTTTTAAATGCTCATTACTAGCAACTCGCCTCTGCTTTACATGTTTGTGTGATTCACTAGTATAGTGATTTATTCTTATGACTTGTTTACAAAACCCTATCATTTTATGCGGAAAAGTTATTAGAAATTCTTAAATTTGATTGTTAATTAAAACCGCATCAAAACTAATCAAAGAGAAAAATTAAATCCCCCAATTTGGAAGCTTTTATGTGAATATTTTTTTCTTTTAATTCTTTGAAGTCGGCTTCACCTTTATTAAAAGTTTAATTTGACTCTTTTAAATGGACCAAGGAATATCACAACCTAAACCTAACAATTTGTTACGTGGTAGAGCCATGCTGCAGCTATATTGTGGTTGCACGAATGGGTCGTCTCGACCGGGGTAGGACCACGCTCTCACAGAATACCAACGGAAAATAGCAGGTTAATGCTAATGTGATTCGTATAGTAAATGTAGAGAACCGGAGACAATTTTTATTGGAAACGAGGTATTCTATCTCAGTCTTCAGGGGTAACAACGTATCTGCATTTTGATTCTTAATTGAGGATGTCTATGGGCCACAGCATTCACTTACCATCAGGTGGACTGTGTGTGCTCGTTAATAAATTAATAATCGGGGATAGTGCACGCAATTGAGGGAGGATGGCAGGTGCTCTTCAAACTAGGTAAGACACATCATTTTATTTTATCGAGGAGATGTACGCAAGGTAATTTTTAACAACTTTAATTCACACAAGTGTGTGTATGGCCTACAAATAATTCTTTTGAGTCTGGATGTGTGACATTGTGTATACAGAATGGTCCAAATAGTGACGTCCAATAGAAAAATTTAAATTCCTCACAACCAGGGGTATCCGAAAATACCTCATGTTATCCGATTTATTGTAGTTTTCGTGTTATAATTTTTTTGGATTTTTTTTGTGTTTGCTCCCGATGAAGTTTCAAAAATTTATATCTTTTTTTCTAATGGTTATTTTTCAGATATGTTATTGACACAATTGTCTTTAATGATGCTTTACACAAAAAATAATAAACTTCTTAACATTTCTGCAAATTACTCAAAAAAGTATCGATATTAAGAATTTCAGTTTTTGGTGGGGTGTTTTAAATTTTAAATTTCAATTTGAAAAAAAAGGAGTTTCCATAGGTTCTAGCTGACTTTAAAAACTTTATAGGTCTCCAAGATATCCAAAACAATAAAAAACATTGGTACTTAATGGGCTATTATTCGCTGTAATCGCCCTTCGAAGGTGGATAGGCTAAAAATCCACAAAAAAATTTAAGCTTTAAAAATTATTTTGCCTATTTTTGTCATTCTTACAGCAAATTTTAGTGGGAAATTCTCAATTGCATTGAAATGTACACAAACTGCCCAGTGAAGATAATTTCAGGTAAGATGATAATTTTTTAAAATTTAAAGAAATACGGTGTTACTTAATTTTACGGTCATTTGGACTTATTTATGTATGATAACAAAAAAATTAGACAAAAATTTATTATTTTAATTCTTTATTAAAGCAAGTTTTCAAAATAATGTCCTCCTACAAAGGTGATTTTGTAAAAAACTCAAATAAATTCGTTCATCTAACTATGTAAGTATCATTTAAGACAATCATTTAAAAAAAAATATCTAAAAAATAACTACGACGAAAAAATATATGAAATTTGAACCGACAGAAAAAACAGTGGTAGAGCCACGCGGCAGCTTTTGCTGTCGTACGGATGGGCCGGCTCGAACCGGGGTGGTACCACGACCTCACAGAAAACCAGCGTGAAGTAGAGGTTCACCTCTGCGTTTCGATTGGTGAGTGCAGGTGGCCGGAGGCCCTTTTTACTGTAAATGAGGCATTCTATCCTAGTCGTCACGGGTGACAACGCATCTACATTTTGATTTGTAATAGAGGATAGATGTAGATGTTTATGGGCCGCAGCAACCACTTACCATCAGGTGGACTGTGTGCTCGTTTGTCACCCTTATCCTATAAAAAAAAACTAAAAAAATACAAAAGAAATTATAACTCAAAAACTACAAAAAATCGGATAACGGGTATTTTCGGATACCACTAGGTGTGAGGAAATAAAATTTTTCTTTTGGACGTCACTATTTGGAGCAACCTGTATATAACCAAGATAACGGAATATTTATTAATACTATACTACAATAAAGGAAAAAATCCTACTGTGGGTTTGTCATGTTTCTTTAAAGACTTCTTCTAGCCTCTTAAAAATGTTTCAGGGTACGTTCGGGTAAACGCATCTACTAACAGCCGCGCCATCCGAATCAATTTCAAGATCGCGGATCGCAACACGCAGCCACATCTCCCGCAAGCCACTTGGAAGATCAAGGTCACTCAACTCGAGTGCTTCAATACTCTTGGGTGAGTATAATGAGGGAATCCACGATTTCTTCTGTCACCAGGTCGGCGGAACGAAGTGAAATATTTGACAGGTTTCATGGCAGACGAAGTTCATTATCTTTTAGTTATATTTTATGTTAATTAGATTAGAAACGAATAAACCAAAGTCTTAAAAGTGTAAAGAAAAAATACCAGCGTAAAGTAGCAGCTCAACGCTGCTGTGTTTCCTATGGCGAGTGTAGAGAACCGGAGGCCCTTTCTACTGGAAACGAGGTATTCCATCTTAGTCTTCACAGGTGACAACGCATCTACATTTTCAGTCTTAATCGAAAATAAATACCACAGTATCCCCTTACTATTAAGAGAACTGTGTGTTCGTTTGCTACCCGTATTCTATAAAATATATTATAAATATACTTTTGTTTATTAACTGTGCGTAAAATAAACAAAGAATTGATTGATTCGTATTTCATATTTCTTATAGGAAATATCGTGACGGTATCCTGGAAGCCATTACCTCATCGCTACCTTCGACCCCATTCACAACATCTGCGGACAGGGATGAGTATCTAATAGGTAAAATTAAATGGTATATATGATATATAGTATTTTATTTGATGTATACTTCTCCGGGTACCAAGAAATTCATCTGGTCTTTCCTATGCTTCCTACGACACCCGGGGAATTAAATGCGTTATGGTTTCTCTTACGCTTAATTACATGGCAAGTAATTGATGGCGCCAGATTGCGGTATACCATCTTGTATATTATATTTAGATGTAAAACACTCGGCTTCCAATGACCAGTAGCGTCAAACCTTTGAGATATGTAGTATTGGCTGCCAGGTTTGACGAATATGATAGTGGAATGTTACGGTTTTTTTTTAAAATAAAAGTGGAGGGAAACAAGCATGCGTCTCACCTGATAGTAAGTGTCCATCGTCGCTCATGAACAACTGTAACACCAGGGGAATTGGAGGTGTGTTGCTGGCCTTGTAGAAAGTAGTGCCCTCTTTTTTTTCTTTTTTTTTAATAGACGACTTGTGAGCCGTTGGTTTAGTCTGGTTACGGCGCTGCGGAATCACTGGTTACAAGAAATAATTCTGGTTCTGGTTTTATCAGCACATAAAACTGCAATTAACAATTACCTTGGCGCCGAGAGGAATCGAATCCGGGTTACTCTGGTACTGAGAAATTTACATCGAGCGTTTATCCCCTCTGATACCACGGCTCTCACAAGTACGGTTTACAAATTACATTAGGTGCTTATTCATGTGCAATTTATATTTGTACAATGCTGGAAGAGACTCTTTTGTGGGCTCTCTTAAAATTGTCTCTGGTAGTGCTACTGTGCAGCTACATTATGATTGCAGCGCTACCACCGGATGCGTGAAATAGTAGCATAAAGCTGCTGTGCTTCGTATGGTGAGTGTAGAGAACCAAAGATCCTTTTTACTGGTAACTAGGTATTCTTTCCATGTCTTTTGGGTGACAGTGCATTTTGATTCTTAATCAACAACGGGTGCAGATGTTTATGGGTGTCAGCATTATTATTACCATCAGGTTAACTGTGCGCTCTTTTGTCACCCTTATATTCTATAAAAAGAAGATTCCGTCACCCTATTAAATCAAATATGAAAATATTAGAAACTGCATGGTTGCGATCACCTCATTCCCAGGGGTTATTATCCATCATGTTTTTTTATAGGATAAGGGTGACAAACGAGCACACAGTCCACCTGATGATAAGTGGTTGCTGCGGCCCATAGACATCTACATCTATCCTCGTTTGCGAATCAAAATTCAGATGCGTTGTCACCCGTGAGGACTAAGATGGAATGGTTCATTTCCAGTAAAAAGGGCCTCCGGCCACCTGCACTTACCAAGCGAAATGCAGAGGTAAAGCTCTACTTCACGCTGGTATTCTGTGAGGTCGTGGTACCACCCCGGTTCGAGCCGGCCCATCCGTGCGACAGCAAAAGCTGCCGCGTGGCTCTACCACTGTTCAAATGTACTCTTCAGTAGTATAATAAGCCCTTATTAAACATTTGTGAATATACTCCCTAACTCCGCCTATAATGATTTAATGGTACATTTGTCTCCCAGCTCCTCCTGGCTGCCTGCAATACTACCCCGATCGCTCCGGCTTCTTCGAGTCGTTTAACTATAACAGAGGGGCAGGGCCTTATATCGCCAACATCGCCTACGCCACATGCTTCAGGAGAACGTCTGATGTCTGCGGCATCAAGTGAGTATTTTATGTTGATTCTCATACTGAAGATATTAGGAAGCTTGCCAACAACTATCGCTGACGTAAATCATCGGTATCATCGTACAAGCCTTCTGTTGACCAAAGAGCTTCCCCAAGGAATGCTACGAAACGCGGCGCGCACTGCATCTATCGACATCCTGCATGTTTCATCAGGTCGTCAAGAACAAGGTTGCACTCGAGAACCTTTTTCTCCATTGATTGTCTGTCAATCGGCTTTGTTTTTTGACGGCTCCGTGGCGCAATGGCTTGACATTGAGTTCCCGCGCTGGGAGGCGCGGGTTCGAATACCGCACGGAACAAGTATTTGTATGGACTACAAATAATTGTTCCGGGTCTGGATGTTTGTCCTTGTGCAATTTGTGTATGTAAACTTTTTTTTTGCGGATGGAAAATCATCTAATGACGCCTTTCGCTCTGGGTGGAGCGGAAGGGAGTGTCAGACTTTTACTGACTAAATACCATCCGTGTTCCTTCAGTGCCCTTACGTTCCTGCCTCCACGATACAGGAGAAAATCCTAGTGTGGGGGTAACGTTTTACGTGGTAGAGACATGCTCCAGCTATATTAGTAGTATAGTTGTAGCACGGATGGGTCGGCTCGACCGGGGAAGGACCACGCTCTCACAGAATACCAACGTCAAATAGCAGCTTAACGCTGCTGTGTTTCGTATGGTGAGTGTAGAGAACCGGAGACCCTTTTTACTGGAAAAGAGGCATTCCATCTTAGTCCTCACGGGTGACAACGCATCTGCATTTTGATTCGAAAACGAGGATAGATGTGGATGTCTATGGGCCACAGCAACCACTTACCATCAGGTGGACTGTGTGCTCGTTTGTCACCCTATCATATAAAAAAAAAAAAAGACTAACTAAAAAAAAATCAATGGATGTATATAGTAGACTGAAGTTGTTTGAGTTGGTTGGCATTTAATTGTAAATAATTTGTAATAGAAATAAAAATATCAATCATACTCTAAAAACTGCGGAATGAGGGCTAATAATCTTCCACTCACCAGATGTCGCTAGTTATGACTGAGGTAAAATTTTTTTGTTACACAATGTCAGTTAATTGAGAAATTAGTTTTAAATAATGGTTTATCATTATCTAGAGTATTATATTAATACACAACACAATGCGTCAGTGGTTTGATTTTTAATTTTTTGAACTTTATAACTCTTTTTTTTTAAAGTCGTCTTTTAGTTATATTTATAGTTTGGTTTATTCATTTCTAATGTAATTAATATAAAATATAACTAATAATACAGAAAGAAACCTTAAAGATTATATTTTCCTTAGAAATTATCATCCCCGTTATGAAATCTGTCAAATATTTTACCTCACTCTAAAGTGGCGCCGCCCTGGTGGCAGAAAAAGTCGTGGATGCCCTCATTATGACAAAACTTGTTGACATTGTGAAAACATATTTTATCTTTTATTTTATATTTCTCACTGTTTTACTTTTTTACAGTATTTTTACCGCAAATTAAGTTTACAGAATATTATTAAAATACTTAGTTTTAACTGTTATTGCACCCTTCTAAAATATTAAATGCAACTAGTAGGTTTAGTCGCGTCTAATTTTTAATGTGATTAACATCTTGTTGAATAAGAATGTATCTTATTTAACAAGAAATCATTTAAAATAAATAGTACGTGATCGAAGTAGAGGTTTATGGCACAGATATTTTTAAATGATTATGTTTTAAATGTATTGTTTTTATTTTTGCTACACGTAAAGTAGGGTACAAATTAACTCAATTTCTTTTTTAAATAGTTTTTAATGTCTTTTTTTAATTGAAAATTTACGTTCTAAAATTTATATAAAAAGCATTTATGCGAAAGGTAAAATTACAACTTCGTTCACCTATTACACTCTATTTTTTCCGTTCGGTAAAAATGTCATCCGGTATTACATTGATTTCTTGGCAATAACTGTCAAATGACTGTAACGATTTGGAGGTTTTTTTTTGTATTTAGATTATGTTTTACATTGCAAGTTTGTCTAATTTTACGTGTGCCTTTAGCAAACAACCGAGCAAACCTCGGTCAAGATTTAATTTAAAAATTAAAAACCGGTCAAGTGCGAGTCGGACCCGCGCATGAAGGATTTCGTACCACACCATGTAGTAGTAACACTATGTAGGTACTTTGTAAATATAATTTTATTTTATAATTTTTTGTCCCGAATATAGCAATACAAACTCTGTTATTATTTTAAGCGTCTACTTGTTGCCATTCTTTGTTGTATTATATATTTGTTGTTATATCGGCAACAGAAATACACCTTCTGTGAAAATTTCAATTGTCTACCTATTACGAATCATGAGATACAGCCCGCTGGCAGACAGACGGACGGACAGCTAAAGCTTTGTAATAGGGTCCTGTTGGCTCTTCGGGTACGGAACCCTAAAAATTTGTTATTTAAAATAATGCGTTTCTTTCCTCAGGCTGACTGCGGCGAACTTCGAAATGGCGTACCACGACGACCAGAACATGCACGTGGACACGGACTGCCAGATCAACCCGGTGACGCAGGGCATCGCGCAGTCCGAGGACTATCTGTTCATCCCCGAGGCGGAGACCGTTGAGGGGTTGAGGGGCTCAAAGTTCTGCGGGTCGAGTGCTCAGAACCAAATTATTGCTTGTAAGTGCAAAAATTAATAGTAGATTCACCCTTGACATCCTTTCGGTGGCTCATATCCACCAGATTATAGATTAATATCTCCAGAATCGATGAACTTGTTTTTATTCTAGATTTTACACACCTGGTCAATACTGACATTGGCATTAGCACAGCTCATTACTCTTAGTGTTCTGCTACATTCAAGCAACAGTATAGAATAGAATAATTTCATTAAACAATGATCCATCTTAACCCTTAAGTGTAACAACGCGTCGATAGCCTTCTCTGTTTGAAGTTGGTTGCAGGTGTACATGGGCTATGTAGCCTCTTAGCCTCTTACCATTAGGTGGCCTGTAACTTCGTTTGTCAGTTCAGTTTCATAAAAAAAATCCAGGTTATCTATGTTTCGTAATATCAAGATTCTGTATTTTGTAAAATATTCTGAAATTTATTTTTTATGTAGAAATGAACGATATCATAACTTATTTCTCTTCTACAGCGGCTCCCCCTGGCCCCTTGTACGTCCACTTCCACAGCGACAACCTGGTGACGGACGGCATCCCAGAGTCCGGTTACCGATTCAACTATAACGTGCTCAACAACTGTTACCTCAAGAAATAAAACAATTTGTTTCTCACAGTCTCAGAGTTTACATTTGGAAAAAGAACAATTGACCATCTGGCAAGTAAATTTTAATAAAAAGTCAAGTTATTTTATTTTGTTTTAAAGCCAAGCGATTAATATTATTTAGGTCTATATATTTATATTCGTGTAATTTTTCTTACAATGAGTTTTGATATTGTACAGTTAATTTAACTTAACATTAATAATACTCATTTTGTCTTGTAATATTTTTTTTTATTTATTCTTAGAAAGAGTGTACGTTATTTACTTTTTAAATTTTGCCAAACTGTAAGCCAGTTTGTCGGCATCTTTTACTCTATGACACACTTTGTCTATGTTAGAAATGCATTTTTTTTATTTATCTAAATATTATATAGAAAATAGTTCATAAGTAACGAGAATGACAGTGTTGTACATTATTTTTTAATTTATCATCGACTGAGTAATAATTTATTCTATGTTATGCATAAATGGTATATTATATATTTTAGATTATAATTATGTTAGAAAGTATGGAAAACATTGCATTTAAATATTCAATTTACAATAAAGGTGATAATAGCTAACAATGTTTTTTTTTTGCTTACTTTATAACCTATTGACGATCTTGTGGTGAGAGCACCTCGATGTTTCGTTTTGCGCCGTTGATTTGAATCCTACTCGAGGACAACATTTGGGCTAAATTTCAAATTGTTAATGAAAAGCTGGTTGTGCTAATTGAACGTTTTCACTCAAAAATAATCCAACCCACAAAAGCTACATTTGCGATATTGGCCACCGAAGTTTGAATCGGTGTTCAATGATATAGTTTGATACGAATTATTTGTTCTTTTGCTCGTTAGCGACTGAGACTTTTTTTACAATATAGATAGACAAAGTAACCTATATACCAGAATACAAGCGTAAATTCGCAGCTTAATGCTGCTGTGTTCCGTATGATGGGTGAGAGTGTACGGCTTATATATATCAGGAAGGAGCTGCTGACCCATCTTCCGTTTCGTTTCCCTCTGTCGCCTCCTAAGACATTTACGAGATTACACGGTGAATATTTTTTCATCTTATTTTTATAACATCACGGGTTACGTGGTAGAGCCACGCTGCAGCTATACTTGACATACGTAGCTGCAGCACCAATGGGTCGCCCCGAGTGGATAGAACCACGCTCTCATAGAATACCAGCGTGAAACAGCAGAATAATGCTGCAGTGTTTACGAGGGCTGCACTAAAAGTATCGGGAATGGAATATTTCCACTGTTCCTGTCATATTAAAATCTTTTTAATTGAAAAGTCCTTGGTTTTAAAAATCGAATACCATTTATTTATTTAAAAAAAGATTCTCGGTCTTGTCGCAAGGTTTTGTCAAACTTGTTTAGTCGTTGAGAAAATGGAGGATTCAAGAGCGATGATTTATTATGACTTTCGAAGTGGTTTAACACAAAAACAGTGTGTTGACCTATGATAGATGATTTATGCATTTGGTGATGAAGCCCCATCCAAAACCACAATTTATCGCTGGTTTGCTGAATTTCAACGTGGACGAGTCAAGCTCAGTGATGATCCCTGTCAAGGTCGTCCAAAAACTGCAGTCACCCAAGAAAACGTTGATGCTGTGCGTAAGCTGATTGAGGAAGATCGACATGTGACATACCGCGAAATTCAGGCAACTTTAGACATTGGCATGAGTCAAATACAAATAATCTTGCACGAACAATTAGGTGTAAAAAAGTTGTTTTCCCGATGGATACCGCATTCGCTCTGTGAAGAGCAAAAAGTGGTTCGCGTTACTTGGCGCGTCAGAACTCTCGAAAGATTCCACGCAGGATCCTCAAATGCTGTATACAACATCGTATCAGGTGACGAATCCTGGATATATGCGTACGAACCCGAAACAAAAAACCAGTCACGAGTTTGGGTGTTCGAAAACGAGTTAAAGCCAACAAAAATTGTTCGTTCACGGAGTGTTGCAAAAAAATGGTGGCCACGTTTGTCTCCAAAACCGGCCATGTTACGACTATTCCTCTTGAGGGACAAAGACCGGTTAATGCAGAATGGTATGCTAGCATTTGTTTGCCACAGGTCGTTTCTGAACTCCGTAAAGAGAACTGCAACCGCCGCATCATCCTCCATCACGACAATGCGAGTTCTCACACCGCACACAGAACAAAAGTTTTTAGAGCAAGAAAACATAGAATTAGACCATTCGCCGTACAGCCCCGACCTAAGCCCTAATGATTTCTATACTTTCCCTAAAATAAAGTAAAATAAATTGCGTGGACAGAGATTTTCATCACCTGAAGAAGCTGTGGACGCCTACTAAACGGCCATTTTGGAGACCCCAACTTCCGAATGGAATTTTGAGGAGAATACTTCGAAAAGCAATAAATACTATTTTAAATAGTAATGTTGTGTCACTTCCTTGATTTCCGAAATTTTCAGTGCGTATATGGTGAATGTAAAGCCGGATAACTTCTTTACTGTTAATGAATGCCTCGATTAAATCTTATAACTTAGGGGTGACAACACATCTGCATTGTAATTCTTAATCTATGATAGATGTAGATGTCTATGGGCCATAGCATCCCTTACCCATCAGGTGGACCTGCTCATTTGTTTCATTTATTGTTTAAAAAACCTGTATTTATTGTGTGTCGACCTATTTGGTAATTACCTAAGGTAACAACTAATAGGTTAATTAATAGTGAAAACTAAAACGATTTCTTCATAATATATGTACTATATTTTATTTCTACAACAATATAAAAATATACGACATACAATAAAGTTCACATAAAAATCAGTTAAAATGTACATTATAAATGCAAATTCGATTACTCTAACATTGACTACATTGATTCTTTACTAGCGTCTAACCACGGCTTCGCCCACATGGAAACGGAAACGCCTCAATGCTATTTTTCAACTATAAGCAATTCTCCCCCCAGAAAATGGTCTATCTGTATGCCAAATTTTATATTTACCTTTAGCCGCATATAGCGAAATAACAAATATTCAGAAATCTTTTGTATATCTATACATATGTATTTTATGTACATTAGTATAATTTGAAGCAGTCCACCAATATTAGGTACTACATTACATTGGGTTAGACAAAAATGACAGTTCCTTTGAATATTTTGACACCCACTTGATTCAGTGGTCTTGATAACTGCCTACAAAGTCGCAGCTTCTAGATACGAATGTCTATTTTACTATTTGTACGGAGCCACAAATTGGTAAAAATTCAACGAAATTTCTTCCAACCTTACCGCATACATCCGAGATGAACAAATTATTTCCTACGTTGTTTACAACTTCTATTTGTCTAACTAGCAGATACGACAGATAAAGTCAACCTTGGCGGGCGGATAAATGATACCAGTAAAATTTAACGGTACCAGTAAGGAATATCTTTAAACAATACTTAACCTAAAGTAGAAGTTTAAAAAAATTACACAATTAAAGGTAATTAAATTTTCAGCAATTCTTCTATAACATTTATTCAATTAATTAATTAAGTTTTATCGACCACAATAACTAATTCTGACTGACAGAAACTGAACACATTTATTAACTAATTTAATTTATGAATGTATGAAATTGATAGTTTCTTATGTAATACAAAATATCTCGTTTACAGCGTAGCAATGAATCGAAACATTTTTTATAATTAAGAACGATATCACTGAGTAATACAGTGCTTACAAATAATGTTGCTCTTGTATAATTCATCCTCCTATTACAAGCACCTTATATTTTTTAATTTGCATCAAGCGTACTTAATTTTAATTAATATACCTATATAATTACACAAATACTTAAAAATAATTTGGAAAATCACTTCTTAAGTCCTACTTGCTTCAGTCTATAGATATTCGTTGAAAAAATAACATGTCTTAAACAACGTATCAACGGCCCCTAAAACAAAGTGTGAGTGCGCCTTATTATAATGTTGTCAATATAATATAACCTATCATAATATTTACAATAAATAGTGAATAATTATAATTAAAAAGTTTCATATTAAATAATAATTTATAAAAATATGTATAAAGGTGTTTCGAATTATAAATCAAGTAAATGACATGTTTTTAAGATGATAATTTGATTTTTTTTTACATTACTGTGGCATTGGCTACAAGAGCTCCAGCCAAAAAGAATACATCAAAGACAGTAATTAATTTATCAAATATATTGATTATTTAGATTTTTTTTCCAAGAAAATTGACAATAGCATATTTAGTTGATGATGATAGTTTTTGAATGCTTAAAAACAAACATAAGCATTTAAGATTTTTATTATTATTAGATGAATTGTTTCATCCATTTAAACAGTGGTAGAGCTACGCGGCAGCCTTTGCTGTTGCACGTATGGGCCGGCTCGAGCCGGGAAGGTACCACTAGCTCACAGAATACCAGCATGAAATAGAAGCTCTGCTTCTGCATCTTGTCTGGTCATTGCAGGTGGCCGGAGGCCCAATTCCCTCACCTTTTTTTTATAGGATAAGGGTGACAAACGAGCGCATAGTCCACCTGATGGTAAGTGGTTGCTGCGGCCCATAGACATCTACATCTATCCTCTATTACAATTACAATTACAACAAAAAAATGCAAATGCGTTGTCACCCGTGAGGACTAAGATGGAATGCCTCATTTCCAGTAAAAAGGGCCTCCGGCCACCTGCACTCACCAAGCGAAACGCAGAGGTAAACCTCTACTTCACGCTGGTATTCTGTGAGGTCGTGGTACCACCCCGGTTCGAGCCGGCCCATACGTGCGACAGCAAAAGCTGCCGCGTGGCTCTACCACTGTTAAAAACAACCTTAAACATGGTAGCGGAGTTAAATAATACACTACCCCAGGAAGGTAACAGCACCGCCGGTAACGGAGAATCCCTCGCTGAGCCTCCACGCCCAAGCTACCCTACTCTTCCTGAGCGTAATTCCGCTCGAGACTAAACCAAAGGCGCCCCGAACCACGTTATCCGTAAATTTCTGCAACATCAGGGGACCCCATTCAGACGCATCTGAAATTCCTCTGGTGTTGCAGTTGTTCATGGGCGGCGGTAGTCACTTACCATCAGGTGAGCCGTATGCTCGTTTGCCCCCTCTCATATAAAAAAAAATCCATCCACTGTTAATACCAACGACAGCTCAGTAGAACTAATCTATGTGCGGTCAAGTACCGCTAAAAATTTCGTTCCCGCTTATTATTTACATTCTTACAAATAATAAAAGCCTATTGAAAAGTTATTTTATACATTTTATATTTTTATAATATTGTAAAAGATTTGTTATGTATATATTTAACCTGTTTAATACGACAGAATTGAGTACTAAAGAGAAATTTAAATGTTTAAGAAAGATATCTGAAACTTTTTTTTTAATAAACCTTAATATTAAAAGGTACATGATTGCATGGGGCCTACGATACTTATATATACTATGTCCTGTAAAACGGCGGACCCCTGCTGACTGTGTAAGTGGAGAGTGGTATCCCCTTGCTGCCGTATATTGCTTCCGGTGAGTTCTCGTACTCCACGTCGTAGTAGATGCCGGTTTGATTCTGTGGCAAAGACAATATTAGATTGTGGGGGTCATCGAGTTAAGACTGTGATGAGAAATCGTCACTATATTTCGTCCCGTAAATCATGCAATTAATAGATGTCGGAATAATGGATAATATATTTTGATATATTTAGATGTTTTATTATTTGCAGTTTCAATATATGTATTTTATTATCATAATATGTATACAAGGTGTCATGTTAAAATAACGCTGGCGGTTGCGGTGCATGGCTGGCATTAGGCAATTTATTGTTCTATTGAATAAACGGCGCGTGACACGTGACGCGTCGCATGCTTGCCGGTGCGCTATTGGTTCGTCAGTCGACCTTTGCTTTTCGCGCTGTGTCCACGTTACACGTTTTATACGTTTGTTCTCAAAATACCATCGCGCACAAAAGTTTTTAATTACGAATTGGTTTTACATAGAAAAGTGAGAAAAATTATTTATGACGCATTTGTTTTATGAAGAGGGAGGCTGATAATAAAGCAGATAATTAAAACAATGTATGAAACAGACCGCAGAGGCAACAAAATGTTCAGAGTCTACACACATTGAGATGAATTGTAAAAAGTTCAAAACATTCGGGATTTCTTATTGTCTTCCGAATTCCCGGCAAAACTAAAATAATCAAACAAAAACCAATAACAGACATTGACAGCTTTGACCACTGACGTCACTGAAAAAAAATTTGCCCACCATACGCAAGTTGCGAAGGAAGTGACAGCATGACCTACATCTCCAAGGACCTGTAGCAAGTCTCAGGCAAATAATAAAAAAAATGCGTTTAAGTGAAAAAAAAAAACAGAAACCAATAGAAAAGTTTTAATTCAGCAGTCACAAATTCGATTTCAAATAATTTAATATCTGAGAAAGAAAAAAAATACTTCATATTGCTCCTAGCCGGTGTACAAATTAGAACACTTCCCTGACCCGGGCTGGAGTTTCCGTATACGTCAGAAAGGACGTTGTTTTCGACGCCTCGGCAGTCTTGAAGGTGCGGACCTGTCCATATTTTGGCAGCGCGTAGACAGTGACGTCTATCCTCGCGTGTACGGGTGCCTCTATAGGTCCCATAGCGGTAATGCCGAAACAGACCGACTCATCGACACCGCCCAATTGGCTACAGATTCCTTGCCATAGCAGATCTCATTCGCAGAGGCGTGCGTGCTATCACCAACGCGGTTTCCTCTGCATATCATCAGTTTTATATTATTATTAATAGCAGTGTAAGATAGCAGCTTAATGCTGCTGTGTTTCGTATGGTGAGTGTAAGAAACGGAGACTATTTTTACTGGAAAAGAAGCATTCTATCCTAGTCTGAGAACGCATCTGCATTTTAATTCGCAATCGAAAATAGATGTAGATGTCTATAGGCCACAGCAACCACTTACCATCAGGTGGATTGTGTGCTAGTTTGTCACTCTTATTCTATAAAAAAAAATTAAAAAAATCTGAATCTAGTCCAGTTCAATCGCCAGAAGACATGACTTTGCGCATTTAACAAAAGACCCCTTTGTCGTATCTCCTCAGTTTCAAGGTACTCCCCGGATGCTAGCTGAGGTAGCATCTGAATCCTCGGCGTCGACATATCGAACAGTGTGCAGTTTCATGGTCACTTGAAAGGGAAGGTCAAATTGGCGTCTAAAAAGCTTGTCGTGCTGAGCAGAGCGGGACAGTATTTTATCGCATGCAACTTTATAAAGCACAAGTTCCGCCTCACATGGAATACTGCTCTCATCTCTGGGTCGAGGCACCCCAGTTCTAGCTTGACTTGACCGCATTCAGCGCAGAGCGGTTTGAATCGTCAACGACCGAGTTCTTTCTGATCGGCTCGATTCACTGGGGCTGCATGGGGCTGCTGATGCAAAATTCACGATACTATCCTCACCATCTGGATACTTGGCGGTCCACCACTGTGAGTTTTTTTATCTTTTTATCTTTCTTTAAAAAAAAAATTACCCCACACTAGGATTTTCTCCAGTGGAGGCAGTTTACAAACGTAAATTGCACAAGGACAAACATCCAGACCCGGAACAATTATTTATAGGCCATACAAATACTTGTTCCGTGCGGGATTGAACCCACAGCCCCCAGCGCAGCAACTCATTGCTAAGCAACTGCACCACGGAGCCATCAAACTTTTCTACTAGGAGTTTTCTTCCTCATACAACTTCTTTGTGGAATTGTTTACCACCGGAAATATTTCCGGACCGATACGACTTAGGGATCTTCAAGATAGCAGCTTACTCCTTTCTAAAAGGCTGTCAACACATCTGCAATTCCCCTGGTGTTGCGGTGGTTCATGGGCGGCGGTAGTCACTTACCTGAGCCGCATTCTTTTGCCCCCTCTTCTATAAAAAATATAGAAAGGTGGAAGACCTATTTACACTGATGAATCATAACGTCGATAGTTCCCATGCGTCTCACCAATTTTGAAGAGACTGTCCCACCAAAGGCATTACAAAACCTCTATCTAAAGGTGGCTGTTTGGTCTTAGTGCACTCGCGTGGTGAAGCAGGTTTTGTGTCAAATACTTTGCTGACGTTCAAAGCCGATACAAAAAGCGGCGACTACCACGACAACATGAATTCAGAGAATTACGAGAGGTGGCTCCGTACTAAACTGATGCCGAATTTACCACATATTTCAGTTGTGGTACTCGATAATGCATCGTACCACAACAAACAACTCGATGCTGCACCAACGTCCAATACAAAGAAAGCATACCTGGCTCTGTCAAAAAGGAAATGAATTTGAAGAAACCATGCTAAAGGCGGTGTTGTACAACTTAAAATTTGATATCGATGCCATATTCACCGAAGCAGGCCATTCTCTACTTTGTTTGCCCTTATATCATCCGGACCTAAATGCTATAGAAATGGCCTGGTGCCAAACAAAGGGATATGTGTAACTTTACAAGGATAATTAACCTGGTTAATGAAAAAGTAAATTTAATGGGAGCAACAACATCAGAGAAATTATGCACCAAGGTAAAGGAAATAGAGTCTGATTATTGTAAAAGCGATCATTTGGTTGACATGACAGAAACATTTATTATTCGCGTAGGGGATGATAATTTTGACTCTAGTGAGGATGAAAGCTCAAGTGACGACAACGAGAAGGATGAAATGGCCACTTCTAGCACCTATAGCTTCTAACACCGCGTCCTCATCCGGTTTTCACGCCAACCAAGATGGCTTAATGGAAGAAGTTTCAACATTACTTGAAATTTCTGTAATTAGATTAAAAATTCTACACTGAATGAAACATGTTTTTAATGCTATTTAATGATATTCTATCTCACATAGCCTACCAATAACCAATATACGAAGCTGCGAGTGAAAGGCTGGTTCAAAAGTAAAATAATGGGCCTAGTACTTTCGTGCGCGAGTGTACCCATGCGGAAACACACCCTCCACTTTCTTCCAGTGTTCTTTTTACATGACGCGTACTATAACATATGTATCATATCTATGTATCATACATCTTTTTTCATATATTTACATACACTAATATATATAATTGTACCTGCCATAAAACCTCATCACTCCACGGGTTGACTGGCAGAGAATGTCGATAAGCATTAGGTCTGCTTTATGTTATCCTAGTAATTGAGGTGGTAACAATAAAGTTTAAATAAATAAATAATATTAATTCATTTATTAAAGTCCGCCAAAGACCACAGTTGAATATAGGCCTCATAGATTATCTCATAAGGATCCCCACTTATAGCAGGGACGCTAGACAGGCTACTAGCACCCGCAAGTTTTTATATTAATAATACGGTCTTATCAGGAAGATGCTCCGTGAATGCTGTTGTCAATTTCATGTTTCATTTTCCTTTTTCGTCTCTCACGGCACTCACAAAATGGTGGGGTAGATAGGGATTATATGAAGCCTCAAATTATATTTGATAATACATATAGAAAATCTAAACCTAGAACAGTCTTGATAGGTCAGGACAGGTTAAGGCTTAATAGATAACCGCCTCCTGGCATCAACGCAATTTCATATTTCATGTGCTCGAAAGAAAATACCTTTAGCAAACATGCACAGTGAGAATAAGAATGTTTTGAGTATGTCTGAAGGTCACCAACATGCATTGGTGCTGTGGCAGAATCTTTCCCCCTAACTTATTAGTAATGAGAGGAGAATCGACGGAACGCAACCATTCGGATAAAAACCGTCTTATTTTAGATTATAATTAGTCTTAGGTTTTAACTAGACTGTTTTAATAAAGAAGTCCAGTGGAAAATATGCCTATCAAAATGTAAAGTACGGAATTTGAAAGCAAATGAAAAAAATGAAGCCGTGAAGGACTTCTTATGTGAGAAAGACTTTTCTTAATTCATAGTTAAAACCTGAGACTCATTAGTCAGTGAGATCAGTAAACTACGTTTTGTATTGTGGCCCCGCTGTCTTCGCGCCGTGAGCAAAATGCGCCGAGGCCTAAATCACGCTATCAAAGTTCTGAAGTTAATGTGCTTTATATAGAACAACTCTGAAATAACAAGCGGAGCGGACTTCACAGATTTCCCTTTTCCTTCCACGGCTAAAGTATTAAAGTTACATTTAAAAGTCACAAGCGAACTTACAGTCTAACTATACTAACTTTCTATACGCTTCAAACCGGAACAAAACAGAGCAGGCACTGCTATTGTGACGGCAGAAATATGTAACAAAGTGGTGTACCCACCCAGACGAACTCCTATATACTTAACTCTCTTACTCCTGGATACTTACATGCATGCTCCTGGCGCGTGACTTGGGCCTGGGCACGAGCAGGTCGCTGCGGTCCTGCACGTGGCTGGACGCCTCCGAGCTGCTGGACTCCGCCGCCAAGTGGTTCGTGTAGCCTGCAATGTTACGCAACTATCGCTTAAGATGGTGACACGTTTGTGATCGGTAGACACACTAAAAACTTATAATTAAACGTATTATGTACACAACGTATAAAAAGCCTATACGATCCAAAAGGGGCATATACTTTGAGTACACCAATATCTTTTCGGAATATAAATAATAAAATTTAAATCTAGAGCATTAAAAATTTAATTAAAATATAAAATCTACGTATTTCAATAAAATTTAACCGTGGCGTGTCGGTTTAAGAAAATCCACTATCCTATATCGTCCCGTGGGTGCCGTAAGAGGCGACATAGGAAACAAACCAGGAAACCATCTCCTAGTTTGTTTCCCTCTGTCGCCTACGGGACCCACGGGACGATATAAAATAGTAACAGCATAAAAATAAAAATAAAACTGCGGCTGCCAGTCTGCTTGTCAAGTGCGGCAATATGGAAAATATCCCCCTATGGAGCAATCTATGGGGGAGGCTCATATTCAGAGGTAAACTTTTGACAGGCTGGAATGATATTTATTTACATCATAGTTTTATATAATTTATTACCTGGACTTTGGTCTGAAAATAAACAATTTTTAAGGACTGGGGTCCCCCAGGGCTCCGTCCTATCGCCAGGCCTTTTACACTCTACACAAATGAAATCCCGAGGGACCTTGTAGTTCATTTTTTAATTATATGCCACTGTGCTAAAATTACTCACCATACATATTGAGATGAGAGGTAGTGGTGTTAGCCCTCGAGGCGACCGTGTTCAGAGTCCCGGTATGATGGCCGCCGTGCATTCTGTAATTTAAACGGTGTGTGTTAATACTCTCCAATACTCGCGAAAAACCTATTAAATAAGAATTCATCAATATTAAAGAAAAAAAATTATTCCGAAAGAATCGAAACAGGCTGGCATTTATGACCTTGTATTCTACTCTGTACATGAATAGTTATTGAAAGTCATTTAAGTTTTACCACTGGTTCGGAAAAAAACATCTCTCCCGCGAAGAACCAGCAGAAACCATGCGAGATATTTTTTAAAAAAATAATTTAAAATATAATATGTTGTACAATGAAAACATTTAAAAACAGCGTACACAGGTAGCGACCACCTCATTCCCAGGAGTTATTATCATCAATCATGTACTCTTTAGTAGTATTTTAACTTTTTGATAAATAAGTCCTGTATATTTTATAAAACTTTGTTGTAATAACTGAAATATTATATAGATCATAGAAATTATTGTACTCTTATCAGTAAAGTTGCAGCCTATTTACGTCCCACAGCTGAGCACAGGGCTCCTCTCATTTCCGAGAGAGTTTTTTTAGGGCAAGGAAATGTTAGCCGCGCTGCTCCAATGCGTGTTGGCGAACTTCACATGTCTTTGAAATATTTTTTCTTATATCTCAGACATGCAGGTTTCCTCACGTTGTTTTCCTTCACCGCCGAGCACGTGGTAAATCAGCACTTAAAATTGCAATTAACAATTAATTAATTTTATTAGTGCCGGCGGGGATCGAAACCGGGTTCGCCACCACCAATGAAATTGTACTCTTATGAATTCTTGCAAAATTTCAGATTATTTAGACGACCGAAAGTGAGTGAAAATTGTATTAGAAAACTCCATTACATTCATGCATACATACATACAAACAAACATGCTTACATACAATCAAACATACAAACATACTTAGATAGAAAGATAAATAAGTCTTTATTGCATTTAAAAATAGAGTTGTTACAATAAAAAACTTATAACTACAAACGGCGGTCATATCGCTTTAAGCGATTTCTACCTGACAAACCATACATACATACGAGTACATAATATGTTAGTGTTAGTTATACAGTGTTAATAAACTAAATGGGTCACCTGGGTAGAGGCACGGGCGGTAATGAGGGGTATCCGCCGAACATGGCGGAAGATGGCCTTGTTGCCATTTGCGCGGGATCTGGCTGCTGGAACCAAGCAATCTTTTGTTAACCCCCGTACTGTTACAGCCTATCGAACGTCCACTGTAATTTTTCACACTATCATCATCATCATTAGAGCCTTTCACAAGTCCACTGCTAAACACAGGCTACTAGATAAAATTATTTTTATAGATTTTATCACGTTTTATTAACACGTGATAAAATCTGTATCACGTTTTATTAACATAGTTCATATTATCGACGTTTCGAACGCTTTAGCCTTAGTCCCCCGTAACCATGGCAGCGCCCATGGTTACGGGGGACTAAGGTGTTTGATGTTGCAATTTCAAGATCAGAAATAGTCAATTCTTAGAATTATCAGCAAATAAAACTATATCATGGTTATTCTCTACCAAGTAAGTTAAGTCATTAATAACAACTAAGAACAGGAAGGGGCCAAGAATTGAGCCCTGAGGAACACCCATAGGTAAAACCGGTCTTATTAAAACTACTCTCATAAATAATAATTGCTTCTGTTCTATTATTTCAATATGATGTAATAAGTTTAAGTGCTATGTTTTTTCTCTTGATGAACACAGTCGAAAGCCTCGGTAAAATCAAAAAATATACTCAAAACATCCAATAAATTCTCCCATGCACAGAAAATATGTTTAATCAGCGTAATACCGACGTTAGTTGTCGAGCGAACCCTTGTAAAACCGAACCGATTTTTGTAGAGCAATTTATTAAACATTTGATCTAGTGAAATGACAAAAGGGCGACCATATAGCTCGAAGAACCGTAAACCATAGCCTGGTATCTCGAATTGTAGGTCGTCCCATTAGATGATGTAACGACCTAGTACGAAATGCAAGAAGTTAATGAATGGAGATGGCTCAAGACCGTGCTTTGTGCTATTCCTTGGGGAGGCCTATGTTCAGCAGTGCATTTGTAAAGGGTTGCATAAACAATATTCAATACTTATTGCAAAACAAAATAATAAATAATACGCAAAAATAATACAAGATAAGATTTAACCAATTCGTATATACAGATCCACAATAAAGACACTGTTTTATAGAATAAGGGTGACAAACAAGCCCACCTGATAGCAAGTTGACACCGTGCCTATAGACATCTACATTTATCCTCTATTACAATTCAAAATGCAGATGCATTGTTACCCCTGAGGACTAAGATGGAATACTTCGTTTCTAGAAAAATGATCGTCGGCTCTCCACATTCACTATATTTTGTGAAAGCGTGGTCTTTACTCGGTCGAGGCGACCCATTCGTGCTACAATCATTATATAGCTACAGCAAAGCTATACCACGTATAAATATTTAAGTGTATTGATATAAAGTGACTCACCGCGTAGTGATTTGCCTGCGCCATAGCTTCAGCGATCTGCGCCCACCTCATCCTCTCCTCTATCGACACCTGGACAAAATCGACATAAAACATTTCAAAAAATGCTCGATGTGCTTTACAGGCAATGGCGGAATAAAATAAGCTATACTAGAATTTTTTGTCCATGCAGTTTGGCTCATAAATCATCGGAGTATTTCGCTCTCTCTCCCACTCACGGGCCTTAGGGGCGAGCATAGTGGTGCGCATTATTGTTGTCGATAAACATTGTCGATAGTGTATTTAGTTTTGTCATTATGTGGGTTAGTGATATAAATGAAAAAATATGAATAAAATAATATAATAAGATATAATATAATATAATAATTAAAATAAGAATAATAATGATTTAAAATAAATTATTAATTAGGTATCTATGTATTAAAAAAGCTAAGTAAGTACAAATTTTTGGAATGTAACAAGTTATATTAAAAATAAATATAAAAGTAAAAATCATCTACATTATGATGTAAATATTATAATTAATAAATATTAATTAAATAAATATAAAAATCATTTGTCGTTATCGATAATGGCGTTGCGCCCGCGCAACATGCTCACCGCCCTAGCCGGGCTGAGGCTGAGCTATGATTTATGACCCCAACTGCACGGAGAAAATAATTTTACTATATACCTTTCTTCCAGCGCGTAGTAAATTGACAAATGTTTTATAACGTAGTGAATATGTGTATGTAAATATGTATGAGTTTCGTAAGAAGTGACTGATGGGAAAGAAACAGAAGATGAGCCGCAGTATTTTCCTGATTACAACTCAAACTAATCGAGAACTGCGGTTGCCAACCTGCGTGCAAAGCGTGGCAACTATGGCAAATATGTGTATATGTGTATAGGAGCCTATTTTCAACAGTGGATTGGCTGTTTGTACTTGTGCAATTTATGATTGGAAACTGCCCCTACGATACAAGTGAAAATCCTAGTTAGTCCAGAAGGAATCGGTGCTTTATATCTTTTTTTTTTCTATAATAGGAATTCTGCACTGCGCATTTTTAGAAAGAACCCATGTCCAGCTCTTGCGATTTAATTACGATTTACGTATAATCAGGCGTTGCGGAAGTTCATTACTTTAAATATGATAAAATTAATTAGCTGAGGTCCGCGTAAAAATAAAAATGATGCGTCTTACTTAGTTTGAAGAGCACTTCCCGCTCTCCCTTAATTGCGTGCACTATCCCCGCCAGTGGTGTTGGGAGTAATGGTACCCACCATTAGCCCCTAACTATTATCTAGTTTATTTTAATATCTTAAACACAGGAAAATATTACCTGATATGGTGGTTGTCCGACGGGTGGCGTCTTTATCGTATTCGCCGCCATGTAGTTGAACACGGGCGAGCCCATACCTACAGCCTTCTGCTCACGCGACCACTTGCGACTGAGGACAAAGTCAAAGTAAAAATATTTTTATCTAAAATTGGGCTACACTCAGACTGTTCAAAAGTTAAGAAAGCTACGCTAGACTATTTATTCTCCAAACACTTACAATTTAACCTCATAAAATCGAACAGTCTCAACGGAGACTAGCCATTCGCACAAGTCATAATTATAGTGCATTAGTGTGTGTGCAAGGACAAGTGCACTTGTGAGGGTATTTTGTTATAAATAGTGTTGCACATTACAAAGCTATTTTTTTTGAAAGCGCTTATTTTTTGGAATTGTTGCAAGTACTAGTTTATCTTTATGTTTGCATTACAAATTTCCCAACCTCAAATATATAGAGGCAGGGAAAAGGAAGTATGTTTAAACTCTTAAAATAAGGCTTGCACTATGTGTCCGATGGGATGTTACCTATAGCTCTAATACAGCGCTTTTGAGCTAAAAATACTTCTTGACAGTTTGTGCCATTACCCCACATTAAAAGTCCGTATGTGATAACAGATTCTACATATGCGAAAAACGCTGTGATCGCATTGTTTTTGTTTGCTATTTTTGTCAATTTATGTAACACGTATACAAATCTGTTAATTTTGTTACTCACTTTATGGATATGTTCTTTCCAATTTAAATTTGAGTCTATAATTAAACCTAGAAATGTCGTACTAATAGCGTTCAGCAGAAGTTGTCCATTATATTCAATATTTATATCAGAATTTAAGTTATTAAAATTAATGATATTTGTTTTACTTAAATTAATGCGTGGATTATTTTTATCAAGCAATTTATTTAAAGAATGAATGGTTTTAACTATGTCCCTTTTGTGTTGATCAAGTGTACTTTTTTTAATAGTCGTAATCGTCCCGAGATGTCATCTGCAAATAAAGTAGTTTTGTAGTTTGAGATATCAGGTAAATCATTTATGTATAATATAACTAACAATGGTCCGAGTATACTACCTTGGGAAACACCAAAATTGTTATTTTTGAATTCCGATCTATATACCTGAGCTATGTTGTTAGAATTTAATTGTGTTATTTCTACACACTGTGACCTATTTTTTAGATAGCTTTCTAGCCAACTTAAAGCAGGTAGCCTCTAGTTTGGTAAGTAACAGATCATGTGAGACGCGATCCAAGGCATTAGACATGTCAAGAAATAGTACAGTTGTATAGTTTCTTTGATTTAAATTTTGCAAGACTTCCTTCACTAATGTAAACGCAGCATGTGTTGTGGATTTATTTTTTTAGAAACCATGCTGATTTTGTTTTATCACCTTAAATTTACTAAAAAAGGAAGTAAGTTGGTAATGCATCACCTTTTCAAATACTTTTGAGAGGACTGGGACTAGCGCAATTGGTCGATAGTTGGTTATATCACTTTTATCTCTCTTTTTGTCTAAAGGTTTTACTATTGAAAGTTTTAATTTATCAGGAAAAGTCCCTGACTGAAAGATTTATCAGGAATGCTAATATTTTACTTATTTCATTCTTACACGATTTAATTATTTTAGTACATATGGAATCATAGCCTTCAGATTTTGTGTTGTTTAAAGTCATTATTATTTTTTTGATAATATTCTCATTTATAGGAAGTCAGAAAAATTGATTGAGGTAATTTCATGTCAGTTGTATTTTCTATTTTATAATTTGTCTGATTTGTTGCGTTAATAAAATAATTATTTATAATAGATGCTATTTCAGCAGGTTCCGTTACCGCTTTTCCATTATTTGTTATTTTATTTACGTAGTTTTTAGTATATACACGATTAGTCTCATTTTTTATAATTGTCCAAGTAGCTTACATATATATTTACTATTTAATACAAATTTATTGTTTGTTGTTCTTTTTGCAATGTTTATACATTTTTTTAATAGTTTATCGTAATTTGTACATTTAATTCGATCAACAATTTTTCTAGTCATATAAAACTTCTACAACTTTTTTTTAAGCCTTTGGATATCCATGTTACTTTAGTAAATGTTTTGGTTATTACTCTTATTTTAGGAAAACATAGTTTATAGATTAATGTGAAAAGGCTAAAAAATTCTTCAAACGCTGTATTTAAATCAGTAGTATCAGAGTATAAACTTTACAAAATGAAATGCATTTTAAATATTTTTTAAATCTGTCTATATTTTCTTTAGAATAATGTCGAATATATAAATATATTGATTTTGGTGTGGTGTTCTTGTTACTTTTCGCGGTAAAGTTTAATACCTGTGCACAGAGCTGGATTAACCATGTCGGGGCCCTTGGGGGCAATGGAACTATCGGGGCCCCTTTGCAGCCAGCATAAAGGGATGTAACGTATCTATATTATTAGTTCTACTACTCGAAACTAGATGTTTTTGTTCTGTAAGTATGAAGTATTTCATCAACTGACAATATGCGTCGCTAAAACGTAATAATACCTATTGTCACTAAGCTTACAAATTTTCCAGTAAAATTTTCTCTGTATGAAACATTTTCCATTATATTTGTGCGCGCATGGGGCCCATTCCCGATGTGGGGCCCCTAGGCAGTTGCCTACTCTGCCTAAAGGTTAATCCGGCCCTGCCTGTGCAGTATCATGATCTGACAGCCACAAGGAACGCACAGATCCAATTGATTCGTCAATGTTACTTATAATAAGATCAAGACACGATTTGCCTCTAGTTGGTTGTTTTATGTCAAAGTTAAGGTTATATTTCTTCACAATATCCTTAAGATATATGGTGTATTGACTGGGTTCAAGTATATTAATATTTATGTCTCCAGTAATAATTATTATCTTCTTTTTTGAATGTTTTAATATATATTTATAAATTAGTAAGTCAAATTTGTAATGATGATAAAGTCAAATTTATCAAAAAATATTCCAAATAACTTTTTGTTTTTGACGGAATTTTATATATGCAAACAATCATTAAATTATTATTAATAAGGTTTATAAGCACAACACTCAAAATGGTAAGTCATAGCAAGTGCATCGAAATACTCTATTTTCTTAAATTCAAGACCCGTTTTTTACTAATATACAAACTACCCCCTCTTTTGGATGATCTTGAAAATGGCGTAGCTAACTCATAATTATTTATCTCTAAAAGGGTAATTTCTATTAGCTCTATTTTGGAAAGCAATCCATGTATATTCTGGTGAAAAATTGTAAAGTACTTGCTATTTGTTTCGACTCAGAAAGCCCTTCACCAAGTCCTTCAGGCGACAGAATAAGCCGTACGCTGGAAGCTTGCCCAAAAGGCTAGCGTGTCAAGCCCTGTCAAAGGCCTCAGAGACATAGAGGGAAACTTCGTTCTCTTTACAATTACACTTTCAAAAACAACCGGTTCTCTTTACCTCTTAGACTAGAACACAGTAATGCATGCACAGCTGTTTGGCAGTAGAAATATGTAAGAGAGTGTCACCTACCTAGATGAATTCCTAGGTAGAAAGGGATTTCTTTCACATAATAAATCGCTTCATTGTTCCTTGGCTTTGCGAACCTAACAGTTGTTGTGAGCAAGGGGAAGAATTTTTTAGCATCACGACCTTTTAATTTGTATCTAATCTATCTAATATATATCTTCTTTCATCTCACAACTGTTTAGCTTCAGTGAACAACTGCACACATAACATTATTGGTCACCGACACCGATCAAGATGTAATTTAAAGGCGACACCTATCGAAACTGGGACCAAAAATGCAGAGCCTACCTCCAGGAGAGCAGCGCGGCGAGGGTGAGCGCGATGACGAGCGCGGCGGCCAGCGAGGCGCCCACCGCCACGCCCACCACCTCGCCGTCCACCTCGCACGTCGACCCGTAGTATCCCGACGAGCAGCTGCAACCCACGCACACACATTGTTTATACTCGAACATACATACGTCTCGACCACCCATTAGATGAAATGACGACCTGGCCACCCATCGACACATATAAATGTAGAAAGTCGATAGAATGGCGAAGGACGGCGCTTTGTGGCTTTTAGTTAGCTTATTGCTTGGAGAAGGCCTATGTTCAGCAGTGAACTTGTGAAAGGTTGTAAATGATGATGATGATGATGATGATAATATATTATTGAAAAAATATTTATTTACTTTTACGGTTTCAATCCTTAACCATAAAATCTACGTCAAAAATATATGTACATATAAAACACATAATCACCACAATTAACATTAGGTGAGATTTTAGTTAAGCGACGACTTAGGGGAGCAGGGTCAAATGTGCGAGACTTGTGGTAACACTGCACCAGTAGTAAACTTTTACGGGCTGATAATGACGACGAAGTAGAAGTAATTATTGACATTAAAAACTATAGGTATATAGGTAGTTAGCAGTCAATTACATCTGAAACTTATAATTGATCGAGTAATAGATCTAGTGAAAGTTAGCTGCTGGAACTTCGAATCCTAGAGGAACAGCTAATCCATAAAATTATTTTACACAATACACATTAATAATATGTAGTATTGTGTTTTAATAATTTGTTGTATTGTAGATGTGGAGACATCCATAAAATTATTATACACATAATAATAACTTCCAGACGGCCAATCTCAAATTCAAATTTATTTAATTGCCATAAATAGGGTAAGTGATAGGTTTGCACAATAAAAATAAGTTGCTTAAAGACCTATTTAGCCATGAGATACGGCATGCAAACTGTTTTTTTAAATTACCAAATAATATAAGTGGTAGTCATAGAGATAATATAGATAGAGTAGGGAAGCCAGCCGCAAATGTGACTTCTCGTTAGAAAGAGAGAGAGAATATCAAGATTGCTATCCGTCTCTTTCTAACGACGCATGTTGTCAAGCTAACCTAACATGACAAAATAATACCGCACATGCGCTCTGTTGTTGTTAGAGAAGGACAGACAGCAACTCTCATCTTCTTTCTCTTTCTAACAGCGCGTCAGTTCCACTTGCAGAAGAAAAGCATATGGCTTCTCCACTCTATCTATATTATCTCTATGGTGTTCTAAAATGTCAAGTTATTAAATGTAAGTTATATAATTTAAAATGTCATAATTTACTATATCAATGTCATAATTAAAATTTAAATACATTCAATCAAAAATAAAGGTCTGATAAAATAGTGATACGCAGTGATACACAGCAATTACGTCTATCATATGTCAACATGCATATTATTATCATTTTGAAATTCCTTAACACTATAATAACATTTTCTTATTAGCCATTCACGTAACTTTTTGGTCATGAGAATCATAGATCCGTGTTTGAACTGCTTTGGAATTTTATTAAATATTTTCACACACATACAGTAACAACCTTTCTGATAGACAGAAGTTTTTAGTTTATGGTCTAAGACAAGCCGTTTACTATCTCTAGTGCTTCGTGGATATATATCACAAGCTGACTTAAATAACTCTGCATGTTGTTTGACAAATTTATATATTTCTAATATGTACATGCCAGGGACTGTTAATATACCCAGCTTAATAAATAGGGGCTTGCATGTATATCAAATGGACCTTTACCGCATATAGCACGTATACATTTTTTTTTGTGCGATGATAACTCTATTTACTTCAACGCTGTTGCCCCACAGAACCAGACCATAATTAATATTAGACGCGACGTAACCATAATAAGCAGACATAGTTACGCTAAGAGTCGTTATCTTAGTTAAACGCCTTAAGACGAAAGCAAACCTATTAATTTTATGACAAACTTTATCAATGTGGCCAGTGAAATTTAAGTTCTCGTTAAGTACTACACCCAAAAATGAGACCATGGTAGTCCTTTAAATAGGTATGTTTTTGTACAGCACATTAAGATATAAAAATAATTTATAATATATATAAAATTAATGAAATTTGTCTTATTCAGATTTACATTTAGATTTATTAATTTAAGATATTGAACTATAATATTAATTGTGTTATTAATGTCATTTTCATAATTATTTAAATTGTCATTATAATTTGATTTAACAATAATGGAAATGTCATCTGCAAACATTATGCATTGATGTTTAGTCACTCTCGGTAAGTCATTTATATATAATAAAAACAATATAGGACCCAGAACGCCACCTTGTGGTACTCCAAACTTATTTATTTTATAATTAGAACGATCGGATGTAGTTGTATTTCTCTCGCTTATTAAGTGGCGAAGCTTGCGAAGTCACTTATTGATTTCACGATGTCTGTCCGTCTGTCCGTCTGTCCGTCTGTCCTTATGTCCGTCCGTCTGTCCGTCTGTCCCACGATTATCTCGAGAACGGTTTCGAATTTTCAAATTCTGTTTTCAGCAATCGATTACTGATCACCCAGGCATCTGAACCTCCTATTTTGATTTTTTTTCCGTTAGAAACCGCTACAAAGCTGATTGCTTCGCCACTTTGCTATACTGTTAGCTTGCTAGGTTTATTCTATTTATTTCTACGCACTGATGTCTATTTTCTAGATATGTTTTCTAGATATGCTCAACTGAGACTAGCCCCCATTCACCCCCGTGCTTTCCCAGCACGGGGGTGAATGACTCAAATAAGTGATTTTAGGAAATCAAACACAGGATCTCACGATCATCAACCGCGTTCACGAGCACTAGACCAACAAGGCATTTAAGTAGTATACTTAGAAGTCTTTGCTTCAAACTTAAAAACGGGATTTACTATAAGTACTCTCACTATGAATTTTTTAGAATGTCTTTTGGATTAAAAAACGCTCCTTCTAAGTTCCAGCGGCTGTTGAATACCATTTTATCGGAATTGCAATATCTACACTGCTATGTTTATCTAGATGATTGTATAATATATAGTCAAAATTTAAATCGACATATGGAAAAATTTAAATTAGTATTCGATAAGTTTCGCGAATATAATTTAAAATTGCAACCAGACAAGTGCGAATTTATAAGACGTGAAGTAACTTATCTTGGTCATATTCTCACCGATAAGGGTGTCTCTCCTAATCCAGACAAGATAAAGGCAGTGTCACAATTTCCAATTCCTAAGAATCCTAAAGAAATTAAATCTTTCCTAGGCCTAATAAGCGATCGAGCGGAACCAGGGCTCCAAAATCTTTGCTAGAGATATGTCTGCCAGAAAGAGCCAATTATCGAAGCTGAAGACCGAGTGTGGAAGCGTGGTTTTCGGGACACCTGAGATTTTGAGTGAGATTGAGAGGTTCTATGGGCAGCTGTACACGTCATCGTTGGAGCCACACGCAAGAGTGAGTAACGATCCAAGAGCGAGTCTTATCCGACACTATTACGAAGATATCCCGGAAGTCAGTCTGAGCGAGATTAGAATGGCTCTTCAGCTCCTTAAAAACGGCAAGGCCCCAGGTGAGGATGGAATTACAGCGGAACTTCTGAAAGTGTGTGGAAAACCAGTACTTGAAGTCCTTCACCAGCTCTTTAATTCCGCCCTTCATGGTGGCACTACCCCGGAGGCATGGACCAGAAGTGCGGTGATCTTGATCTTCAAGAAAGGCGACAACGCTCTCTTGAAGAACTACAGACCGATTTCCCTTCTGAGTCACGTCTACGTGCTGTTTTCGAGAGTCATTACGACTTCCAGCCTTCCAAACAAGCTGGCTTCCGAAAAGGCTTTAGCACTATAGACCACGTACATATCTTTCGACAAATTGTACAAAAGTCCAAGGAGTACAATTTGACACTATGTCTGGCGTATGTGGACTGTGAGAAAGCCTTTGATTCTGTTGAATTTGGGCAGTTTTGCAGTCCCTTTAGCGGTGCCAAGTTGACACTTACTTCTTTATTAAAAAAGGACGTTATTTTCCACTGGTCTCAAGAACAACAAATTGCTTTCAATAATATAAAAGAAAAATTAATCATTGCTCCGCTGCTCCAATATCCAGACATTTTTCAGCGATTCATAGTAACCACGGATGCAAGTTATTACGCCGTAGGTGTAATCTTATCGCTAGGTCCTGTAGGCAAAGATAAGCCGATAGCTTATGCATCACGTATTTGAAACCGTTCCGAAGGCAAGTATTCAACTATCGAAAAAGAACTTCTAAACATTCTATTCGCAGTTAAAAAGTTTCGTCCTTACCTCTACGTTAATAAATTCAAAATAGTTAACGATTATAGACCATTTGTATGGCTATTTAGTGTCAAAGACCCAGATAGTAGACTCAATCGTTGGCGTCTAAAACTTGAAAAATACGATTACGAAATTGTTTATAAACAAGGCTCCCTTAATTCTAATGCCGATGCGTTATTTTGTTGTCCCGTTAATGTTATAGGTATTAACACTTTAAACAATTCTAGTTACGAAAAATATTTTAAAGGCCAGTTTACTAATAAAACTCCTATCTCAAATACAATAATCTTAGAACATACGCAAGGTTTACATTTATCTAAACTAAAAACTATTGCGTGTCCCGTCTCCTTAGATTTTGTCTCATCTATATCTCACTGTGAAGAAATATTATCGCAGTTGGAAAAGCCCGAGGACTTATTAAATTCCGAACGTGGACCTTTTACAATTCAATGCGTAAAAGATAAGAATAAATCCTAGTATGTGTAAACTTTTTATAATAATCCTTTAGGTTTATTAAGTGGTTTTAAAAAAAAGTCAAATGGGATCGGTCTTCTAACAGGTCGTATGTGTATGCGTGTGGCGTATGTGTACGCGCAAGTGTGCGTGTACGTGCGTGTGTGCGTGTGCGTGTGCGTGTACCTGCAGTAGGGCTGTCCGTTGGCATAGCGGCAGGTGCCGCGCTCGCTGCAGTGCGACGCGGCGCAGGCGCGGCACTCGCGGCCCGCGCGCGCGCCCGCCGCCCCCGCCCCGCCCGCACCGCCCGCCCCCACCGCGCCCGCCGCGTCTAGCGTCGTGTCGGGGCACGCGCACCTGCACACACACAGTGTACACATACAAACACATGTCTCAATGACGACTAATCTCACGATCATCACATATCGCTAGATTTTTTGAAGTGAAAACTTCTTTAGAATTGTTGTGAACTGAAACTCGATGAAACGAAAAGGCAACTCTAAAAGAGAAAAACATATACATCTATAGGGTTTAGCCTGCGAGAGAACGAGATAGAATACTGGAAAAGAGGCATTCCATCTTATTCCTCACGACTGGTAACGCATGTGCATTTTGATTCGCAATAGATGTCTATGGGCTACAGCAACCACTTACCATCAGGTGGATTTGAAGCTTTCTTTTGCTATGCATCCTGCAGAATGCCAGAGACACTCATTTTGCTGCTATTTCATCAATAAATTCTATATTTTAATCAAATGTCCAACGTTGGTTTGCTGTTTCAACGTATTTAAGCCCGCACAGCGTCAAAAACCCACGCGTCCAATCAGTACAGTCACTTTCGAGACACAAATTTTGCTTTCACGTCGCATGCACGATGAAATAAGTAGCCTTACGTTCATCAAAAAAATCGCGCAAAGCACAAAAGTGTTTAGTTTCGTGAAAGCAATGCACGCGTAATGAATAGATTAGAATAATATTTTATTCAATATGTGTAACACTTATTGAAAGTTATTTTTTACTTTACCACTGGTTCGAAAAGCCCTCCATCCTGGGAAGAACCAGCAAGAAACCCAACGGGACTTTTTTTTAAAGTAAATTTTACATGAATTGTTGTACAAACTATTTACAGATTTATTTTAGAAACAGTTTGAAAGCGACCACCTCATTGCCAAGGGTTATTATCAACCATGTATTAATTTATATTATAATAAGCCATTTTATACAGTTTTAGTTTTAAAAAAAAAATTAAGCTTAGTAATAGAGAGAGCTTGTATATTTTCTGGTACATTGTTGTAATAGCGTATACATTGCCAAGAATGAATTACTGAACCTGTGTAGTCGAGAAACTGGTATCATTTTTTTTTCTAAAACTACCTTTGTTTTTGTAAATATACATTAAATTTTCGTAAATACACTGAGAGGCCAAAGGTAATATATTTATTTCTTTAAATTTTTCTTTAAGAGACTCTCGGGTTTAGTTTGTAAATAGCTCTAATGGCCCTCTTTTGTACTAATCAAATCTGTAATCAGAGGTTTACACGTGAAACTGTTGCTGAAGTTAGTGACATGTAACTAGTTTCATGCCACTAGTTTCGTAATGCAAATCCGGCTTTGTGATTAATGTTAGTTTAAATAAGTAATAAATTTAAACCGGTATTTGAAGTCCATCAGTAGCTCTTTAATTCCGTCCTCCATGGTGGCACTACTCTCTAGGCATGGAGCAGAAGTGCGGTGGTCTTGTTCTTCAAGAAAGGCGACAATGCTCTCTTGGATAACTACAGACCGAGATTAGAATGGCTCTCCTGCCTTACACAAGGCCTACAGGAATTACAGACTACGCTCTTACAGAATAGAAGAAGAAGAAAAAAACATACATAACTAGCAGTTTAATGCTGTTATGTTTCGTATGGTGAAGTGCAGAGAGTAGAGAACTGAAAATCCTTTTCTCCTCAGTCCACTTCAAAGAACTAAAAATATTTAAAATTATTTCCGCATCAAACTTACGTAAGTTTACAAGTCCCCCTCCCCCCCCTTTACTGAGAATCCCACTTTTCTATTATACTATGAAAGCAATACGTACTTGAAAGCACCCCACGTGTTCGTGCAGGTGGCGAGGTGGTGGCAGTCGTTTAGCTCGGACGACGCACATTCGTCCACGTCTGAAAGAGACAAACTATATCATTTCTAATAGTTATTATAGAAAAGACAAGGATATCTTTTATTGATTACTATATTTGGCCCGACAGACGTTATTCTGCATTTATCAGTAAGTGGCACCATTTCATTCCAGACTTTTTACAGTGTAAATATAAAATATTAATATTTTGATCACAGCGCTATTTATCAAGTCCACCTTTCTTTTGGTATTAAACTAATATATGGTGAATACGAGCTGTTGTGGTCCATAAACACAGAATTTGTTAATATCTTGACTAAATCGTTAAGCGCCACCTATCGGGATTTAGCATTCTAAGAGCTATTGTCTGGACAAAACAATTATATTGTAGTTTTCTTACGTGGTAGAGCCATGCTGCAATTGTATTAGTAGTATATTTGTAGTACGAATGGGTCGGCTCGACCGAGGAAGGACCACCCTCCCATAGAATAGCAGCTTAACGCTGCTGTGCTTCGTATGGTGAGTGTAGAGAACTGGAGACCTTTTCTACTGGAAACGAGGCATTTCATCGCAACGGGTGACAACGCTTCTACATTTTTATTCGTAATCGAGGATAGATGTAGATGTATACGGGCCACAGCAACCACTTACCATCAGGAGGACTGTGCGCTCTTTTGTCACCCTTATCCTAAAAAACAAATATAAGACATCGTTCAGAAGTTGCACAATCGTTAACATATGATCTGGCTGATATAATATATAAAGATAAATCGAAGCCGTTGTATAGCTCAAGCGTTTAAATTGCTGTCCCTCACATGAAAACCACTTCATCATTCACTTTTACAGCCCTTTACAAGTCCACTGCTAAACACAGGCCTCCCCCAAAGAATGCCACAGAGCATGGTTCTGAGCCACCTGCAATCATAGACTTTCTGCATGTCTTACCAGGTCGTCACTTCATATAGTGAGGGAAGACCCTACACTTCGCCTACCGGTACGAGGCTGCCACTCGAAATACTTTTTTCCCCATCCGTTGTCGCTTCTTCGAGCTATATGGCCAGCACATTGCAACGTCAGCTTACCAATCCGTTGGGCTATGTCGGTCACTCTAGTTCTATTGTGGATATCCTCATTGCTAAGTTTATCACGCAGAGAAACCCCTTCTCCATACCTCGTTGAGCGACCTTGAGTTTCCTCATACGGCCAGCAGTAAAGGACCACGTCTGAGATTCATAAGACATCACTGGCAACACGCACTGGTTGTACAATCTCGTTTTCAGGTTTAGAGATATACCTGACGAGAAGATGTGTCGTTATTTCCCGAACGCTTGGCAGCCGAGTTGAATTCGTCGATTGACCTCTCAGTCAAAGTTGGACTTACCTAGTCGGACTATTTGTCCCAGGTAACATACTCGTTAACAACTTCGAGCTTAGTGCTCCCAACATCTACCGGCACTTGTGAGACATGGACGTTATATAGACCTATCCGCAGGGAGACACTATTCATGGCCAGCAGGTATTTCTGTATCCAGCAGTGGGTTAGTGAGCTCACCGTGCAGCGGCAGCACGCTGCCGGCGGGCGAGTCCACCCAGAGCGCGGAGGCGCCCACGTTGTTGGAGCGGCGCCGGATCACGCCCAGCAGGTGCTTCTGTATCTCCGTCGCCACTGACGACCGCAAAGTCTCCGCAGTCTCTTGCATCTGAAAAGGTAACGATCATCACCATCATTACAAACCTTCGGAAGTTTTCTTCTTTTCCTTCCTGCTCTTATCCCATCATATTACGCATACGAGACTGTACAAGGCGTAATCTATATACAAATAAATAAAATTGAAGTGTCTGTTTGTAATGTCAAAATAACAGCTTTTTTCTTAAGAAAAAATGGGACGCGAGCGACTCAGCTTTTAAGCTCGTCCCATAGGCTTCGAACACCTAACCTTAGGGCCACCCTACACGTGTCCCCCGGGTGGTACTAAACGAGCGAAAAGCCGAAAGAGTAGACTCGGATCCTCGCCGTATGGTAGCGGCGTAAAATCTACCACCCTTTAGTTCACACCATGAGCCAACAAATAAAAGAAATGGCCCCGAGTTCCCAGCACCCGTTTAATGGGGCAGGGGTGCAAAGAATCTCCGGGAGAAAAACCGGCGACGAGGTTCGCCAGCCGTCACGTCCTGTCTCCTGGTGGGGCGAAAAGTTGATTGCGGAGGCTCGTCTGGCTACGCTGAATGTATGTGCAGCAATGAATGATGAGATGGGTGAAGTATGCGAAATGACGAATGATAGAGGAATAGATGTGTTATGTGTAAATGAGACGAAACGAAGGGGAAGAGATGTCACTGCACATGGCATGTATACCGCTTACTGGTCTGGTGTTGAAGAGATCGAGCGGGCATGCCAGGGAGTCGGTGTCATGCTTTCAGAAAGAATGGATGAATATGTAAGCCCAAGGCTGTTGTGGATATGAATGAAAGCGGGCTTAAAGAAGTTGTTTGTGGTAGGGGTGTATGCCCCAGATATGTCTAAGCTCACTTATATCCGAAAGCAGTTTTGGCACATGGTAAGGCTGGTGTTGATGAAATGTAAGGAAAATTAAAATATTATTATGTTAGGAGATTTTAATGGAAGGGTTGGGGTGAAGAGGTCTGGTTATGAAAGGATATTAGGAACGTGTCGCAAAGAAAGTATAAATGAGAATGGTGAAGACTTCCTCACGGTATGTGTGGAAAAGAATCTTTTTGTGACGAACACTTTCTTTCGCCATAAGAGGATTCACATGTATTTATCACATGGGAAATAGGGGATGATAGCAGCATGATAGATTTCATAATTGTGGATGAAAGAATGAGGAGCGCAGTGGTAGATACAAGGGTTTACCGGAGGTCCAACGTAGGGACGGATCATTACTAGGTCTTATGCCGAATTAATGGTCTATTCAGGCGTTGGTGGCATCGGACATCTATGTCTACCACTGCGTTACTGCGTATAAGAATAGAGAGATTACAAGATGAAGGTGTGAAAGGGAAGTATAAATGTAAACAAGGGAAAATATAAGTATTTTGAATAAATTATGTATGAATGATTTAGACTTGAAGACTATGGAATAATATTAAGAAAGTTTTGGTGGATGCAGCCACCGAATTATGTGGTGTAAGTAAGAAAACGAATGAAAGGAAAAGCAATACGTTGTGGTGGGATGATGAGGTGGAAGTTGAAGCAAAGAAGAGAGCATGGCTAGATTTACTAGCAACTAAAGCTGGTAATTCTGGCGGTATGAATGATGAGATGGAAAGAAAAAAGGCAAACTTTGAACATATAAATAACAGAGTAAAAGAAGTTGTTGAAAAGAAAAAGCAAGACAGTATGGATAAGAATTATAGAAAGATATCTGATAACTTCCAGGCAAATATTAAAATGTTCTGTAAACTCGTAAGAACTGCTAGGGGAAATTCAAAACAGCCTAGAATTAATGCTATACGAGACGAGAATGGCTACATGCTGAATGATGAAGTTTCGAATTTAAGGAGAGGGAAGGAATACTTTGAAAGCGTGTTTAAGAGTGAAGAGTCGTCTGAATTAAGTGAAATAGAAATTCCGAAAGAAGTGGAGAGAGGTAGGGAGATAGGTATAGATGAAATAATGAAAACAATGAAAAGCATGAAAGTAGGTAAGGCAGCCGGATATGATAGAGTATCACTCGAAATGCTAAGGGCTGGAGAGGGTGTGGTTGCAGGCCTGCTGTACAACTTGTTTAATTTATGTTGGGAACTAAAACGGGTACCGGAAGACTGGTGCAAAGCTGTTATAGTCCCAGTATATAAGGGAAAGCGGTCACAGCAGGACTGTAAAAACTATTGTCAACATCACCTTGCTTAGCATTGTGGGTAAACTGTATGCTAAGGTGTTAATAGAAAGATTTATGGAAGAAACAGATGAAAAATATTTGAGATATGCAAGCTGGACTTAGAAAGCGGATGGGGTGTACGGATCAAATATTTTCCATGTGCATGATTGCGGAGAAGTTTTTGGCCAAAAACCAGAAAGTTTTTTGTGCGTTCATCTACTTGGAAAAGGCTTATGACAGAGTGGACAGGAACGTGTTATGGCAGACACTGAACTCATTTGGGTTGAGCGCTGTTTTGATACAGGTATTAAGGTCTCTTTATAGGGACTCTAGTGCTTGTGTCAGAATCAACGGGGTCTACTCGGACTGATTTGGCAATCAAAAAGGTGTCAGACAGGACTGCGTAGCTTCCCCGTGGCTGTTTAACCTATTTATGGACAATTGTTTGCAAACTTTGAAAGTTGAAGAATGTGGGTTGAGAATGGGTGAGTTAATCGTCAAATGCCTTTTGAACGCCAATGATTAAGTCATATTTGCATCGTCGGTTACATTACATTTATTTTTATATACATTTACAGAATTAACAAAAAAAATACATAGAACTATTAGAAAGTATTTGTTGGTATATGTAGTCCCTCTTGGGTAAAAGCCTCCTCCAACTTGAAACATTCTTCGCTGTTTTGGCCGAGTTGCAAATGATGGTTACTTTAATCAACTGGTCATTAAAAGAAAGGGGTATGAAAGTGAACGCAAGTAAGACGACAGTGATGGTTTTTGAAAGAGAAGAAAGTAAAAAGTTATGTGAAATAAGAATAGAAAGGAAGTTGATTGAGCAAGTGGATGAGTTTGTATATTTGGGATGTTTATTTAGCAGGGATGGTAGATATGATAAGGATATAGAACGACGAGTGAATGCAGGAAATAGAGTGAATGGGGCTCTGCACGCTATTATGAAGAGTCAGAATGTGTCAAATAAGGCACGTATGGCAATTCATAATGCTGTGTTAGTCCTTACTTTAATGTATGGTAGTGAAAGTTGGGTCTGGAAGAAGAAGCATGAGAGTAGAATAAATGTTGTAGAAATGCGGTCCTTAAGGAGTATGCTAGGGCTGAATCTGAATGTCAGGGTGAGAAATAGTGTGATAAGAGAGAAAAGTGTGGTTTGAAGGACAACGTTGTTGACCAGGATTAAGAAAGGAATGCTTCGGTGGTTTGGTCATGTAGAAAGAATGAATGAGGAAAGAGTGACAAAGCAAATCTATGTTGCAGAAGTGAACGGCAGAGTCGGGAAGGGACGCCCTAGGCGAAGGTTTATCGACCAAAGGCGATACATTGAAAATGGGCCAGATTAGGAGTACCCTTAACTGACGAGCGTGTATGCGTAGATATATGAATGTAAAGGAGGCGAGAGAGGTGTGTCAGGATCGCGTCAAATGGAAGTCCGTAGTCTCTGCCTACCCCTCTGAGTGACAGGTGTGAGTGTTTGTGTGTGAGTTCTAAATGCATATGAAAGTACGTTTAATTAAAAATTTAAATTTAATTTTTAATTTATTTTTATTTATATGTCGGAGCGTCTATAAAATACCCGTTGGATTGAGGTGGAATGGAAGGTATATCGAGAAACCCCCGCTTGTTTGTGCAGTATAAAGTTCACTGTAGATGTCGTGCGTGAGAGATTCCGCTTAATTCATTCAACGAGTGTGGTCACTTTACTAGTGCTAAGATAGTATCGTGGTTCTGTTCGTTGTGGTAATTCTTCTAGTGCAGGTAAGGAGGATTGGTGTTGCTGAGAGTCTGCCCTGTGTTACACTGAGATATGTAGTATTGATGTTGGTTTACATATTTTGGTGTTATCATGTAATTACGTACCTCACGTTACACTGGTGTGTGATTGTGGCGGAGACGTGTTACGGTGTGGTCGAACTGTAATTCCATTATACTGAATGTATAGTGCGTTACATTGTCTTATTACTGATAATGATTAATTGCGTAAGCACTAGAGCAAGTTGAACATCCGCTCTCACACTTTTACTATTTTTAACGTTTAACGCTATCCTGATGTATTTCCGAGATCAAAATTGCGATGCTCTGTTGTAATTCTCCGACATATATTATTTGTTGTAATTCCGGCAACAGAAATACACATTCTGTGAAAATTTGAACGGTCTACCTAAAACGGATTATTAGATACAGCCCGCTGACAGACAGACGAACGGACAGCGGAGGCTTAGTAGTAGGATAAAAAATAGGCCTAAAAGGATCTTATAAAATAAAATAGATCTGATAGGAACTCACCAACACAGTGTAGTTGACGAAGACCCCTTGGTTCTGCTGGTCGCCTTTGTGAATAGAGTTGACTGAGCCGCTGACGAAATCATCAGAGAACGGAGTCATAGAGAACGCTGAGTCAATCTGGAAATTTAATGTTGTTTGAGCTGATGGGATGATGATTTAGCCACAGTAGCCTAATATACTGCAAACTCAGAAAGTCATGGGTTCAAATCCGCCATTCGACAACTGTGGTGACCACTTTTAACACAAGTATTTTTAAGCTAACTAAGAGTGGTTATTGGGAGTTGTAGTAATTTAGCCACAACTAGTTTTAGCCAGGAATAAATCGGACACACCTAAACTTAACCAACCACAATCAGCTACACTACAGTGTAGCTGATTGTGGTTGGATAAATATTATGAAAAACGTAGCGACTGTCGCTTAACTATCGCAATACGTATGACAAGCGTCGCTTATCGCAGCAAGCACAGAGTTTTGTGGTACGAGGCTCGACGTTCTTGCGGGCCGCAATCTGTAATTTTAGGAAGCCTGCTTTACTTTATCAACTCCCTCCGATCAGATTTTGGGTGCCACCGGTTTCGGTTGGTTCAACTTAGGTGTATTCGATTTGTACAAGTAATCTGCTTCTATGAATAATATCCTTCACATTTGTAAATGTGTTTCGTGTTTTTCACAAAGTTAAAAGTCATTTTAATTATTAATCAGACTAATTCACACTTAGTTTTAGCCACGAATAAATCGAACACACCTTTTAACTAACCGCAATTGGCTATACTTACTACAGTCTGTCATGCGAGAGTTTATATATATTATGAAAAACGTCTCGCAATAGCGACTGACGCTTAAGTATCGCAATCAGTCGAGTGTCGCAAGTACAGAATTTTGTGGTACGAGGCTCGCAGCTGTTTACAAGCGGGAATATGTGCGGACGAGTCGAAACGGCGGCTTTTTTATTAACTATCAGCAAAATTAATTAGCGGGCCACAATTTATAATGAGTTTAGAGACCCTGCTTTTATATTAACTCTCGTTGAACAGACTTAAGGTGCAGCTATTGTGGTTGGTTAAACTTATGTGTGAAGAAAAAAAGGAGGAGGTTCTCCTAATTCGACGGTATTTTTTATGTGTGTTACCTCAGAACTTTTTTCTAAGTGAACCGATTTTGTTGATTCTTTTATTAATTTGAAAGTTTTGCTTCTCAAGTGGTCCTATAATAATTAAATCTAGATCTGATCAATAGTTTTTGAGTTATCCTTAATAATGCGTATTTAATTGACGTACATTGATGATGTTATCATTTTATTTATATTGAAGTCAGTTGTACACAATTTCTAATTTTACCACTTGTCTACCTACATTCGTAAATGTTCTGTTTTAGTAATAAAGTTAACTTCATTTATATGAACTGATCACAGAAGCTAGGTGTCAAAGTTATGGTGGTTTATTATGGCACCTTATTTAAAGCAAACACTATTAAATCACAATAACCATTTTAAAAGGACTGTAAACATTTTGCATGAACAATGTTCTTGACAAAGTTAATAATAATTGTATTATTGTTCACACTGTACTATGCCTAGTTTTACCAGAAATCAACCGATCACATAGGACAGCCTAAGAAGAACATACAGTCAGTCATCGCGTTTGATGTTCTCAGAAAAGCCGACATAAACAATAAATTGCTAGGGTTGTCAGAACGGGAAGTGATAAAAAAACTGATCTTATTTTATTTCTCGTTTAAATAAATTTATGTGTGTGTGGAAACTGATGAAACTAATTCCTTATCTTTAAATGAGGACGACTTACAGTTTTTTACCGCACATGTAGTGTGAACCAACCCTAGCGGACAGTTCCCGAGTGACTAAGGGCCACTCGGGAACTTTCCACCCGTGTTACGCCCCGCACCGCACCGCACGATTGCCCCGTCTAGACGCCTTCGATGACCGACTGTTAGTAGTGGTATATTATCTATGGTAAGTAGTAGTTATACTGTGACAGGCCTAAATTTAAGCAACCATAATAAGCTGCACCCAGTTGCAGCTGGCTAAAGTTAGGTGTTAATGTACGTTGGCTTTTAGCAGTGACATGTATAAAACATTTTTTTTTCAATTCATAAACAAAGGGATTTGTCATAAAAATGTTAAATAAACTGATTAATAATAAATAACTGTTTAATTATTTACTACTTACTCTCTTATTTATTAACATATAAAGCTATTTGGCGTCATCTGATAACGGGTCTAATAAAATACTATTACACTAACCAATCATGATCAAAAATGTCACTTTGTCTCTTTTTGATTTAAAAAAAAACCGTTACTATCATACTACAATTTTCTCCTGTATCGTGGAGGCAGTACACATAAATAAATTTCACAAGGACAAACAACCAAACCGGAAAAAATATTTGTAGGCCATACACATACTTGTTCCGTACGGGATTAGAACCCGCGCCGCGGCCTGTATCGCTGCAACTTTATTATATCTATGGCTGCAACTCAATGCTAAGCCACTGCGGCTCCGTAGCCGTCGATTATTTCTTTTTCTGGAGTTGTGGGCACATTTTATCAAAATATTATATGCATAATTGAGAATACTACAAGTTGTACAATTTGGTGAGGTAGATTTCACAACAAATATTATAAAAATTAAAAGCAAGGAATGTTACAAAACAAGTAACTTACAGCTCTAACAGCCTCGTAGCTAAGTTGCTGGTACGGCTCCGACTCCTTGTCCGCCAGTTTGTTGTCCCAAGCGATCTAATGGCAGATGTAATGAAACACATTAATACTGTATTAGAATCATCATCATTATCATCATTACAGCCATTCACAAGTCCACTGCTGAACATACATCTCCCCCAAGAAATGCCACAAAGCACGGTCCTGAGCCACCTGCATCCATCGACTTCCTGCACATCTCACTAGGTCGTCACTCCATCTAGTGGGGGGACGCCCAACACTTCGCCTGCCGGTACGAGGCTGCCACTCGAGAACCTTTTTTCCTCATCGGTTGTGGGTTCTTCAAGCTATATGGCCGGGCCATTGCCATATCAACCTGGGCTATGTTGGTCACTCGGGTTCTACTGCGGATATCCTCATTTCTAAGTTTATCACGCAGAGAAACTCTAAGCATAGCCCTCTCCATAGCTCGCTGAGTGAACTTGACCTTCCTCATACGGCCAGCAGTGAAGGACCACGTCTCAGTTCTATAGGTCATCACTGGCAACACGCACTGGTTGTACAGTTTCGTTTTCAAGTTTTGAAGTATGTCTAACGAGAAGATGTGTCGTAGTTTCCCGAACGCTGCCCAGCCGAGATAAATCCGTCGATTGACCTCTCGGTCGAACTTGGACTTACCTAGTCAGACTATTTGTCCCAGGTAAACATACTCGTCAACAACTTCGAGCTTAGTGCTCCCTACAACTACCGGCATAGGTGTGACATGGATGTTATACATGATCTTTATTTTGTCCATGTTCATCTTAAGACCTATGCGTTGGGAGCCACTATTGAGGTCATTGAGCATAGTGCTTAGGTCGTCCAGCGATTCTGCCATAAGGACTATATCGTCGGCAAATCGAAGGTGACTCGCCGTTGATATTAATACCGTATCCTTTCCAGTCCAGAAGCTTGAAAACATCTTCCAATGCAGCGTTGAAGAGTCTCGGGGATATAACATCACCCTGTTTTACACCTCTCTGCAGTTGGATAAGTTTCGTACTCTGGTTCTGTACTCGGATAGCCGTCGTAGCCCTACTGTACAAACACTTCAACACTTCAATATACCGACATTCGTCTTGGTACCGCCCAAATTTCTAATACCGTTTGATAATTCTGGGTATAACGTACGCAACCCTTTTCGACACACTCTCAATCTTTACAACGTTGTTAAAGACAGACTTGTGGACGATAAATCCGACACCTCTTTGGGCCCTCCCGGTGATAGAACAAGTTGCCGGATTCGAGGATTATCATGTCCTCCTAATCTCTTCGGACCTCAGATTATCCTATATTATTCAAGCGCAACTTTTCTATCTCTTCTTCCAGCTCCAGAATTTTCTCGTCAGTTCTCTAGTTGCGTGTATTATATGTTGCCAGGTTCGAGTCGTCTTAAGTGGCAACCGAACCTCCACCGGAGATTCTTAGCACCTCCTGCCTCGCCGTTACCATGGTCGCCACCGTAGCCAGGAATAGCGGGGCCGCCGGAGACTGGGGACCGTTACTGCGTAACTTTAGTCATGGGGGTATATTGCCATAGTTGCCACGCTTGGCGAGTGGCTTGGGAACCGCAGTTTTTTCATTGTTGTTTTGTTGTTATCAGAAAGATGGTGCTGCCCATCTTCTGTCTCAGTTTCCTTCTGTAGCCTCTTACAACACCCACGGGAAGATATGGGGTAGTGGGTATTGTTACCTGCCACAACACAGGTATTAGAATATATCACACAAATATAAAAAAATAAAAATATGTTTTTTATAGAATAAGAGTGACAAACGAGCACACAACCCACCTGATGGTAAGTGGTTGCTGTGGCCCATAGATATGACTACTACATCTATCATCAATTAAGAATGCTTCGTTGCCAGTAGGAAGGGTCTCCGGTTCTCTACACTCACCATACGAAACACATTGGTATTCTCTGAGAGCGTGGTGCTTCCCTGGCCGAGCCGACCTATTCGTTCTACAATCATAATATAGCTGCAGCGTGACTACCGTGGAAAACGAATGAATGATAAGATCAAGTATTCCTTGTCAGTTTAACATAATATATCATAATTTTATAATATTATTTAATTAACTATTTATTATAGATATATCTTTAGTTTGATTTTTATAAAGCCGTTGTAGCTGATATAAGTGCTCGACGTAAGTTTCATAGTACGCGAGCAACCTGGGTTTGATCCCCGGTGGCATCAATATCAAATACCAATTTCAAGTGCTGATTCACCACGCGCTCGGTGGTGAAATAAAACATAGTAAAAAACTGGCATATCTGGGAAATTAAAAAACATAGAAGACATATGGGGTTCGCCAACACGCGTTGTTTAAGTTATGTAAATATTTTTTTGTTCTTTTTATTTTGCGCAATGCGCATGTTTGTTAAAATTATTCTTAGTAGTTAGGGAAGGCCTGTGTCCAGCATTAGAACATATATAGACTGTAGCTCCACTTTAATTCACCTTATCTCTTGAACAGAGGGAGTATGAGTACAAAGCTGTGGCATTGTACGGGAAGTGACAACCCCCTTTCGTCTGCGACTGTGAGAAATGTCAAAAGGATATTATGTGTTTCGACAGATGGCGGAATAACTTTTACGCCAGGCGTAAAATACCCAGATCGGTGACGGGCACTAGCTTAAAAGGTGAGACGTCTGGAACAGAAATCGTCAATACGCCTGTCAGGCGTGACGACACAGATAAGCACTTCCTAGAAGTTTTTACGTGGTAGAGCCATGCTGCAGCTATATTATTAGTATAGTTGTAGCACGAATGGGTCGGCTCGACCGGAGAAGGACGCTGGTATTCTGTGAGAGCGTAGTCTCACAGAATACCAGCGTTAAATAGCAGCTTGACACTGCTGTGTTTCGTATGGTGAGTGTAGAGAACCGGAGACCCTTTTTACTGGAAACGAGGCATTCCATCTTAGTCCTCACGGGTGACAACGCATCTGCATTTTGCTCCGTAAACGAGGATAGATGTAGATGTCTATGGGCCACGGCAACCACTTACCATCAGGTCGACTGTGTGCTTGATTGTCACCCTATCCTATAAAAAAAATAATGCTGCAAAATCATCGCTGGTTTTCAATTAGAGCCTTCTTCACTGACAAGTCCGTGTGTGAGGATCACGTGAAGTATAGATTACGAGTTACTACGGTTTATAGAGTTAAATAAAATAAAACATCAAAATAAAAAATAAACAAAATTAGGTATTTGATTTGTTAAACAAGACTAGAGTGTCAAATAGCGAATTTTATTAGTTAAGCTTTACAAGAATTACCTTCCTGTCGTAGAGTCTGTCGACTCTCAGGTCCAGCAGCAAGGAGACGACGCGTCGACACGGATCCCTGTGGACCCTCCGAGCGTAGCCCGGTCTGCACTGACAACTTGAGATGCCTGAAATGAAACGTTGGGTTTAGTGGTAAGCATATGGATTAGGCTACGGTTCTCGGTTCTTTAAAGCCGTAACGAAAAGCTTAAGAGCCGTGGTTGTTCAAAGAATAAAGCTCGTCTGCCTCGATTGAGTGCCTTGTTGAGTGCGGTTGCTGACCATGACATCTTGGGTTCGAATCCCAGGTCACGCCAAAATCACTTATTGGGTGTTTCTGACAATAAATTCTCAGAAGCATCAGAAAAAGCCGTTGGTCTTGCGCCTAATCTCTCTCCAGTCGTGTTGGATTACCGTCCCATCGGAGTATAAGAGGGAGAGAATAGAGTGCGCCTATGTTTGCGCATACATTCGTGCACTATAATCCTGACCTGCGCACATGGGTGGTCTCAGTTGAGACTAGCCGCACTGACTAAAATTCAGTCTGGACAACATTAATAACCAGACCAGAGACGAAAATCTAGTACTACAGTTTTTTCTACAACAGGGGAGGCCAATACCTGGCAGGGAACATTTACAGACAGTAGAAAAAGGGCAAGGATAGAGAATACTTTGTACACACCTGCTTCCGTCCTGCACTTCTCGTTTTGCGCCTGATCACACGTCGAGTCGTCACCGACGATGCACGTATCTATTCTGTTGAGAAAGGCAACTTTATATTATCTGTGGTAATTATTTCTTATGTTTACGCTAACACTACACATTAAAATTAAAGCATTTTTTTTAGATTTCATCGCGTATCTTATTTTATATTCTCGACGTTCTCGCTTGAAGCACCTGTGGTTACTGGAGGACTGAGGTCTTCGATTGTTTAATCTAAAAGTAGCCGTTGTTAACTATGTCATTGGGAAGTCAAATCTATAAAAACTAGTTTTATTTATCTATGATATTTGAAAAAATCCCGTATTAAGAGAATCCATAACTTTATGTTGTTCTAGTAGTTGACGAAAATAATCTTTAATAAATCTTGTATTTTTTAAGAAATGGCGTAACTATATCACAGTATATAATTACAGTATGTAAACAGTTGTTTTTTACGTTAATTAATTGGTTTACCGTATAGCGGCGGTGTAAGACTATCCACTTACCCATAACATTCCATGGATGTCTTAAAAGGCGACAGAGAGAAACCAACAGGAGATGGACAGCAGCCCCTTTTTAATAAAAACTAACACACATGAAACTGCGGTTGGCAAGCCACCTGCCAAGCGTTGTAGCTATGGCATATATCATTTTTATGACAATCACAACAAAGACAATCTATGTGTGCGTCCACAGTGAATGCGCGGCGACTTGAGCCTGTTGCGGGCGCGACAGCGGGCGCGTGCCGTGGCCACAGTGACGAGCGAGCTGTTGGTGTGCTTAGATGTAGTACAGGTGTTGTAAGCCATGGACGAGGATTTTTATTTCTACTAGATAGTCCAATACTGAGATGGGAGATTTTGAACATTAGAGAGGATGTGCACGAAATAAATAAAAACCGACAAATAAGTGGTGAATTTTTTAATTTGTAAGAAGAATTGAGATTTGAACCCTAGAAAATTCTTTGAGTATACTCGAATGTCCGTATCAACATTTGATTAGGTCCTGAATAAAATATCACCTAAAATCACTAGAGAAGATACAAATGTTTTAACAAAAAAAAAATGAAGACGCGCTTACGCCGAGCGATAAGACCGAACTGGTTTGATACCCCCGCACCCGCGCATTGGATCGCTTGCTGACTAGGCCTGTAGTGTGGCCAAAACGCGCGGATATGAACGTTTGAAAACTACGCGGGCTATCCCGCTCATGCCCGTCGCGCTAGGCGTCCGCCTTAGTCACTACACTATGGACGCAAACGGCGGTTTCATATGTTTGATAATTCGCGCCCGTCGTCGCAACCGCGCTAGGCTCGCACTGTGGACGAGGGCTATGGGAGAGGCCTATATTCAGCAGTGGACTTCTATAGGAAGTAATGGTAATTTATTAGTCATAGGCTTTTTCCAATATTCAATGATTTCCTGTATTTGCTTTGGTTTGCAGATAAGTTTTCGATCGCGTTTAAAATAGATGCATGTCGCTGGTTTTAGATACCGATTTTGCTTCGGCTTACCATGGCTTACCATCAGGTGGACTGTGTGCTCGTACAAATGGTTGCTGTGGCCTATAGACATCTACATCTATTCTCGGGTAAAAATCAAAAAGAAAATGCGGTGTCACACCCCTGAGGTCTAAGATGTAATCATAGTCATCAGGTGTACTGTGTGCTCGTTTATCACCCTTTTTCTATTAAAAAAAGATGTGTTGTCAAAAAGGATCTTCGGTTCTCTACCATACGAATATACATACCGAAGATACAAAACACAGCGGCATTAAGCTGCTATTTAAGGCTGGTATTATGTGCGAAGGTGGTGTTTCTCCAGTTGACCTGACCCATTTGTATTCCAGCCATAATACAGTTTTAGTGTTGCTCTATCTCGTACGAAACGAGGCGTCAGTTAGATAGTGCCTTTAATGGACTTTTCACGTTTTGTTATTCGATCCTAAACAACCTGCATCCATCGACTTCCTGGATGTCTTATCACTGGCACAAAGTCCAATATTGTATTGCAAATATATGACGTTTGCAACTCACCTTACGGTGGGCTGCGGTCTGCAGTTTTGATCCATGTCATCACTGTCATAAAAACCAAACATTATCTAGCAAATATATGACGTGTGCGGCTCACCGTACGGTCGGCTGTAGTCGGCTGCGGTGTGCAGCTTTGATCCATGTCATTACTGGCACAAAGCCCAATATCGTGTAGCAAATATATGACGTGTGCTACTCACCGTACGGTGGGCTTTGATCTGCAGCTTTGATCTATGTCTTCACTGACACAAGACCCAATATCGTATAGCAAATATATGACGTGTGCCACTTACCGTACGGTAGGCTGCGGCCTTCGGTAAGGCTGTTGCGGTCGTGTGTGCACCGGGTGAGGCCGACGTGGTGGTGCAGCTGGAGGCTGCGGAATATCATCCGCTGGGATGGCCACGCCCGTGCCGATAGCCGGTCCTAATGGCGATTGAGGTGGCGGTTGCGGTGGCACTGTGGACGAGTGATTGCTTGTTTATGTACAGATTGATTTTCTACTTCGTCACGGAAGCGTTTGATATACATTAATTGCACCAAACCCGGACCAATGATTTTAGGCTATAAAAACACTTGTACCATGCGAGATTTATATACATATATGTCAGTGGGTTTAAATCTCGCACGTTGTTCGCGTTATAGCACACCAAAACTTGCTGCAGAACTATTACATTATAAGTGTCCTTAGACAACATCTTAGGGAGACGTAAACGCCTGAAAACCATGTGTGACTGGTACTATCCAGTACAAGCTGAGCCCTCATGAGATTTATGTGTATAAACTGCTTCCACGATCCCGGAGAAGGTTCTAATGCGGGAATAAGGTTTTTTTTTTAAAGGAAATAATTCAAAATAATAAAAAAACTGTGGTTGCAAGCCTAGCAAATGTGAACCGTCCGTGCTATAGCAAATATCCTCCCTATGATTCAATCGATGGAGGAAGTCTATGTTCAACAGTGGGCATTTAATAGGTTGCAATGAGAGAAATGAGAATCTTCCAATAAAAAACTGCACGTGCCTCCCTTTTATTTTTAGTAAATGTTATCACTTTTATTATAACATACTAGCTGGTACTCGGCACGTTGAAGCCGCAGAAAAAATAATTGTGGGAATATCGTTTTAAATTTGGAACAGTTATATTGTTTAATTAGTAAGGATAATACATTCATTGAATGATATTTGTTTATTTATTTATTCTTTATTGCATTCCTTAAAACAAAAGAATAGAAAGAGCGGATTTAATGCCTTGAGGCATTCTCTACCAGTCAACCCATGGAGTAGTGAGAAATTGACGTAGGCGTGGTAATATATAATAAAATAACACTACACAAAATGATAATTAACTACGTAATATATACATTTCACTAATAAATAAACTATACATATATGACCTATAAATGCATAAATAAAAATATATAAATACATGCATATACAAACAAAAATACATATTTAAATACATATATAATTAGTACATACAAATAACTATGAAGATATGAGTCTGTTTAGCAATACATATTAAATGGATGAATCATGAAAAATGCATTGTTTTCAATAGATGATTACGGAACAATTTGATATATGATATATAAAATAAATTTGGCTGTACGAAATACACGCCACCTAGTGTAAGTTAATTGTACTATGCCCATAACCTTCACGCAAGTGCAAGCTAAAGTTGACAAAGTTTGAGCGCAATGTAATAAACGGTATGGCAGCGCATAAAATACCCACCAACAAAATTATTTTTATATATTAGATTTATCATCATCATCAATACGTTAATAAGTCCACTGCCGAACATAGGCCTCCCCCAAGGAATGCCACAAAGCACGGTCCTGAGCCACCTGCATCCACCGACTTCCTGCATGTCTTACCAGGTCGTTACTCCATCTAGTGGGGAGTTGCCCTACAGTTCGCCTACCGGTAAGAGGCTGTCTCTCGATAACCTTTCTTCCCCATCGGTTGTCGGTTCTTCGAGCTATATGGCCGGCCCACTGCCATTTCAGCTTATTAAACCCTTGGGCTATGTCGGTTACTCTGGTTCTACTGCGGATATCCTTATTTCTAAGTTTATCACGCAGAGAATAATATATTAGATTTGATGAAATAATAATATCATAGTGCCTTAGTAATTTAAAACACAATAGAAAGGGCGCTTAGCTTTATATTTTATAATACTTAATACGGTAAATGTGACAAAATCTACGAATAAAGCATTAAAATTCTTCGCGTCATAATTTACTTACAAGATTGGTGCGGCACCGGCTGCACTCTTGAGGGCTGGATGCTGGTGGTGGTAGAATCAAACAGGTTGAGATATGTGCGCTTCCCATCGATCGACACGAAGCCTTGTGAGCCCGCTGCTGAGACGATGATGTCGTCGTGGTCACCGGGGCCAGCGGGATGCAAGTTCTCTATGTGTACTGAGGGAAATATTTGACTTAGTATTACTAGTATTTTTTTTTAATAAGGGCGACCAACGAGCACACAGTTCTAACGACAAATGGATGCTGTGGTCCATAGATATCTACATATATCCTCGATCAACAATCAAAATACAGATTCGTTGTGTACCTTGAGGACTAAGATGGAATACCAGTAAAAAATAGTAGCATAATGCTGCTGTGTTTCGTATGGTGAATGTAGTGAACCGCAGACCCTTTTACTGGAAACGAGGCATTCCATCTTAGTCCTCACGAGTGACGATGCATCTGCATTTTGATTCTTTATTGAGGATAAATGTAGATGTCTATGTGTCACAGAAATCACGTACCATCAGGTGGACTGTGTGCTCGTTTGTCACCCTATCCTATAAAAAATCGATACACAGTAGTATTAATATTTTACGGTAGTAATCTGTGAAGCGTGGTAATTCCCCGGTCGGACCGACCCATTTGTGCTAAAACCATAATATAGCCACAGTATGGCTCTACCACTAATCTTTATTTTATAGAGAGTAACTTCGAAAAAATTATCAGTTTTTCTATCATTTCCTTTGTTGCTGTACATAATAGTAAAAACGATTAAATAATTTCAATTCAACTCAATTCAAAGGACAATGGTATTTTTCCAACCAGTGGTAATTAAAAAATTACATCAATAAGTGTTATGTAATAATCTATATTGCATAAAATGTATTCTATTCTATTCAGATTCATTTTAAAAAAATATACAAACATTGATCAGACACAAAAAAATTTATCAGATATCTTTTCAACGTCGTAGAACAATACTGCAGATATTTATGGTTGTAGCAAGAATGGGTCGACCCGCTTGGGAAGAAGAACACTGTGTTCCGTATTACGAGTGACAAGGACCAGAAATCTTAGTCGTCAGGGCGGACAACGTATTTGTATTTTGATTATTAATCGAAGAGGATAGATGTAGGTGCTTAGTAATAACAGCATCCACTTACAATCAGTTGGGCTGTTTACTTGTTTCTGAGAATTTTTAAAATAGTGTAAATAAAATTTTAATGAATACAATTTTTTTATTGCTAGGCTCCTGAAAGTTTGTAATAATGTTAAAGTTACATCCCACTCCTGGGCACAGACCTCATTTTTCTTTCTTTATTTTCTGAGAGAGTAAGGAAATGTCAACCGCGCTTCCCCGATGTGTGTTGGCGGACTTCACATGTCTTCAAGACATGGTTTCGTCAAGATTTTTCCTTCACCGCCGAGCACGTGGTGAACCATAATTTAAAATTGCAATTAACAATTTCATTAAAGCCGGCGGTAATCGAAATCGGGTTACTCGCGTACTATAGCATTTACTTAGCCCATTGGCTATCACGGCTCGGTCCGATAATAATGATAATGATATTGATGATAAATGCATGTAGGTATGAATCAAATATATATATATATATATATATATATATATATATATATATATATATATATATATCAAAATCATCGGTATATATTTTGAAAACTATTACGTTGATTACTGAAATAAATTTCAAAAAACAATCACAAGCAAAAAAAAAACTTTACAATATTTTCTTACTTGAGGCACCTCCCTTCCCTCCTGGACCCTGTATCGCGGAGACTGTCACATCAAATATCTCTCCATAGCCTGGCAGTTGGGGCTCAGGTGCTGTGATCACCGAAGCGTCGGGCCTGTACCGGGAACCGTGAGGCTTGAAGTCAGTGTCGTCGAGGACTATTCCTGGTCGGGGACGATAGGGATTATATGGTATCCCTTGGGAAGCTGAAAATGATTTAATTTTATTTTTATTATAAAGCTCAATAACAACTAGCCATTACAATTCTTAAGTAATGCAAGAAAAGGGGAACACTAACGTAAGTTAATTCAGAAAAGAAAATTTATGTAAGAGGTACGTTCTATATCGCAACTATACATTTAAGAAATGTAAGCCGAAATTATAATTAAAAATGTATTTTTATAGTGATACTTACATGGTAAAGGTTGAGAATTTATAGAGGATGTTTGGATAGTGTCATTAGAACTGGAGAATTCACTGATTTTCGGGGCGTAACTAATGAGACCCTCAGTAGGTGTTGCAGAGCTGGTCGATGTGATTGTAGTCGAACTACTATCTACTTCGACAAGAGACGGCTGTAAAAATTGGTCAACAGAAGCCTGATTCTTGGAAACTTTATCAATTGGTTTTTCATCTGCAACTTTATATTTGTCTTTACTTTGCTTATCCTTCTCCGTATTGTATTGTGTGTCTTTTTTCTTATCCTTTTCAGTTTTGTTTTCAACAGGCCTTTCCGTTTTAGGTCTTTCTGTGGTTGTTGTCGTAGGGATTTTTTCGGTCGCCGGTTGAGTGGGTTGTTCAGTAGGCGGTTCCGTTTGCTTTTCAGTCACTGCTTCGGTTGGTTTCTCGGTAGTTGTCGTAGTCGAAGTAGTAGTAGAAGTTGTTGTAGATTCAGTTGTTGTTGATGTTGTAGTGGTACTTGTTGATGTAGATGTAGTTGTATCAGCGGTTGTGAGCTGAAATTCATCTTTATCAGTTTCCGGTGTATTTGTTTCAGGAAAATTAAACGTAAGAACTGATTCGTTATCTTCATGGTGTATATTATTTTCCGAATGACTAGTTTCGTTTTCACTGACCACTTCTTCGGGCTTATTATCGTCAAAATTCGGGATATCTATAGGAGCAGGAGGAGGTGTAGGCTTGTAAATCGGTAGACCAGGGTTAGGTCTTCTATTTGGTGGCCTTGGACGAGGTCTCTGCCAGGGAGGCATTGGTCGATGAAATCCTGGCCGATGAGAACTCAGTGGTGGAACAATTTGCTCAGGTAAATTGACACCATGATACGGAGGTCGATCGAAAGGATATGGAGGTGGCGTTTTTGTAGGATGAAATGCATACGCGGGTGGTGTTATGATTTGATCTAGATCTGGTAGCGGAGGTACGTCTGATATTTTAGGTGGCCCACGATTGTTTATTCTTGAAGCCATAGGTCGCCCGGGTCTTCCATTTAATAGTTGTGTATTAGCTTGCACATTAACGTTTCCATTTAATAGCTTAACTAATCCTGTAATTATATTTTGTATCTCTGAGTTTTGTCGACCCTGTTCTTTATGGCTGGCTGTCGCAAAAATCGGCTGCACTGCAGTAGGCCGTATTTTGGGTCCCGCAGGAGCTAGTGCACGCCCCTTCGGGACCCTTTTGGCTTCCCCCGGAAATTTAAAATTAAGTTTATCACCAAATGCTTCCGAAGACATAACCATTACGTCGTCATCTCTATCGAGTAATAAATCTAATGTTTTCGTTGGAATGATTTCATAGTACTTTCTTTTGTTATGCAATTCTAGTTCGTTGTCAATTTCGTTGTGATTCGATGTAGGAATTTCATCGGTATTTATAGATCGTAATTCTCTGTCATTTGGATTAGCAGATCGTGCAACAATGATATGGTTTTCATTTTCTTCATCCCTCATTAGTTCCTCTGGTTCTATACCAACATTTATTTCAAATTTAGCACTAGGTTCTATCCTAAAAGCTAAGTTTTCTGTGTGTGATGTTTGTAGTACATCATCTAGGTCTAATCGCTCGTTAAGTGCAGACTTTGGCGATAGTTGTGATATTGTGTACATTTGTTCATAACCTGAAACAGACAAGATACATCTTTAATATTGCAGATACAAATAAAATTTCTAGAGTTTTAAATTAACTTAATTTTTAATATCGTTACAGCTCATTATAAGTCCACAGCTGATCATAGATCTCAAGGAATGTCACAAAGCACTGTCCTGAGCACCTGCATCTATCAAAATATCGCATCTTCTACATCATCACCCCATATATTTGGGAGCCACCCTACACTATGCTTACCGGTATGAGACTGCTACTTGAGAACCTTGCAAGCCCAATCAGTTGTAGGTTCTTCGAGCTATAAGGCCGGCCCACTATCACTTCAGCTTACTGATCCGGGCTATATCGGTTACACTGGTTCTACTGCGGATATCCTCATTACACAGTGTATCAAGCAGAGAACCATAAGCTTCCCCATACGGACAGTTTAGAATTAATTTAAAAATCTTAACTAATGAAACACTAAGCAAATAATATAATTTTGACAACGTTTTATATAATTCAGAATTTACGTTTTGCACGTGGTTGAACTACGCTACAATGTTTTATGGCTGCAGCCGGGGAACGACTGAATGGGTCGGCCCGACCGGAGAAGGCCCAATTTCTCGCAGAATACCAGCGTGAAATAGCTGCTTAATGCTCGTATGTTTCTTGTGGTGAGTGACGAAAACCGGAGACCTATTTTACTGCTAACGAGGCATTCCATCTTAGCCCTTAAAAACAATAACTCATCTGTATTTTGATTCTTAATCGAGAATCGATGTAATGTCTATGGGCTATAGTATTTATACTTACCATCAGGTGAACTATTATATGTGCTCGTTTAACACCCTTATCACAGATTCAATAATGTTACTACGTAACCTTACTCCTATAAAAATATTCAATTATGACCACCGTTTAAGTAGTTATACGTGCTATATTATTAGTATGGTTGTAGCACGAATGGGTCGGCTCGACCGGGGAAGGACCACGCTCTCACAGCATACCAGCGTAAAATAGCATCTAAATGCTACTGTGTTTCGTATGGTGAGTGTAGAGAACCGGAGACCCACCCTATTTACTGGAAGCGAGGCATTACATCTTAGTCCTCACGGGTGACAACACATCTGCATTTTATTCTTTATTGAGGATAGATGTAGATGTCTATGGGTTACAGCAACCACTTGCCATCAGGTGGACTGTGTGCTCGTTTGTTACCCTTATAAAAAATAGTTAACACAATATAGATCTCGTAATAAATACTGCACCTTACGGTTATTATTTCTTACGTATTCAATATAACTAACAGAAGACGAGCTGACAATCATATTGTAGTTCATTCTATGAAACTAACAGTCATTGCATGTGACATAAGTGTATAAAGTGACATAAGTCTCGTGAATACTCGTCATATGCTGGTATATAAAGGGTACAATAGGACCGGTGCTTGAACAGACTGACAATGTAATTGATAATAAAACAGTATACTTTCACTTGTCGCTAAGTAATAATGTTACGGTAGCTGCAAGGTAGACGTTATATTTTATTTTTAATGTGCTAAGTATTGTTATTTTCTAGCATGTTTCTATTACAAAATATCATCCCGTGGGGTGTCGTCGAGGCGACAAAGGTAAACAAATCAGGAGATGTGCGTTATTAGGAAGACGCTGCTGTCTTCCTAATAACGCCTAACAAGTGGTAAATTTAAAATTTTCATTAAAAAAACGACTTCAGTATGAATATAATTTGTTGATTTTTTATAAACCCTTCGACCGATTTCGATAAAAATTAAATGGGACCATCTGGGAAGTATATACTGTGAAACAAAAAAAGATTTTTATACGTGATAGAGCCATGCTGCAGCTATATTAGTAGTATAGTTGTAGCACGAATGGGTCGGCTCGACCGGGGAAGGACCACGCTCTCACAGAATACCAGCGTAAAATAGCAGCTTAATGCTGCTCCGTTTAGGAAGAAAGAAACATTTATTTATTAACTGCACGTTATTAAGGGATACAAGGAAGGAGATGTCAATAATTTTAACTTGTATCAATAAGTAAAAACCGCCTTCAAACTGCTGTTTCGTATGGTGGAGTGTAGAGCACCGGAGACCCTTTTACTGGAAAAGAGGCATTCCATCTTAGTCCTCACGGGTGACAACGCATCTGCATCTTGATTCGCAAACGAGGATAGTAGTAGATGTCTATGGACCACAACAACCATTTACCATCAGGTGGACTGTGTGCTCGTTTGTCACCCTATTCTAAAAAAAAAAGAATTTTCCAAATCGATTCAGACGTCTCTGAGTAATCGGTGAACGTACATAAAAAAAGATTCTAACGAATCGAAAACCTCCTCCTTTCTTGAAATCGTTTGATAATAAAAACCCAACCCGCATTCCAAGCATAGTTTCCTATGGCAAAATCTCCCCTATGAGGCAATCTATGGGGGAAGCCTATGTTCAGCAGTGAACTTTAATAGGCTGAAAAGGTAAAAGGCGGACAACTGAAGTGCCTGGTTTGATCTTCGAATTTAAGAGCACACTTAATAATGATTTAGTTCAATACAAATTTTTAAAAGATTTCATACAATATTAAGATATTCGTCACCAGCAAACTCTAATAAAGTACATTAAAGCAACAGATTAAGAGGGCTATAAAAACTTCGAAAGTGCAACAAAACAAAATTCAAGTCATCGTGTACATCTTTGCTGGTAAGCAGCTTCAAGTGTCACACATATTGTTTTAGCACGGCTGCGTATACTGCTGTCATCGCTGTACGGCTGTTTCTCCTCGGCACCGTCACGCTCCAGCGGCTTTATGTATCGGAAGATACGGTTTTCTATTCGAACGTGTAGTCAAGAGCGATGGAGAAATGTGGAAATGAACGCGGGGCGTTCAAGATTCGAGAGGATATATAATTGAGAATGTTTCAACTGGAATACAACATACAAGCTTTTGTTAAAGTTCAAAAATTTGCTAATGGTAATTAGAAATCAAGTAATTTTAACAATGGTAGAGCCACGCGGCAGCTTTTGCTGTCGCACGGATGGGCCGGCTCGAACCGGGGTGGTACCACGACCTCACAGAATACCAGCGTGAAGTTGAGGTTTACCTCTGCGTTTCGCTTGGTGAGTGCAGGTGGCCGGAGGCCCTTTTTTACTGGAAATGAGGCATTCCATCTTAGTCCGCACTGGTGACAACGCATCTGCATTTTGATTCGCAAACGAGGATAGATGTAGATGTCTATGGGCCGCAGCAACCACTTACCATCAGGTGGACTGTGTGCTCGATTGTCACCCTCATCCTATAAAAAAGAAAAAAAAAAGAAAAAGAAATCAGAGCTGTGGTAGTTTAGGCGCTAACGCTCGCTTTAAATTTCACAGTACGCGTACTGTGAAATTTAAAGCGATCTGAGTTGGATCCTCCCCGGCACCAAATTATTGAAACACAAACACGGAACAAACTATTTTAAATCTGCTAATGAAAAGCTTAGATACTCGCCGAGTACAGACGAATACGCACGAGTACGAATATGGGAACGACTTATTCGGGTGTGCTCGCTACTCACCCCGAGTATTCACCTGTTCTCCACTCGATGTCGGTTTTTAATTGATTTCCAAAAACATTGTACTTCTTATGTTCACAGGGTAGGACATAGTTGAACTTGCATATCTAACATCTACGAGCGTGTACATAACCAGCGTGGGAACGCCAAAATAAACGCAAGTACAACTCTGCGTGTTTTGGAGCCCACCATACAGCTTTAAATCTCCCGTTTGGACAAAAGTACGTCAGGAGAAGACGTCCTGCGTTTTGTGCAAGAACGAAGCCGATGCCGCATAGAGGATCCGATCTGGATCTTTGGAATGAGGAATGATCTTAAAATCCTACGTACTCCAGGTTCCTGCGAAATGCAAAGAGACATTCCTCGTTCCCGATTTCTGGCTATCTGGGGTAGTGTTTCGCCGATACAGTGACGCGCCAAAAAAGAAAGTATCCTAAAGTAAAATAACACTGTAAAAGAACCAAAAGTTAAAGAAAGATAGAAATAAGAAGGCTCAACAAATATAGCATCTTAATGCCATTGTGTTTCGTATGGTGATTGTAGAGAACCGAAACTGTTTTTACTGAAAACAAGGCATTCCATCTCATTCCTCAGCGGTGAAAACGCATCAGCATTTTGATTTTTAATAGAGGATAAATGTAGATGTCTTTGCTGACTGATGCCACAGCATACACTTACTATCAAGTATAGTAGTAAGTTATATTTATGTTTTATATATATTTTTAGATTAAGGTTTAATTGCTATGGACCAATACTCTTAATTTTTAAGTTCTTTTTTTTTATAGGATAAAGGTGACAAAGGGGCACACAGTCCACCTGATGGTAAGTGGTTGCTGCGGCGCATAGACATCTACATCCATCCTCTATTACAATTCAAAATGTAGATGCGTTTTCACCCGTGAGGACTAAGATGGAAAGCCTCATTTCCAGTAAAAAGGGCCTCAGGCCACCTGCAATCACCAAGTGAAACGCATAGGTAAACCTCTACTTCACGCTGGTATTCTGTGAGGTCGTGGTACCACCCGGGTTCGAGCCGGCCCATCCGTGCGACAGCAAACGCTGCCGCGTGGCTCTACCACTGTTAAAACTGTCTTGATGCCTGAAATATAGTTTCTTTTTTTTAATTTAAAAAAAAGCATTAACTACACACTAGAATTTTCTCCTGTATCGTGGGGGCAGTTTACATACATAGATTTCACAAGGACAAACTTCCAGACCCAGAAAAATTATTTGTAGGGCATATAAATACTTGTTCCGTGTGGTTTTTGAACCCGCGGCACTTAGCGCTGCAAGTCATTGCTAAGCCACTGCGGCACGGAGCCGTCAAGACTATTGTATAGTATTATTTAATAAATTTTAAGTATTCTACATTTTCATTTTTTTTACATTCGAAACCTATCCAACTGCAGGGAGGTGTAAGACAGGGTGACGTTATATCCCCGAAACTCTTCACCGCTGCATTGGAAGACGTTATCAAGCTACTGGACTGGAAAGGATGCGGTATTAACATCAATGGCGAGTACATCACTCACCTTTGATTTTCCGACGATATAGTCCTTATGGCAGAATCGCTGGAGGACCTAAGCACTATGCTCAATGACCTCAATAGTGTCTCCCAACGGATAGGTCTTAAGATGAACATGGACAAAACAAAAACCATGTTTAACGTCCATGTCACCTATGACGGTAGTTGTTCGGAACACTAAGCTCGAAATTGCTGACGAGTATGTTTACCTGGGACAAATAGTCCGATTAGGTAAGTCCAACTTCGACCGAGAGGTCAATCGACGGATTTAACTCAGATGGGCAGCGTTCGGGAAACTACGACACATCTTCTTGTTACACATACCTCAAAACCTGAAAACGAAACTGTACAACCGGTGCGTGTTGCTAGTGATGACTTATGGATTTGAGACGTGGTCCTTCACTGCTGGCCGTATGAGGAAGCTCAAGTTTGCTCAGCGAGCTATGGAGAGGACTATGCTCGGGGTTTCTCTGCGTGATAAACTTAGAAATGAGGATATCCGTAGTAGAACCAGAGTAACCGACATGGCCCAACGAATTAGTAAGCTGAAGCGGCAGTGGGCCGGCCATATAGCTCGAAGAACCGATAACCTATGGGGAAGAAAGGTTCTCGAGTGGCAGCCTCGTACCGGTAGGCGAAGTGTAGGGCAACCCACCACTAGATGGAGTGACGACCTGGTAAGACATGCAGAAAGTCGATGGATGCAGGTGGCTCAGGACCGTGCTTTATGGCATTCCTTGGGGGAGGTCTATGTTCAGCAGTGGACTTATGAAAGGCTGGAATGATAATGATTCTACATTGTAATTAAACTACCTTCATTTTAATTTTATTTTAAGCAAAGTTTTATCGGATTATTATTGTTTATAACAAAGTCGCAGGAGCTTAAAGCTAAGCTCGTAATTTTACTTTACGTAACATCTCTTTTTGTCAAATGCCTTATTTAAAAGTTTATTCCCGTCATCTGTCACACGTTACATTTTAACATCTTACACGACATACCATATCGGCATAGAAAAAATATCCCGCTAAAAATTAAGCGGGTATGATAAGTTAGACATATATTATGGTTTATGGCGTTCTGCACGAGCGTGTTATTCGGTCAAGCCAACCCATTCATGCTACAGCTATAAAATACTGCAGCATGGCATGAATACCATATTGTGAAGTTTGTAGAACAAAACACGTACAAAAGACCAGGGTTTTTAAGAAAGTCTTGAGCGTTATGTAACATTTTAAACACTCCATTATGTAACAATTATTGTAATTAAATGGAGATAATATACATAAAAGTTTCATGTCACGCTCGTTCTTACCCTCAACGGTGAAAGCGAGTTTTCTATATTAAAATATATAACACTTTCAAGTGAAAAGGGTCAATAATAATTATCTAAATAGTGACAGTTTAGTGTTACACTACTAGATATTAGTGCTCTCCTTTTTGTCTGTCTTGATTTATACTAATCTATACAAATAAATAAAATTGAAGTGTCTGTTTGTAATGTCGAAATAACAGCTTTTTACTATAAGTATATGAAAGTATATACGGTACTTATAACAAAAAACACGATTTTATCATACAAAAGATACGGACAAATCTTATTGGGTTTGCAGTTTTACATAAACAGGGTCCTCAAACTTATCTTACTAAGCTATAAAATATACTATTAATTCGTTTGATACTCTATTAAAAAAAACAGAATTGAAAAGTCATTCTAAATGTCAATCTAAGGCTGCATCACCACTTACCACCAGGTGGGATTGTGGTCAAGCACTGGCTTATAATAAGTAAAAAAAAAAAAAAACTTTTCAACACACCGTTAGAAGGCTTAAGTGCGATCGAACTCATATTATGCTTTTACCCAAACCACTTTTACTGATTTTATCACGTTTAATCATTCATACATTATATTACTATCAAAATCAACTGCTAAACATAAACCTCACGTAGAATGACTCATAAGGGAACAGGTTGCCACGAGTGGTAGGCGGGTTGGCAACCGCAGTTTTTTTTTAGTCTTTATTAACAAAACGCTGCTGCCTCAGTCCTCTCTTATGACACTCACGAGGCGATATGGGGTAGTAGATATCCTTACATCGTCACTACAGCTCCATTTTATACATGTAATCACGTTAACTCAGTGCTTAGTACACATCATGACTATTGCACGGCCCCGGGTTCAAATACCTGAACTTAGAATACATGATCAAATAAATATCGTAATTCGAACGTGTAATTACATTTCAGCCTTCTTAGCGTTGTCGGTAAATTGTATGCGAAAGTGTTGATTGAAAGGGTTGTGAATGAAACAGACGAGAAAGTATGGGATGCACAAGCGGGATTTAGAAAGGGAATGGGATGTACGGATCAGGTCTTTTCCTTGCGGTGCATAGCCGAAAAGTGTTTGGCTAAAAACAAGAAAGTCTACTGCGCCTTCGTAGATCTAGAAAAGGCCTATGATAGAGTGGTGAGGAATGAATTGTGATCAGCACTGTCCATGAACGGTGTGAGCAGTATCCTCATACGAGCATTGCAATCTCTTTATAGGGATTCTAGTGCTTGTGTAAGGATAAACGGGGCATACACTGAATGGTTTAATATCGAAAAAGGTGTTAGACAGGGATGTGTAGCGTCACCGTGGCTGTTTAATCTGTTCATGGACAATTGTTTGACAGATTTAAAAGAGAATGAAAGTGGGTTGAGAATGAATGAGTTACTCGTCAAATGTTTTCTCTATGCTGATGACCAAGTATTACTTGCGTCTTCGGCCGAGGAGTTGCAGGAGATGGTAACTGCTATGAGTGGAGCTTTTGTTAGAAAGGAAATGAAGATGAATGTAAGGAAGACGAAAGTGATGGTGTTTGAAAAAGATGAGGCAGTGACAAACTGCAATATCGTGATTGAAGATGAACAAATTGAACAGGTGAAAGAGTTTGTGTATCTGGGGTCAAAGTTTACAAGAGATGGAAAGTGTGAGAGTGATATCGAAAGAAGAGTGAATGCAGGAAACATGGTGAATGGAGCTTTGCACTCCTTTATGAGCAGTCGGAAGGTGTCTAACAAGGCTCGTTTGGCTGTGCATGAGGGGGTGTTGGTTCCGACACTCATGTACGGAAGTGAAAGTTGGGTATGGCAGAAGAAACATAAAAGCAGAATAAATGCAGTTGAGATGAGAGCATTAAGAAGTATGATAGGAGTTAAACTGAGTGACAGGATAAGAAATAGTGAGATAAGGAAACGTTGTGGTCTGAAAGAAGATGTAGTGACAAAAATTGAGAAAGGTATACTGAGATGGTTTGGCCACGTCGAGAGAATGAATGAAGAACGATTGACGAAAAAAGTGTATAAGGCGAGTGTGAATGAAAGTGTTGGAAGGGGTAGACCTAGGCGGACATTTCTAGACCAAATTAGGGACGTCTTGAAAAAAGGCCAGGTTAAGAGTACCCTAAACCGTAGAGCATGTATGAAGGGAATAATGAAAGTGGATGTAGCGAAACAAGTATGTAAGGATCGTAGCAAGTGGAATGAAGTGGTCTCTGCCTACCCCTACGGGAAAGAGGCGTGATTATATGTATGTATGTAATTACATTTCATAGGGAACTAGTTTAGGACGTTAGGACATTTCGGTTAAAGCTTTCTCTACCATTTCAGTTTAGTCAACTAGCTAAAACACTCAGTTTTAAGGCACTCCCCTTCTTGCCTCAGCCAGTATCGGAATCCTCGGAGTCGACATATCGAGTAACGTGCAGTTTCGTGCTCACTTGAAAGAGAAGGCCAAATTGGCATCTAAAAAGCTTGGCGTGCTTAGCAGAGCGGAACAGTATTTCATGCCGGCACACCGCCTGCAACTTTACAAGGCGCAGGTTCGGCCTCACATGGAATACTGTTCCCATCTCTGGGCAGGGGCTCCCCAGTGCCAGCTCCTTCCACTTGACCGCATCCAGCGCAGAGCGGCTCGAATCGTCGACGACAGAGTCCTTTCCGATCGGCTCGATTCTTTGGCACTACGAAGATATGTTGCATCCTTTTGCATTTTCTTTCGCATTTACCACTGGGAGTGCTCTGAGGAATTGTTCGCATTAATCCCAGTCGTCAAATTTCACGAACACACATCGCGGCAGAACTCCCGATACCATCCACACCATCTGGATGATTGGCGGTCCACTACTGTGCGATTTAGAAGATGTTTTCTTCCTCGCACAACTTCCTTGTGGAATCGATTACCATCAGCGATTTTTCCGGGCCGATACGACTTAGGGACCTTCAAGAAAAGAGTGTACTCCTTTTTAAAAGGCCGGCAACACATCTGCAATTCCCCTGGTTCCCTTGGTGTTGCAGTTGTTCATGGGCGGCGGTAGTCACTTACCATCAGGTGTGCCGCATGCTCGTTTGCCCCCTCTCCTATAAAAAAAAACAGGACACGACAATCCTACACAGTGACGCTATATTAGACTCCCAACACAGTTACCACTTACTATAGTGCAGTAATACCTGTTAAAATAGCTACTTGACACTACACACGATACATACACTATTTATTATTTTATATTTAAGTATGTCCTAGACGGAAGTTTGTCGACTAAATTAGCGATATAGTAAAAATGCGCCAAGTTAAGAGTACCCTGAATTGACGAGCATGTATGCGTAGGTATATGGACGTGAAGAAAGCAAGAGCGATGAGTCAGGATCATACCATATGAAAACCTGTAGCCTCGCCTACTTCTAATGGCGTGAGTGTTTACTGAATGTTTTAAATTATATTTTAGGTCCCAAGTTTTTGAATGTTTATCTTCGCTTTATTTATTTTCTACTGACTTTAAAAGGAGGAGGTACTCAGTTCGACTGTATGTTTTTTTGTTTTTTTTATGGAGGTTACCTCATAACATTTTTTTTGGGTGAACCGATTTCGATAATTCTTTTTATTTGAAAGCTGGTGCGCTTCTCATGTAGTTCCGTATAAATAACGTCTATGGTTAGTAGTTTCCGAGTTATTTTTAATAATTTATTTTGAAGTCGATTTTACAATATTTTTTTTTATTTTAAATTATATATCGACTAATGTCATCTAGTCTGTTCACCGCGCATTTATGACGACTTAAGTGAGAAACATTTATCAAAATTTAACGACCAGTTTATGAGGTCATTCATTTATTCATTACAATACTTCACAAGTCCACTGCTGAACATTGGCTTTCCCCAAAGAATGCCACAAATCACGGTCTTTAGCCACCTGCATCTACTAGTAGACAGATATAATACAAATTAAGGACGACACAATCTCTACGTGCCCCTATATCCTTATTAACCTTTATATAGTGTAAAGGTCTTTCGTGTTTTTACCAACTAACCTTAATTATAAGTTTATAATATATTTACATTATTTTTCAGTTCTTAAACTCAGTAAAATCAAAAAGAATTGGCCATTATTAAAAATGTAAAGAAATCAAAACCAGTGTGAGCTATCGATAGAGTAACGGGCAAACCCAAATACTTAGCACTAGCAGCGCCCAAACCTGTCCGTATGTGGACAGCTCACTGTTGATTTACTGTTACCAATGAGTCGTACCTGACTGCATGGGTTAGAAATAATGATTTCTTATGTTTACCCACAAAACAAACCAAGTATTAAAATAATAATTATTATTTTAGATTGAAGGTAACTGTGGTTAACTATGACATTGGGACGTCGAACTCCTCAGTCCCCCTCGTGACCGTAGGTGCTGTAAAGTACTCGAAACGTCGGGAATATAAAGTAAGTTAATAACAGCGATATAATCCTTTAAAACGAGTTTCATTCAAATACATGGGTTAGAGTTAACCTGGGTCCATATTATTGTGTCATATTGTGCAACACAATAATGTTTATCTCTCAAATCACCTCAAATCAACCCGTAAAGTCTACTTCTGATTATTGGCCTTTCTCATTGTGGAAAAGATTCGCCTTAAACGTCACATTGCTATCCGTTAAGCGACGTATCTAAGTAATTTACGTGGGGTAATTTATTTAGCTGGATACCATCGCGTAATCAAGAGAGTTCATGGAACCTTTTTACTGGTTACGAGGTATTCCTACTTAGTCCTTAAGTTTTCTTTATAGGATAACGGTGACAAACGAGCACACAGTCCACCTGAAGGTAAGTGGTTGCTGTGACCCGTAGACATCTACATATATCCTCGGTTGCGAATCAAAATTCAGACGCGTTGTCAACAGTGAGGACCAAGATGGAATGCCCCTTTTCCAGTAAAAAGGTTTTCTGGTTCTCTACACTCACCATACGTAATACAGCAGCGTTAAGCTGCATTTTACGCTGGTATTCTGTGAGAGCGTGGTCCTTCCCCGGTCGTGCCGACTTATTCGAGGTACAACTATACAATTAATATAGCTGCAGCATGTCTCTACCACGTAAAAAATCCAGTCCTTGGGTGTGAAACGCATCTTCATTTTGATTTTAAATTGAGAGTAGATGTAGATGTATAGGGGCCACAGCGCCCATATACCATAAAATGGACTGTGTGCTCGCTTCTAATTCTTATACTATAAGAAGAGATGGTATACCGCCGGCTACCGGAAGTTATAATTTTTTTTGACATTTTTCATAGTCACCTTCAACGACACCTATCGGACGAAATGGGGTGAAGTCCACTCTAAAAAAGATAAAATTAAACGCGATAAAATCCGTGAAATTAGTTTCATTCTGTGTGTACTATTTGCGTAAATATAAGAAATCATTAAATTTAATTCCTTTGAATGTCAACATCATAAACTTAATGTAAACTTGTATGAACCGATAATATGTGAGAATTGCTTAATCGATAATCATTACAGTCCCACATAAATTAATTGCTGATATTCCGATGGAATTAATTTTGGTAAATACCAAGTTTAATACTTCTAGAACTGCTAATACTTATGTATGTATGTAGTTACAGCCTGTACACGTCCCGATGCCGGGCTCAGGACTCTTCTAATTTCTTAGAGGGTTTTTGGAGCAAGAAAATTTCCGCTGCGAAGGCCCTTCTAGTTGGCAGACTTCACGTGTCTTTAAGATATTTTTTTAGAAAATGTTTTCATTCACCGCCGAGCATGTCGGAAATCAGCACTTAAAATTGCAATTAACAATTTTATTACTGTAGGCGGGTATCGAACCCGGTTGCTTGCGTACTATGAAATTTATTTACATTTTATTCTTTATACCTTAAGAAAAGAATAACAAGGGACAGACATATATACCTTTAGTCATTCTCTACCAGCCAATCCTGGGCCTAGTGAGATAAAGAGATAGACGCATAATATTAGGTGATTATCGTTTGGTTGCCCTGGAGTTATCATGTCTCTACTCATGTGTTTACCCACCAAAACTTTTATTTTATTTTACTCGTATATTCTTTATTTCACATCATAAGAAAACCTACAAATAATATGAAAGAAGAATATACTAATATGCTATTAATATGTATATACTATTACTTATAACTACTAATATATAATATTTTTACGTGGTAGAGCCATGCTGCAGCCATGTTATGGTTGTAGCTCAACATCGACTATCGGTTCTTCGAGTTATATGGACGGCCCATTGCCACTTCAGCTTACTAGTCCGTATATACTCGTAGTACATACAATACATAAAATACATAATACCTTAAAGCATATAAACTTAAATTAGCAGAAACTCAAACAGTTTTATACTAAAACTGTTAACAGCTGCTACATTATATTTGAAATATTTCACACCTGTTTTATACTTGGTATCTATAAAGTCAACCATTGCTTGTATGTAAATGAAATGCTAACTGTCAATATACATATAAAATTTATGAGTTTGAGAACCTCGATCCATTTGAAAATATTTGAATATAAAAATTTCTTTCGCAATTTGGGAATGCCAAAAACATTTAACTGTGTTCGAATGTTCCTTTCTTAGTGCAGTAATCAAACTGTTTGTTCTTTTCAAACGACTTCAAAAAAGAGGAGTTTCTCAATTCGTCGGAATCTTTTTTTATGTATGTTCACTGATTACTCAAAGACGCCAGAATCGATTTGGAAAATTCTTATATTGTTTTGAATATTTTTTTAAATTTTATTTAAAAAAATATTCAAAACCAAAAATGAGGTTAAAAAATCAGCCAAAAATATATTCATTCATATTTAAGTCGTTTGTACAAAATTTTAAATTTACCATTTGTTGTTTGTTATAGTCTACTCTAAGTATTATGTTTTGTTGGACGGATATCAGTTTTTTTTTCATAGAAGAGGAGGCAAACGAGCATGCAGCTCTCTTGATAATAGGTGACCACTGTTGATCATGTACATATACAGAACTAGAAGACCCGTAGGAGGGTTTGTCAACATTTGACGAAGGATGCTTTGTTAAAGGTCCCTAAGTTATATTCATTACTCATGTGGTTATATCGCAATCCCTGGTGACTTTCCGGAACGACATTCCACAAATTAGTCTTGTGAGGCAGCAAACTTCTTTAAAATCGAACTAAAGATTATATACATATATTTATTTATTCATTCCTATTACTCTTCAAAACGTTTATAATAATTTTAAATTAACATTAAAGTCAATATTAAAACCACATAAGAATAATCTCTTGAATTTTTTTTCGTATGATAAATTGAAAATATAAGAATACAAATGATCCGCCAAAACTTCGCACGCGTGATTTTTGTATCTCGACAACGGCGCCACCTACCGGGTCCAATTGTGAATCTAAACCATTTTCAAATCTTTCTATTCTAATCAACTTAATCACACACGCTGCTTAGGAGGAGTTAAGTCACATAAAACGGACAGAAGAATTATATATTAAATAAAGACTTGTTATGCTACATTACTAATAATGGCGGATACGCGTTCCCGAATTTTAAATTTCACAGTCCGTTCCTTTGAAGATTAGGCTACAGCCGTTTCCAAAATTATCGATGTATAACATAACTAGTTTTACATCGATAATTTTGAGATTTAGTGATCCTCGTTATTTAGCTATTTATTATTCTAAGGCATGAATACCCTACAAGATTGGGAGCATTTTTATAAACATCACATGTGACTTTGTATTAGTGTAAGCGAATAAATAGAAATAATCAAAATTACGGTAACAATAAACTATTCCCATCCGATCGAAGCTGCGGGTCGGATGTAATGCAACTGAATGCAATTAACCCACGACAGCGTGTTGTTAGACGGAAAATTGTAGCGCATGAAACAGCTCAGTGAGCGATTCTCATCTGACGATGTTAGAAGAAAAACTTTAATGTAACCGAACAAAACGGGTCGTCAAACGGGTATACAGCCCACCTAATAGTGGATGCTGTGGCCCATAGACTTCTACATCTATCTTCATTATCACCCTTGAGGGCTAAGATGGAATGTCTCGTTTCCAGTGAAAAGAGTCTCCGGTTTTCTACCTCTACACACACTATAGGAAACACAGTAGCATTAATCTGCTACTTTACGCTTGTAATCTGTGAGACTGTGTTCCTTCCCCAGTCGACGAGACATCCGTGTTACAACCAGTATGTAACTAAAGCATGGCTATAATAATTATAGTATAATTTTTGAACAATTTCAGTTCTAATGATTCAGTAAGTGCCATCAAATTGAAGCTTATCTTCGGTAACACACATTCCAATTACTACTTCAAAAAAGAAAACCATCGGTCAAATGGAATATGGAAAGTAAGATGCAGGTAATGTAACATAATAATATAACGTAATACAAGCTTGATTTTGAATGTGGTCTCTTTACATAGGACCAAACTAAAGGACCAATAAAAACCCACGTAAAAGAACACATAGCTGATGTGAAGAATCGATTCTCCGGGAAGTCTGCATTATGTGAACACGTACTCTTAGTACAACAGATTCAATAGATCACAAATCTTCGGTAAAGAGCATCGATTCTTTCCACGAATGATTCGCGAGGCTATTGGAATCGATAAACATCCTAATTTAAATAGACGTAATAATTTTAACAGTGGTAGAGCCAGGCGGCAGCTTTTGCTGTCGTATGGATGGGCCGGCTCGAACCGGGGTGGTACCACGACCTCACAGAATACCAGCGTGAAGTAGAGGTTTACCTCTGCGTTTCGCTTGGTGAGTGCAGGTGGCCGGAGGCCCTTTTTACTGGAAATGAGGCATTCCATCTTAGTCCTCACGGGTGAAAACGCATCTGCATTTTGATCTGTAACAGAGGATAGATGTAGATGTCTATGGGCCGCAGCAACCACTTATCATCAGGTGGACTGTGTGCTCGTTTTTCACCCTTATACTATAAAAAAAAAAGACGGGCAAACTCTGCAATTCCAGATGGTGCATTTGGGATTGCGGAGAGCTTCTGAACCACCTCTACTACTAGCACTAACCAAATTTGGAGTGGTTAGTGGGAAGTTTGGTTAAAATAGAATTTGTATACAAACAACTTAAAATAATTTCAATTTCTTATAAAAGCTTAATCGTTAGTAATACTACTGTCATACTTTCAAAATGTGAAAGGGCCGAAAACTCACTTCGTAAACAGCCCAATATCACGCCGAGGCAATTAAACTAGATCTGATATGCGAAATGTTTAATGGGAGATTTAATTAAACCCAGCTACTCAATGTCGAAAATTGTTATTAAGACGAAAAAATGAATTTGCAATCATCATTATTATCATTAGAGCATATTAAAGTCCACTGCTAAATATAGAACTCCCTACAGATTGCTGCATATGGGGAATATTTGGCATAGGTGCCAGGCTTTACAGTCGGTTTTTCATTTCATTGGTGGAGCCACGCTGCAGCTATATTAGTAGTATAGTTGTAGCACGAATGGGTCGGCTCGACCGGAGAAGGACCACGCTCTCACAAAATACGAGCGTAAAATAGCAGCTTAACGTTGCTATGTTCCGTATGGTGAGTGTAGAGAACCGGAGACCCTTTTTACTGGAAAAGAGGCATTCCATCTTAGTCCTCACGGGTGAAAACGCATCTGCATTTTGATTCGCAAACGAGGATAGATGTAGATGTCTATGGGCCACAGCAACCACTTACTATCAGGAGGACTGTGTGCTCGTTTGTAACCCTATTATATTTAAAAAAAAATCTATTTATTATTAGGCAAACGCTGCTAACCACCTCTTGGCTTGTTTCCTTCTGTCGCCTCTCACGACACTACGGGACGGTAGGGTTAGTGGATATTCTCACACCACCACCTGACGGAGATCAATCTACACATACATTTAAATAAATTTGAAGCTATAATATCTAAATAATTGCCTTCTGTTAAACTCAGAAGGTAATTGAAAAACCGATAATGAGATGTTTTTCATAATCTTATTAAGGCATAAGTTATATCAACAAGGTTTCGGACAAAACTTTTTTGGTTTGCAGATTTACACCAAAAAAGAACCTCAAACGCATTTACATAAATCTTATTTACTACACAATTTAAAAAAAAAACTATCAATGAAAATAGAACTGTATTACAGGATAAGACTAAGAAGAGATAAGACTCATTTACTTAAAGTATATTTAATCTTTATTGTAAACATTTTCCCATCTCGCATATGTTTCGAGATAATCACGAAAAAACTGAGTTCATGGCGGTTTTTCGATAATTGAACTGTCAATGAAATAGACAAATATTTTTTTTACTATAGTTAGCCATATCAACAACTGCCATAGTCCTATTTTATGATTTTTCCATAAATTAATTATTTTAAACCTAAGTATTTTCTAAAATTTTATAAAATTTCCAGAAAGCAAATTTAACGAACATAGAACATAAAAGAAAAAGATACAACCATAGCCACATTCCTTCTTACAATATTCTTAAAAATAAATTAAAATTGTGCCAGTTTTGGAGATATAATCATAGGTATAATCTGGAGGTGGGCAAAGTGTATCATTTTTGGGATTGGAACATTTGCATCTTGATCACTGAAATGTTCCGAAACACTGATATGTTTCATTTGGCTCATTTGTATCATCGACTCAAAAGATATAAAAGAAAGAATGTTCCGAATACATTAAGTTGCGTCGCGGGCGTTTATTACTTACTGATCCGTGAAATGTTATGTGGCAACAATGCTGAATAATATAAGTGCTTAGATTATTTATTGTGTACCGTAATAAGATTGTATATAAAATCGATTCTTCTTCATACTTTAACAAAAATGCCACTATGTCAATTCATTATTTACTAAAATGTCCATTTACAAAAAACAGCAATGTCTATGTACACAGAATTTTCTCGCAAAGTATCATAACTCTTAACTTTATGATGAAAAGGAAGAAAGTAAAGTCACAATAATCACTACGCAAAGAAATCCTAAACATAACTCAGTATGTTTTCGTAAACAGGCGCTAATGAATATAAACAATTTGACAAGTGCCGCATCAACGTAAAATGACAACTTGTTAATGCAAACATTATATAAAAAAAACGACCGTATAGTATTTGATACATAAACGCCTTAGTGGTAATTTTTACGTGCATGAATAACGTCAGCGAAAATCCGTACGAGTTGAGTGATACAATTCTTATTTGTTATCTCTATCTGACTTGCGTGGATTATAATTATTTCGCCCGCTCACTCGCCACTCGTGAGTCAATAGTTAAGTTAATCATTGTCTCAGTCTGTCTCTCTCGCTCGTGGCTCAGTCGCCTCGCAAGCGACGCGTCGCGCGAAATGAGCAAAGAGCAAAGTAATGTTTCACTGTTCCAGATCCAAATGATACATTTGAAACGTTGTTACTGAACCAATCTTTTGTGACACTTCAGTGATTCGGATCAGTGAGTCGTTTCCTTAAAGAGATACACACGCCTAGTATAATCAGTTCGAGTTGTCTTTTACGCGCGGGAGGTTTAAGGCACAGCGCGATAGCAATAGATCTGTTAAAAACCTATACTTCAATTACTATCTGGCCTCTTGCACTTTATAATATAACTTGAGTGTTGGGAGGACGTTGCTGCAAAAAGTACATTTTTTTTATAGGATAAGGGTGACAAACGAGCACACAGTCCACAGATTGATCTCCGTCAGGTGGCGGTGTAAGAACATCCACTAACCCTACCGTCCCGTAGTGTCGTGAGAGGCGACGGAAGGAAACAAGCCAAGAGATGGTTAGCAGCGTTTGCCTAATAATAAATAGATTTTTTTTTAAATATAATAGGGTTACAAACGAGCACACAGTCCTTCTGATGGTAAGTGGTTGCTGTGGCCCATAGACATCTACATCTATCCTCGTTTGCGAATCAAAATGCAGATGCGTTGTCACCCGTGAGGACTAAGATGGAATGCCTCATTTCCAGTAAAAAGGGCCTCCGGCCACCTGCACTCACCAAGCGAAACGCAGAGGTAAACCTCTACTTCACGCTGGTTCTGTTTCTGTTAGGTCGTGGTACCACCCCGGTTCGAGCCGGCCCATCCGTGCGACAGTAAATGCTGCCGCGTGGCTCTACCACTGTTAATAATACCACTGTTAATATACATCTTGGCGATCTTTAAAAGCATCAAATCGTTTAAAGAAAGCCGCCTCAAAACTTTAGACTTAAAACGCCCATTGCGTAAAGAGAAACTTTAGCGTACACTTAAACCCAGCTGACCAACACTACTATAATGCAACCCAAAGGATATTTAAGACCAAGTCTGGCCTAGCGAGCCATATCAGAGTACATAATAGACAAAACCAGTCATCATAGTTCCGAGGGTCGCTATCATCGTAATCGATGAGGATAACTATCTTCTTTATATACATAATATATACTAGCTGACCAGACAGACGTTTCTGCCCTTTGCGACGACCACGTGTCCTAAAAAAAAAATCATTAAATTCACAATAAAAAAAATTGTGGGTCACTTATCGGGATAAAAACTATCCTATCTCTCAAGTTGGATCAAACTGCACACATTGTGAAACATTTCATTGAAATCAGTTCAGTAGTTTAGGAGTTCATCGCGGACAAACAATATTATACGTAATTTTTATATATATATACTAGCTCGCCAGGCAGACGTTGTTCTGCCCTTTCCAACAACCCTTCCTATAAAAATCCTTAAATTCGCAATAAACAATTTTGAGGGTCATTTATCAGGATAAAAACTATCCTATCTCTCAAGTTGGACCAAAATGCACACAGTGTGCAAAATTTCATTGAAATCAGTTCAGTAGTTTGGGAGTCCATCGCGGACAAGCAATGTGACACGTACTCTTTATATTTATATATATACTAGCTGACCAGGCAGACGTTGTTCTGCCCTTTCCGAACGACCATTTGCTTTCCCAAAAAAACTCCTGAAATTAGCAATAAAAAAATTGAGGGTCACTTATCGGGATAAAAACTATCCTTATAAACATCTTTCGCGCTGGTCCAGGAACCTTACATTGGTCGCATTGGAGAAATGAAGCACTACCCAGGGACACGAATAATACAATGTCACCGAGAACCCAACACCGGAAGGGTGATCAAGGCTGCCATTGTATTGTTCGACGACACCATTGACGTAACCCAGTGTCCCGGTCTAACAACAGAAAATATAGCAGTCGCCAAGTTGAGGACAAGGGCCGGGGAGATGGGAGTGGTGTCTGTCTATCTGGAGGGTGATAAGCCAATCGACCCATACCTGGACGAGATCGAAAAGGCAGTGGAAGCCTTAGGGACTGTAAGCGTGATACTCGGTGGAGATGTGAACGCATGGAATACCTGGTGGGGTAGCCGGGAGGCGAATACAAGAGGAATAGACTTGGCTGCCAAACTCGACGAGTTGGAGCTTCACATACTCAACAGAGGAACGGATCCCACTTTTGATACTATCAGAGGTGGGAGAAGATTCTCTAGTTGTGTGGACATCACTACCTGCACGACGAGCCTATTAGGGAGGGTAGAAAACTGGAGGCTTTCTGAAGAAATAACTGTCTCGGACCACAGAGCAATCCTATTCGATATAAATTTAGAAAAATCAGTTGGAATAGATATAAAAAGAACGACCAGAAGATACAATACCAAAAAGGCAAACTGGAGTGAGTTTCATGAGAAACTCCTCCAGATTTGGAAGAGCAAAGAAATAAACAAAATAGAAATAGAAAAAATTGAAACAAGAGAAGAACTCGAAACCAAACTAGAGAAAATAACACAAACAATAACGGAATCATGTGACAAACATATACCTAAATTTAAAAACAAAAAGCGAGTAGGATTGCCCTGGTGGACCGACGATTTAACACAGTTCAAGAAGAAAGTCTCCAGGCTAAAGCGTCGGATATCATGTGCGGCACCAACTCGTCGAGAATGGGTTGTAAAACAGTACCTCAGCGTAAAAGAGGAGTACCAGCTAGAAGTCAAAAGGGCCCAAACTTCTAGTTGGAAGGAGTTCTGCAGCAAGCAGGACAGAGAATCAATGTGGGACGGGATCTATAGAGTTATAGGCCGCACAATCAAGAGGCAAGAGGACATTCCCCTAATTGTAAATGGCGTTACCATGGGTAACCAAGAATCAGCCAAGGTGCTGGCAGACATATTTTACCCAAATGACAACACATGGCATGATAACACAGGGCACAGACTCATTAGAGAAAAAGCGAGTTGTGTAAACGAAGGGTCACATGATGATTCATGTGACCCACCTTTTACGATGGAGGAATTGATGTGGTCTGTGTCTAGTTTTAACCCAAAAAAGGCACCAGGGAATGACGGCTTCACGGCCGACATCTGCGGAATAGCTATCTCTCTAGACCCGGAAATGTTTTTGGCGATAGCAAATAAATGTCTGAGCTTGGCACACTTTCCTAGGAAATGGAAAGAGGCGGTAGTAGTGGTGCTGCGAAAGCCTGGGAAAGACAACTACACACATCCCAAGTCCTATAGACCTATTGGACTGCTGCCTGTACTCGGGAAAATCCTCGAAAAGATGTTAATCAAACGTATAAAATGGCACATAGTACCCAAACTTAGCCGGAGACAGTACGGGTTTATGCCACAGCGTAGCACCGAGGACTCCCTCTATGACCTAATGCAACTAATAAAGAGCAAGCTCAAAGACAAAAAGTTAATAGTATTAATATTTTTGGACATAGAGGGAGCCTTCGATAACGCATGGTGGCCGGCAATCAGATGCAGATTGGCAGAAACTGGTTGCCCGATTAACCTACGTCGTCTCATTGACAGCTATTTCGAGGATAGAACCGTCAGCATTAGGTACGCAGGAGCAGAGCACGTTAAGACCACTGCTAAGGGGTGTGTGCAGGGCTCAATAGGGGGTCCTATATTCTGGAACCTGTTGATCGACCCTCTATTACAGCAACTGAGCGAAAAAGGAGAATATTGCCAGGCTTTCGCGGACGACGTGGTCCTGATTTTCTCTGGGGACAGGGCACTTGAAGTGCAGGATCGGGCCAACGCGGCCCTCGCGCATGTTCAGAAGTGGGGAGTCGAAAACAAGCTCAAATTTGCACCAACAAAAACAAAAGCAATGTTAATAACAAAAAAGTTAAAATACGACTCACCACTTCTGAAAATGGGTGGGGAGAGCATTGCGTTGTCCACGGAGTTAAAAATATTGAGGCTTACTATAGACGCCAAGTTGACCTTCAACACACATGTGAAAAATGTGTGTTGTAAGGTACAGGGGCTATATGGTCAACTAACAAGAGCCGCAAAAATTAGTTGGGGCCTGAACCCGGAGATCATTAGGACCATTTACGTAGCGGTAACGGAGCCGATCATATTGTACGCGGCTAGTGTATGGGCGTCGGCCACATACAAACAGAATGTAAAAAAGCAGCTCGACAGGGTACAACGCGGGTTTGTTCAGAAAATTATTAAGTCTTATAAAACCGTATCCCTCCACTCGGCCCTACTACTCGCTGGGTTGCTTCCTTTGGACCTTAGGGTTCGGGAAGCAGCCTTAATTTATGAAGTGAAGAAAGGATACTCCCAGCGAGTAGTAGGAGATCGGGACGTGGAACGAAAATTAGAATATATAAAGACACCTCACCCCGCGAATCAGGTTGGGCTGCAGTTTGTATGCCTGGAGGATGGTGCACAGGTCGACCAACACAATAATAGAGGTCTAAAAATTTTCACAGACGGGAGTAAGATCGAGGGGAAAGTCGGCGCTGCGTTATCCATTTGGAATGACGCAGCGGAGACAAGTAGCCGAAAATTCAAATTGGAATACTTCTGCACTGTCTACCAGGCGGAGTTGCTGGCCTCATATGAGGCAACAAATTATGCCCTGAAATATTCGGCACCTAGCTGCAACATCTACAGCGACTCAAGATCTGCTCTCCAGACAGTTGTGCAAAACGTTTCCCTCCATCCCCTAGCGGCAAAAACTAGGAAAAATATTTTGGAAATAAATAAAAAAGGAAAATTAATAAAATTATTTTGGATTAAGGCACACGCAGGATTGGAGGGAAACGAGAGAGCAGATGAGTTAGCAAAAGAAGCCGCCCTTAAATTAAAACGCAAACCGGACTACGATAAATGCCCGATTTCATTCGTCAAGCGACAGATTCGTCTGGGTTCGCTTGACGAATGGAACCGACGCTACGTGGAAGGCGAAACAGCCTCCGTAACGAAGGTATTTTTTCCAGACGCCTTAAGCGCTTATCCCATTGTAAGGAAGCTACATATAGATTCGCTCACTGTGCAAGTGATGACAGGACATGGCGGGTTTTCCGAATACTTGCACCGATTCAAGTGTAAGGAGAGCCCGGCATGTGCCTGTGATCCGATGAAAGAGGAAAGCGTAATACATATTGTAACAGAATGTCCAGTTTATGGTAAGGAGAGAAACGATATTGAAATGGAACTACAAATGAAAATAAGTAAAGAAAACATAAGTATAATAATAAGAAATAAACATGTAAGAAATAGATTTTTAAAATATTGTAAAGTTATAGTCAATAAGGTAGTACACAAGAACAAATAACAGTATAAAAAGGAAACTGTAAATTATATATAGGCATATAATGTAAACAGTCCCATTAAATTTGTATAAATAAGTAAAATAAAGTAGATTAATACATAATGATAAGTACAATGTATTAGCAAAGTAAGACATATGTAATAGAAATAAGAACACTATTGTATGAAACTTACAAAAAAGAAAGTAAAAAAGAAAAAAGCAAAAAAGATAAAAGCAAAAAAGATAAAATAAAAACTAAAAAAGAAAAGAAAAACAAATGAAATAAAAAATATAAAAAGAGGAAAAACGTCCCTGATCTCCACGTTAGGGGGAACCAGAAAAAAAAAAAAACTATCCTATCTCTCAAGTTGGACCAAACTGCACACAGTCTGCAAATTTTTTTTGAAATCGGTTCTATCTGTTGAATACTTACAGCAACACGTGGTGGTTGTTATACTACTAAATTGTAGCCGATTGTAGCTTACATTAAACGTTTGTATTTTTAACATAGCGCCATCTATTAAATATTTACTCAATCCAGTCAACAGATATCGTCATCTGACAGAATCGTTTGGAGCTAACAGATAATTGTGACTGTCAAATAATAGACAAATAATTTTCAATAAAATAATATTGTATTGCGACTATAAATTGAGATGTAAGCTATCCTATCTTTTAAGTTGGACCAAACTGCACATTGACCAAAAAATTCATTGAAATCAGTTCCGTAGTTTAGGAGTCCATCGCGGACAAACAACGTGACACGTACTTTTTATATATAAAGAATATATATACATATATATATATACACACATATATATATATATATATATATACATAATGAGTGAACTCTTCTTAAACGGCTGGACCGATTTTGATGAAACTATTTTGTGTGTGTTGAATGGGTTCCTGAATGGTTTAGATTCACAATTGAACCCAATAGATGGCGCTATTGTCAAGATCAAGACACCACCCATAATTAGGTGCGCAGTAATACAAGCCAACGACCTGAAAATTATTGTTAACAAGGTTATCTACGAGTATCTCTATCTCTCTTTGACTGTCCAGTATAGTCCGTCCTTTCAGTTCAGCCTCCGTTTGGCCTCCGCTGAGGTTGGTTGAGGCGTCTCATCGACGAAAACTTGTAGTTACTTTCACCGTTAATCACGATGCTTTCGTTTTTTCTAACCGAATTATTTGTTACATCTGCCCGCTAACAAGTTCTCGCATTAACAATGGAACGGAGAACTGATTTTTTCCAATAATACATGAACATATTACGAAATTACCTTTAAAAGTTGAGAGCGAGTTGTCTAGCTATTAGATTTATATAGATTTTTTTATAGAATAAGGATACAAACGAGCACACAGTCCACATGGTAAGTGTATGCTGTGACCCATAAAAATATACATTTATCCTCGAGATGCGTTGTCACCCCTGAGGATTAAGATGGAATGCCTCGTTTCCAGTAAAAAGGGTCCCCAGTTCTCTACACTTACCATACGAAACACAGCAGCATTAATCTGCTATTTTACGCTGGTATTCTGTGAGAGCGTGGTCATAGCCAGGTCGTGCCGACCACCCTTTGGTGCTACAACAATAATATGACTGTAGTGTGGCTCCACGTAAGAAATTTTCTTTGATGAATGTGATATATTGCGAATCATCAAATATATAAAAATTAATTTTTGTTTGTTCGTATTTTATACGCTCCCATACCGTTCATTAGATTGCGCTAAAACTTTGTCAACTTATTGCTTGTACTTGCGCGAAGGTTACAGGATAAAATTACAATTAACTTACAGTAGGTGGTGGTGGTATTTATTTGAAAGTTATATATCATTAAATTTCACCGAATGTTCCATTCCGGATTAAACATTATAACTCTTCCAAATTTAAAATGATATTTCGACAATTATTTTTTCTGTGGCAGCAACGCGCCGGGTAGCAGCCAGTATTTTTATATAAATAAATGCTAATACTATGTTACTAAATGGTAGGATTTCTTTCCTAGTTAGGAGTTCATCTGGGTAGGTACCACCACTCTTTAACTATTTCTAGTCGCCAAATGTCAGTACGTGATTTACTGTATTCCGGTCTATTAGGTATATAGAGGCAGTATAGTTACAGGAGGTGAGGTCTTCCGTCTTGATCCTCATAGATGACATCGCATCGGTAGCCTTATTTATTTAAATTTAATTATTAAAATTTTACTAAAATAATACAGCTCTATGAGAACATACAGCATACAGAGAAATGGTAATGGATGTTGTGGTCATAGATATCTACATCCATACTCGATTTAGAATCATATAATGCTGACACGTAATCAATCCTGTAATAATTGAAGTATCTTATCTTTGAAGTCTTCACCCAACACAAAAACAAACCACAAACCGTGTGTGGTTTCGTGTTTTTGATGCGTGACAGACCCATATCGCATTTGTTAATGAGGAATAAAAATAAGTAAATACCAAAAAGATCGTATCGAAACTTTATTCACGCCAGTGCAATGTATCTAACGCTGATACCCATTTTTAATGTTTCTAGTACGTGATAACTATGAATGAAAGTTTTTTTAATCCTTCTGTTATTTTATTTCGATATTTATGCGTAATTTATTTCGTTTATTATATTATTTTCATGACAAAAAGAAAAAAAATAGCCTATTTATCGTGGCATAAGATATACATTTCGTAGTTGACGCCGCAAAGGGGCAAACCTAATTTTGCGGCGTCAACGACGTTTTGGCGTCAACCGTCTTTTTTGACAACGGGGGAGATGACAGAATGACAAACAATTGACAATATTAAGACTATTTGTAAGGCATTTTCTAAGTTTGCACAGTGGTAGAGCCATGCGGCAGCTTTTGTTGTCGCACGGATGGGCCGGCTCGAACCGGGGTGGTACCACGACCTCACAGAAAACCAGCGTGAAGTAGAGGTTTACCTCTGCGTTTCGCTTGGTGAGTGCAGGTGGCCGGAGGCCCTTTTTACTGGAAATGAGGCATTCCATCTAAGTCCTCACGGGTGACAACGCATCTACATTTTGATTTGTAATAGAGGATAGATGTAGATGTCTATGGGCCGCAGCAACCGCTTACCATCAGGTGGACTGTGTGCTCGTTTGTCACCCTTATCCTATAAAAAAAAAGCTAACATCCATGACCAGTATTTAGAGACAATCTCAAGATTAAACTTAAACACCACAAAGACAAAATTTGAGTCAAGTTTATAATTAGTATGCTCCACAAGTTTTCACATTGTGGATTTTGAGCTTGAATTCGAATTTCTCACTGAATACCGGTCTATATATAGTCAGACATGATGACTTCTTGACATAGCTTATATATATTTAAAATATTTAAAATCATGAACGCTTTTAAGTAACTTTTACGATATTAATCAATTTTCATTTTATGCATAAATTCATGATAAAATATGCCTTTTAGCATATAAAATTACTTCACTTAACGTTAAAACTGTTTGCTTAATTTAGTGTATCATCTGTTGTCATGGGTTGGGCTTATTCTCTATTTTCTACAATGTTAGTGCTGTTAACCTTTTGGCTGTATAGCTGACTCAGGGACAGTGTCATTCAAAAAGCATGTTAGCAATTATACATATGTTATGCCAAAAATAATCACTAACTGAAAATTAGCCTGCAAGTCTACATGCACTCTAAAGACGATATATTGATTTATACTTGCAATAAATCTTCGAAGAGTAAAACTTTATTTTAAAAATGCTTTAAAACTTTCTCGCATAGTGATATATAAGTTATTTACTTGAACAGTAGTTTTTCTAGTTTTTATTTTAATAATAGCAAAACCAGTGTCTTTGCCTAAGCACTAATAACCGATTGATAAATTTAAAATATAGAAAATCTATATCTCATTTATACAATAAAATTTTTTACATTCCACATTTCCAATTAAATGTAACTAAATCATTTAATAAGTTTCTGATAAATCTTATTGTGGCAGATATATTAAAAAATCTATTATTATAAGAGTGTACGTTTTTTGGCGATGGACGAGAGATAAGGCGAACGAACTCGTGTCCTTGAACGGGTTGCTTCACAGCTTTCCAAATGACCACTAGGAAGTGTGATGTTTAGCTACACATAAGTCCGCTTGCACGCTCTAAGGCAATAAAATAAATCTATAAAAGTAAACCGCCACTTGTGGCAATGGCAACCTTGGAAAGGTTGTAAGGTGGAACGTGACGTGTGGTGGCGGTTTAATAGAATCTATCACCCCACTCCGCGCTATGGGTGTAGGAGAGTGCAACTATAAGGTATGTCAGAAACATCTTTTAGTGGCCAATATATGGCCATATAACCTCTCTCATCTCATCAAAACTCATATATATCAGTATCAAAGATGAACTCACGTCTGGTACTAAAATCTTCAATTTACGTGCTAAGCCTGGTGATTAAAGAAAAACTTCTCTACAACGGGAGAGGTCGGTGACCAGCAGTGAGCTATTACAGGCTAACGAAGAAGAAGAATAAATAAAAGTTCAAAAATAAAACTATTTTGAACTCTACCATATAATGATGGTGTAAGAAAAGCCATTACCATTTTTGCCACGTAGGTGTTATAAAGGTAACTATAAAGTTCCTTATGACCTCCTAGAAATGGCAGTATATTGCTCGTATCATTTTTTTTATAAAATTGAAGCAACGAACGAACTAACGTAAGTATCTACGCAGCCATATTCAAACAAACAAGGCTTCAGATACGTTGTCACATCTAAAGACTAAGATGAAAGGCCTAACAGTGATTATTATACTGGTTCTCTATATCCTTTAAAGTGGAACATAGCAGTTCAAGCACTGCTATTTTTCTGCAGAAATAGGTAAGAGACGGGTTCTTAGGCAGAAAAGCAGTCCTACCGCATAATACATGCCAGATGTATTACACAAACTGGCTACTGAGAGCAGTGCATATTTTTGTAAGATATCTGGTACTCTATCTATCTTTATTTAGAGTGCGCTCTGTGCTTCCGGTCTGAAGGATATAGAGAACCAGTACAATTACAGGCTATGAGGCATTCTATTTAGGTAACAACGCATTTGTATAGACTTTTCTACCGACTTAAAAAAGAGGAGGTACTCAATCCGACTGTATCTTTTTTTATGTGTTTTTTGGTGAATCGATTTCGATGATTCTTTTTTTACTTGAAAGCTGGTGCCCCTCATGTATTCCCATATAAATTTGATCAAGGTCTGACCAATAGTTTTTGAGTTATTCTAAATAATTTATATTAAAATCGGTTTTACAAATTTTTTAATTTTTACCATAATTATTATTCAATTAAGGTTAGTTGCAGGTATCCATGGGCTGCTGTAGTAACACCAGCATATTGACTGTAAGTTCATTATTTTATCACTTAAAAAAATCCGATCGAAATGCGGTCCGTTTTTACTTGGGAAGCGTAAAGATTAAGTTACATACTTTCTACTATAAACTAACTATTCGGTATACAAGCAGCCTTATGGCATCGACATCCAATTACTGGTCATGGAGAATGAGGAACCATGACGACAAATCACGTTTGTTAATTCTTCACTTGAAGAGTTTTTGTCTGCATTTTTTTAATTCCAATTTTATACTGCACGTACACGTAACATGTTGACGTGACTTTAAGATTAAAATATCGGGTGGAATAATTACATTTCACTGCAGGGTATTTTTAAGCAATATATTGGATATGATAATGTATTGGATCTAAACTAGTTTCTTAACTGAAATTTCTTATAATAATAAATTGTTTCTACGAATAGATTCCAATTTTATGGCGTCCCTTGTGGACTTGTGAAGGACTTTAATTATGGCGATGATGACACTACATCCATCCATGAAATTAAATTAAATTTATTTGAAAGAAACATGGTAAGTACGATATTGTAAAATATCTTATGCCGGGTCCATATTTGATCATCTTGACGTATCTTGATTAGGCGTATCATATCGAGTTATTGTATCCCAAGCATTTTTTTATAGATTAAGTGTAACAAACGAGCACACAGTCCACCTAGTGGTAAGTGGTTGCTGTGGCCCATAGACATCTACATCTATCTTCGTTTGCGAATTAAAATGCAGATGCGTTGTCAGCTGTGAGGACTAAGATAGAATGCCTCTTTTCCAGTAAAATGGGTCTCCGATTCTCTACAATCACCATACGAAACACAACATCGTTAAGTTGCTACTTTACGCTGGTATTCTGTGAGAGCGTGGTCCTTCCCCGATCGAGCCGACCCATTCGTGCTACAACTATATTATTAATATAGCTGCAACATGACCACCACGTTAAGCATGGACGCCAATTTTGATTGTATATATATATATATATATATATATATATATATATATATATATATATATATATATATATATATATAGATTATGTCTATGAGCCACCGCTTCCACTTACCATCAGGTGGACTATGTGCTCACTTCTCACTTTTATTCTTAATTATTAAAATTATATATTAATTTATTTTATTTTATTCTTTATTGCATCAAATATTTGTACAAAAAGCGAGCTTAATGCTATATGGCATTCGCCACCAGCTATCCTTGGGTAGAACAGAGAGTGAGTTTGGACAGTTAAGTTGTCATCATATAACTCAGTTCAAATATATACATGCAACTCATACATAAAATATATATATATATATATATATATATATATATATATATATACAAAAAAAGGCAAATTGTACAGAAGTCCGAGGAGTACAATTTGCCACTATGTCTGGCGTATGTGGACTATGAGAAAGCCTTTGATTCCGTCGAAATTTGGGCGGTGCTGCAGTCCCTTCAGCGGTGCCAAGTTGACTCTCGGTATATCGAAGTGTTGAAGTGCTTGTACAGTAGGGCTACGATGGCTATCCGAGTACAGAACCAGAGTACGAAACCTATCCAATTGCAGAGAGGTGTAAGACAGGGTGACGTCATATCCCCGAAACTCTTCACCGCTGCATTGGAAGACGTTTTCAAGCTTCTGGACTGGAAAGGATACGGTATCAACATCAATGGCGAGTACATCACTCACCTTCGATTTGCCGACGATATAGTCCTTATGGCAGAATCGCTGGAGGACCTAAGCACTATGCTCAATGACCTCAATAGTGTTTCCCAACGGATAGGTCTTAAGATGAACATGGACAAAACAAAGATCATGTTTAATGTCCATGTCACACCTATGCCGGTAGTTGTTGGGAACACTAAGCTCGAAGTTGTTGACGAGTATGTTTACCTGGGACAAATAGTCCGACTAGGTAAGTCCAACTTCGACCGAGAGGTCAATCGACGGATTCAACTCGGCTGGGCAGCGTTCGGGAAGCTACGACACATCTTCTCGTCAGACATACCTCAAAACCTTAAAACGAAATTGTACAACCAGTGCGTGTTGCCAGTGATGACTTACGGAACTGAGACGTGGTCCTTCACTGCTGGCCGTATGAGGAAGCTCAAGGTCGCTCAGCGAGCTATGGAGAGGGCTATGCTCGGAGTTTCTCTGCGTGATAAACTCAGAAATGAGGATATCCGCAGTAGAACCAGAGTGACCGACATAGCCCAACGGATTAGTAAGCTGAAGTGGCAGTGGGCCGGCCATATAGCTCGAAGAACCGACAACCGATGGGGAAGAAAGGTTCTCGAGTGGCAGCCTCGTACCGGCAAGCGAAGTGTAGGGCGTCCCCCCACTAGATGGAGTGACGACCTGGTAAGATATGCAGGAAGTCGATGGATGCAGGTGGCTCAGGACCGTGCTTTGTGGCATTCTTTGGGGGAGGCCTATGTTCAGCAGTGGACTTGTGAAGGGCTGTAATGATGATATATATACATACATATATATATATATATACATATATATATATATATATACCTATATATATGTATATATATATTTATACATATATATCTCAATAAATGTATATAAATAACGATATGCTCGTATAGTTTTCTTTTAAAAACAAATTTGGCAGGTATTGTTCGCAAGTCAACAGGCAATTTTGTTCCAGAGGGTAATGGAAGAAACTGTGAAAGAATTTGACATAAACCCAGAATGGTGGAGAGGAGTAGACAGGAATAAACTGTGTGAAGAACGGACATTAAGAGAATGGTTGTCACTACGGAATTGAAATCTTTCTTTTAGATAAAGGGGTGAGGAAAGATCATTAAGAACTGAAAACAGAGTGGACAGGATTCGGGAATCTGCACTGGCGTATTGTCAACCATTTTAACTGAGAGCAAAATTCTGAAATATAAATATAGAATATATTCCATTCTATATAAAAATGTATAGGTTATCTAGATTCATACTACTACTACACTATAATATAGAAGAGAAAATAAAAGCTTGTCAAGTAAAATTAACATTTCATATAAATTATCTAGAATGAAAAGAGATTTAAACTAGCTCAAAGTGAAATCGTACTCTATCTATATCGCTGATACGCAACCAGACGATCACTAAATCGCCATTCACACAGAACCTTTAATCCTTTATTCGTCGGCATCTTGTTAAGGACCGTTAATTATACAGCCTATTTTAAAGTCCACTGCTGATATACAGGTCTCCCCCATACATTGTCTCATAGGGGGGAAATTTGACATAGTTGCCACGCATGAAAAGCGGGTTGGCAACCGCAGTTTATTTTTATTTTTAGACGTTATTAGGACGACTCTGCTGCCCATCACCTAATTTGTTTCCTTCTGCAGCCTCTTACAACACCCATAGGATGATATGAGGTTATGGTTTTTTTACACCACCACTACACGTCACTTAAGGACACCTAATATAAAATAGTACCACCGTATCTACATGATTGATTCCGCTTTGCTCATTCCCCCGATGCAGTTTGCAAATCACATTTAAAAACCCTCTTAAATTTCTCTTCCTCCAGAAGTAAGTTCTATTCTCACTCTTTTACAATACAAGCAGTTAGGTCATGGAATTCTCTTCCTGCTGTAATTCGTGAGGTTAAAACAGTTGCAGTGTTTAAAAGGCGAGTTAAAGAACACTATCTTTCTTTGTCATCCCAATGATCTAATGTATGTCTTATGTGTATATATATATATATATATATATATATATATATATATACACATGTGTGTGTGTGTGTGTATTATGAGAGTGCACACTAAATCCACATCTCTTTGAATCTGTCTAGTATCAGGCCTGCTAGAAGAAATTTCAATATGAAATAAGCAGTGTCTTTGCACAAAATATCTTTATTTTTTATTTTTCATTGTAACATTATTTTGTGTGTACATAAATTGTTAAATAAATACATAAATAAATAAAATAGCCTCGGCTATCCAACTCACCATTAACAACTTGAATTAATATCGCGAACAGCACCGCGTTCAAGCGGCCGTCGCGCGACCGCCATTTTCCCCTAGCAGCCATATTGTTTTGGCGGTAAACTAGACACTTCACTTTGGTCCATCCGTGCGTTCGCTTCACATAACTTTTTTGCAATATCTAAATATTAATAGTCTGTTAGCTGGATTTTCAGTTTTACGATCACATTTGACGTCGCTGAGACCTGTAACAAAGGGTATTGCACATTAATATCAGACCAACAAAAAGAGATATCGTACATTTTAAGTGACGCCGAAATCAAGCCAAAACCATACTCAGCTAGTAGTATGCGAACTCATGCTCACTTATACATGTAATATAATTTGCAAACAACATCATGGTTTTAAGTGCATTCAGCAGTAGACTTGTAAAGTTAAAGAAATGAAGACGAAAGATGTGCGCATGTAGACATGGATAGGGCAAAAAAATAAAACAAATTATGGTCAAGAATACGGACCAAGAACTTAAAAAGTCGAGAATCCGCTACTCGACTTCAATCGTGAACCACTACTAACACAAGATTTTTAGCTAAATAGGAATAATTAACGGTTAATAGATTTACTGATATTTATAAGTCGTAAGCGGCTTAAAATATTCAGTCATCTATCGTCATCTGCCATATAATTTTAGTGGTATTTTCTTAAGCCGCCAATACACAGCAATTTATTCATTATTTGTGACGGCACCTTGATTACGTGGTAGAGCCATGCTGCAGCTATATTAGTAGTATAGTTGTAGCACGAATGGGTCGGCTCGACCGGGGAAGGACCACGCTCTCACGGAATACCAGCGTAAAACAGCAGCTTAACACTGCTATGTTTCGTATGGTGAGTGTAGAGAACCGGAGACCCTTTTTACTGGAAAAGAGGCATTCTATCTTAGTCCTCACGGGTGACAACGCATCTGCATTTTGATTTGCAAACGAGGATAAATGTAGATGTCTATGGGCCACAGTAACCACTTACCATCAGGTGGACTGAGTGTCTATCTATCAGGTGGACTATCCTATAAAAAATAACTAAATACTATATCTAAATAGTGTTCAAAAAATCTAATAATTAATACATTATGTGGAACCTTATTCGTGGAATAGGCCCATTAATTATTATAACGTTTGTTTTCTGAAGCTTGAGTACGGTGGCAGCGTAAGAGAATCTATCATTCTATTTTTTCTCGTGGGTGTGGTAGAAAGCGACTTAAAAGTGTCAAAAAGATCTCATATCATACCATAGCTAGCGATTTAACCATTCAGTACAGTTTACGCCAAACATAAAAACCAGAACTGTGACGGGGAGCAGCGCCGCAGATGGTGAGACATCTGCAATCGTCAATCCGCCTGCCACGCGTGGCAATTAAGATGCCGGCAACCCCGATTAACTGAACCCCGACCCGGAGTAAGAAAATGGCAGAAGTCCATGTTCAACAATGGACTTTGACGGACTTTTGGTGATTGTGGTAGTGGAGGTGAAAGTGTAAAATGTGAGTAATAATATATTTTCATTCATTAAAAAAAAACATTCGAAATCCTATTTTGAACTTAATATAGAGTATTCTCAGAAGTATGGCTGTCATTTTTTCGTTGAAGTCTTTTATACTGGAAATGTTGCAGTATAAAAGACTTCAACGAGTTAGTTGAATTATTTTGTATTTATTTTCACGAATATTACAAATTCCACTACTCACCACTCATATTTAACAAATACAAAGAAAGTTCAATAAATGGGATACGATTTAAAAAACGGGGGTACAAAAACAATTATTCAGAAAGTTTATTTAATAAGATTTGCACAAACGGACCTGATTTAGATAAACTTTTTGAAACAATGTACAAAACATTTAAGAAATATCACTTGAAAACAAACGAAATAAAACAAACATACTAAAACACTTTTCTTTTACCCCACCAGCAATAACACAGTACTTAAATTTTAGTAAATCTTTGGTGCAAAAACAAGTCGCGGCACGTAAGTTTAGCGCTGAACGAAACGTGGAGGGGACGCACACAAATTTAATTGCACGAATGCCACTGGAGAGCCAATCAGCGCGTGCGAACTATATTCATAAGCTAATCAGCGCGACTTATGCGCAATAAGCCAATCAGCGCGACTTGTGCGCAATAACGGTCACCGCTAGACTTTCGTGCCGATACTTATAAGAGTCAGCGAAAATGTATAAATGGGAGAGAGGCTATAAATTTTTTTCATTTGCTGTTTTACCATCGACCCGTGTGTTCTGAACAAACTGTATCGGCGACTAGTAGCTACCACTGGTGACAAGAGGGCTGGTGAACGTGTTAAATAAACCTTATACTTTTGTTATTATAAATATTGTATTTATGTTATAGTATAAATATAAATAAGTGTAATATAGTTAAATGGATATAATATCCTTAAAGAAAGCAAGAATATTCACAACAATAACAATATCGTGTAATCAAATTTTCGGAGCATAGTAACAGTGCACTGGGACTTCATCTACCAGTGGGTACAGGGGAAATTATGATTCACTTAAATTATATTTTGTGCTTAATTTATATATGACTAGCTGGTACCTGGCGCATTGCTGCTGCAGAAGAAATAATTGTTTTTTTTTTATAGGATCGGGTGACAAACGAGCACACAGTCCACCTGATGGTAAGTAGTTGCTGTGGCCCATAGACATCTACATTTATCCTCGTTTGCGAATCAAAATGCAAATGCGTTGTCACCCGTGAAGACTAAGATGGAATGTCTCTTTTCCAGTAAAAAGGGTCTCCGGTTCTCTACACTCACCATACGAAACACAGCAGTGGCTGCTATTTTACGCTGGTATTCTGTGAGAACGTGGTCCTTCCCCGGTCGAGCCGACCCATTCGTGCTTCAACTATACTGCATAATATAGCTGCAGCATGGCTCTACCACGTATGAATTGTGGAAATATCGTCTCAAATTTGGAAGGTTTATACTGTTTAATTAGAAATGATAATACAATCATTGAAAAAATAAATCTTTCAATTAAATTTCTCGGTACAATACGCGCGCCACCTACTGTAAGTAAATTTTACTATGCTTATAACCTTTATGCAAGTGCAAGCAATAAGATGGCAAAGTTATAGCGCAATCTGATGAACAGTATGGCAGCGCATAAAATACGTACAAACAATCAATAAATTTTATACATTAGATATAAACATCCGCACCTCGACCTACTATCACTGATATTTCTTGATTCTTCTTATTTCATATTTTGGCAAATTTAACAGACTATGTGGGTGCATGAGTAAATAGTAATTCCCCAAGCACCTACTGACGAATAAAGTTGGTGGATACACGAGTCGGTTGCAGTTTTTGGGTGGGTTTTGTAATACCAATTTACAAAAAACATGCGTTTTTATAGGCCTGTGCTTGTTAAATAAGAATGTGTAGCCATTATATTAAGGTTAAACACTCGTTGCCCGCGGTGCAATAAAATAGGGAAACAGGACGCCGCCTGTTGTAGTCTATCACGTTGCGCGTAGACGTACTAGAAAAACACGCGTAACGATATGTCATCATGTAAAAAGGTTAGGTGACAAATATATCGATAACGTTGCTATACATACGGAACCCGTGTTGTTGAATAATAAACACATAACAGTGACTCCGTATTGGAAATGCATATGGCGTGACTTAATATGGCGGCTATAGAAAACTTTGTTACGCATACAAAGCGACTGGAAATGGCAGTCCCGTAACCTTTTGCAAAACTCTTTGGCCTAAAAACGCGGTCATCTTTACATGACTATTGCGGTTGTAATATACAATTTATATTTGCATTATATTGAAAATGTATCATATAGGCAGAATAATTGATCTAAATGTTATTATTTCATTTACATGTAACAGAGCCATGCTGGAGGTGTATTATGGATAAAGAATGTATGAGTCGGCTCATCTGTGAAATAATCATACTCTCACAGAATCAATCAACGGCCTTCGCGTTTATTGCTGGCGATTAAAGGCAGTGACTGGCTTGTGACACTACGATAATTTGTCACGGAGTACCAGAGTAAAATAACAGGATAATGTTACTATTTCGTATGATAAGTACCTCTATAAAGATGTGCAGCACACCCATATTAAGCCATATCTAGTAACTATATGTAAGTTTCCTAACTAATCAAAACGTATACTCGTAGGAATTGGTAATTCAGATGGCAATGGCCGAGCGCGTACTTACGGTGGCTTAGTGAATCGTTCGCCTGTGTGCCAATGTTTGTTCCAACCCAACACTCTTGGAATTCCAAATGGCCTCAATCCTTATCTTTAACCGCATTAACTTGATTCAGTAATGTGTAAAAGAATGGTTTTGTTTGGATCATTGTATAAATTCAAAATTTCTATGTTTTTACCACGTTTTTATTACCTTACAATTTTATTAATTATTAACAGTGGTAAAGCCAGGCGGCAGCTTTTGCTGTCGAACGGATAGGCCGGCTCGAACCGGGGTGGTACCACAACCTCACAGAATACCAGCGTGAAGTAGAGGTTTACCTCTGCGTTTCGCTTGGTGAGTGCAGATGGCCGGAGGCCCTTTTTACTTTTTACTGGAAATGAGGCATTCCATCCTAGTCCTCACGGGTGAAAACGCATCTGCATTTTGATTTGTAATAGAGGATAGATGTAGATGTCTATGGGCCGCAGCAACCACTTACAATCAGGTGGACTGTGTGCTCTCTTTTCACCCTTATCCTATACCTCGATTTCGTGTATATCTCTCCGGATCAAATTTAGTAATGGATTTTAAGTTAACTTCCCGATATGCTAGAGACATGAAATTTTGAATATAACTCATAATCATATGACAATGTAAGAATATGAAGAAAAAACATGTTGGGTTTATATAAAAAAAATTGTTTGGTTTTAAAAATAAATTGTGTATAAATAGCTTAATTTCTCCGTTTTCGACTTCATACCTGACAAAACAGTTTGCATCCCTCACAATTAGGACAGGTTTACTATTACTTTCAAAGGATAATTTATTACTAAATCGTTTTCAACATCTTCACAACGGGCCGTATTAACGAGTGTAGATAAGAAGTGCGGCACGGAGCCCCACCGCCGGTGTAACGGTGCGACAGGTGGAGGCACGCGACCCACATACCGCTACTATACCGTACCACAGTACCATCATTGACTGCGTGCCTGTTTTGTTGATACTTGTTACGTGGTACGATTTAATTTGTCTAGTTTGTTTTGGTTTGAATGTGGAAATAAGATTAATCTATAACGTACCTGAAGGGTAAAGCCTTTATAAGAACATGAGCTGTAATTCTTATTAGTTATCTTATCACAAATTTTAATACTTGCAGCGATGAAAAACAGCGAAAAACGGGTGGAACGTCTCTTGATTGAAATCCCTAATCCCTACAAAGTGAGAGCATCATGTTCAGAATTGGACTTTTACAGGCTGGTGTAGAAGAAAAGGTATAAAAGAATAATTGTCCTCTTCGAATTACCCCTATATTTTCATATTCTCCCTTAAATGGCGAGCTCCATGTTCACTAAGGAATGACTGAACGGGCCGATGAGAAAGATTTAGGATTTCAAAGTATATTCTTAAGAATGTTCTGAAAAAGCATATCAATATTATTACTATATAAGCATACATGCAAGCCAAGACTTTTTAATAGAAATCTCTGACGACTGACTTTCCAGTACATTCTGTTTCAAGGGTTCATCATGCATGAAGCCGTCTCTTTTAAAACCTTATGGTTATTTTATAATCATGGTGATAGTTTCATTATTTACAGGCCTGTTGGTCTAGTGGTTAGTGACCCTGACTGCTATGCCGGAGGTCGTGGGTTCGATTCCCACCCAGGACAAATGTTTGTGTGATGAGCACGATCATTTGTTCTGTGTCTGGGTGTAATTTATCTATAATATTTATGTATTTAGAAATATATAAGTATGTTTATCAGTTGTCTAGTACCCATAACACAAGCTCTGCTTAGCTTGGGACTAGATGGCGTTGTGTGAAGAAAAAAAAAATTTTTTAGTATTAGCTTAATTTCTTAGTATTAGCTTAATTTATTGGTCAGTAGTTTTCTTTTATACTTTATATATGTATAAAAGAAAACTACTGACTATAATATATAGGTAAGTTATAGCATCATTGCAATGATGCTTTATGTAAAAATAAATAAATAAATAAAGTGGCATCTACTCTCACATACTAACTGGCATGGTACCTGAGATAAATTATAGGCACTTAAAATTTCCATTAACAATTTTATTGATTATGAATGCACGAGGAATCTGCCTGTAGTTTTAGGTGTATTAAAAGCTTGACCCATTTGCAAAACCAAAAGCTACAACGGCTAATATAAACTTGCAAAACATACTACAAGATCAAAATTAATTTTAAAGTTATAAAACTCACTTTAGCTTCTTTGATATATTAAGTAGTACCTACTTAATGCAATAGCCGGTTATAGACACCATACTTAATGGTGTCAGTCATTGACCTTTCGAATTATCATTTTTATGGCTATAAACAACTCCACATAAGTTGATACACGCAAAATAACTCTGTTACAGTAGCAATAATTTTAAATTCTACTTATACAATAAGTGTTTATCCTTCTTTTAAATATTTAATTACTTACCACAATGTTGTTTTGTTAGTTTCTAGTGGCGTTAAAGATAATCTATTATACATATATACATACATAAACACTCACGCCTGTCACCTAGAGGAGTAGGCAGAGACTACGGACTTCCATTTGGCACAATCCTGACACACCTCTCTCGCCTGCTTTACATCCATATATTTTTTATTTTTTTTTTGGTAAGTGGTATATTTATTTTTTGGTAAGTGGTTGCTGTCGCCCATAAACATCTACACCTATCTTCGATTACGAATCAAAATGCAGTCGCGTTGTCATTCGTGAGGACTCAGATGGAATGCCTCTTTTCCAGTAAAATGGGTCTCCGGTTCTCTACACTCACCATAAGAAACACAGCAGTGTTAAGCTGCTATTATACGCTGGTATTCTGTGAGAGCGTGGTCCTTCACCTGTCGAGCCGACCCATTCGTGCTACAATCATAATATAGCTGCAGCATGGCTCTACCACGTATAAAACATATCTACGTAATATCTCCGCATACATACTCTAATCTATTACCCATATTATAATCCCAAATTCCGTAAATCTCGTAAGGTGCAAATGTGATAAATGCCAGAAAAATCTTGTGCCTTCCGATAGATTATGATACATTTGTTTACACCACAAAAGCGAAATTACACAAACAATTTAAACTTAAAACATTCTTGAATGTCTCGGAATTACCGGGATCGTTAACCTGACAGTATCGGTATCGAAACAAGCTAAACTCATTAAGACTTGATTCCTGGGATGGATGCAATATAAAAGTAAAGTTACAGTCTTTATACACGTCCCACTGCTGGGCACAGGCCTCCTCTCAGTTCTGAGAGGGTTTTAGGGCAAGGAAAGATCCGCCGCGCTGCCCAAATGCGTGTTGGCGAACTTCACATGTCTTCGAAATAGTTGTTTTTTTTTATTTCCCAGACATGCAGGTTTCCTCACGATGTTTTCCTTCACCGCCGAGCCGTGGTAGCTCAGATGGTTAGCGCTCGCTGTAAGCTTCACAGTACTCGAGCAATCCGGGTTCGATCCCCGCCGGCACCAATGAAATTGTTAATTGCAATTTAAAGAGCTGATTTACCACAAGCTCGGATGCAATATAAACATATATAATTAAGTTTAAACGGAACCTTCAGGGCGTGCGTGATAATCGCACTTGTCCGGCATTTCAGCCGTTAAAATATATTTTCTAAAACAAAATGAAAAATAATAGGCGCATTGGTCATTGAAGCATGTTCTATGAAAATAAATATTATATTATACCTTAAAAACAAACCGCTTAGTATAGGCGGTGTAAGAATATCCACTGTGGCATATCGTTCTGTGGGTGTAGTAAGAGGCGACAAAGGGATACCGAAACAGGAGATAGGCACATATTCCTGATAACAAGTCGAAATGATAAGCCCAGCATGACAACTATGGCAAAATCACCCATATTGGGCCTAAAGAGGAGGCCTATGTTCTATAATGGACTTTTGATAGAATGGGGAACATAAAAAACCTTAAGCAACTATAAGTGATAATCGTAGCGAGAATAATAGATCACATTCATGAAGTTATTGTATTTTCATCGTTTCTTAATACATCTGCAAAATGTTAGATTATTCAGACATTCGAAAGACATATGGAGCTAATAAAAATATGTTGAAAATAGACTTATAATTTAGAGCCCATCACACATACTACGCATGTGGCAACCATCCTTGTCTTAGAATAAATTAAAGGGAAGATGACACCACGTCACAAGATATCGCTACAGGCGCTCATTTCTAAGAAACAGCAAGCTACATTTATTTATTTACTTAATACTAACGAGACATACATAAACTAACAAAAGCAGAGTAATTTTACAAGAAATTATAAACTCGTTGTCAGCCGTGAGGACTAACATCGAATGCCTCTTTTCTGGTAAAAAGTTCTCTGGTTCTCTACACTCACCATACGAAACACAGCAGTGCTATTTTACGCTGGTATTCTGTGAGAGCATGGTTTTTCCCCGGTCGAGCCGACCCATCCATGCGACAGCAAAAGCTGCCGCGTGGCTCTACCACTCTTAAATATTAAAAAAGTAATTATTTAATCTTTAAACATAACAAAAATAAACACATCAATTAATTAATCAGTCATTCATTAATCGCAATTTTAGCTTTTATATTACTAGTAAGGAAAATAAACACTTTTTACTGTGAATTACAGTTATTTGAGGAAGATAAATGTAATAAATCACGTTTAAAGCAATCATATAAAAAATCAAAAGCAATTTTCTTCAACAATTATTTATTTATATTAGTTACTACCTGTCCTCCCGCGACTTCGCCCGCATGAAATTTATTACTTAACTTAAGAATTAATTACTAAGTTACTTCTTATAACATCAGCTATCTGTCAGTGAAAGTCCCTTCAAAATCGGTCCAGCCGTTTCGGAGATTAGCCGGAACAAACAGACAGACAGATAGACAGAAAAAAATTCTAAAAATATTTTTTTTGTTATTTAAAGTATATACTTTCATATGCATTATTAAAAAGCTTGTTACTTAAATGTTAATATTTTGATATTACAAACAGATATTTCTATTTTATTTATTTGTGTAGATTATCAACAATGTCTAGTTTAATTACAAGCACGTAAGCATGCTTTTCTTAGTTACTTTGTGTTATGTATAATATTATTATAATAATATGTAAATAATATATAAAATATGAAATGAAAACAATATTGAGTTAACTGAAAATGGGTTAATTTGATTATAAACGTGCATAAAAATATACATCAATACGGGGATCTCTTATTAAGTATATCTTATATATCTGGGATATCTTATTATAAGCTAGTTATTTCCGGAAGACTACCCTTCAATATCATAGAGTGGTATTAACAGAACTTCCAGGTATCTATTGATTAAATATATTATACCATTATCATTAAGTTCACTGCTGAACATAAGTCAATTCAATTTACTTGCTATTCTTGTTGTACATTTGGTTTTATATTTAAAAAAAATTGTTCAAAACAAGAACCCTGCAAGGGCACTGCAAATATAGGCAATTATTAATATTATTATTACATTCACATTATAGTATTATTAATAAAATTACCATTTAATTAATATTTACAATTAAATTAAATATGAATGAGATCATATTATATTATTTATTTCAATTTCCTATTTCTTACCAAATGTAGTCCTCATAGAGCCGCAGTTCCTTATTAACCCCCGAAGCAAAAAGGGGGATGTTATAAGTTTGACCGCTATGTGTGTGTCTGTCTGTCTGTGGCATCATGCGGTTTTTTTTTATTTAAAATCAGATTTCCTAGTGGTAGTTCTTAGACATGTTTTACCAAAATCGCTTCAGTCTTATTATCTGCGGTAGGGTTCTTTTCGGGAGTTTTTAAAATTTTCAATTCAAGTTATTTTTACTCAGCTGTTATCAGGTAGATGTTTCTGTCCATCTCCTGATTCAGTTTCCCTCTGTCACCTCTTACGACACCTACAGGACAAAATGGGACAATGGATATTCTTACACCGCCAATAAACGGTTTTATTATCTTATTCTATTCAAAAAGGAGACGGTACAAAATTCGACTGTATGTTTTTTATGTGTGTTACCTCATAACTTTTACTGGGTGAACCGATTTCGATGATTCTTTTTTTATTTGAAAGCTGGTGCTTTACATGTGGTCCCAATTTGATCAATTTCGGACCAATAGTTTTTGAGTTACTCTTAATAATTTATATTGAAGTCGGTTGTACAAAAAATTTAATTTTAAATTATGTAATTATAATAACAAAAACATTACAAAGAATATTTAACAATTATATTTGTCAATCTTACAATATAGATGTCCACATTTCAACGTCTCGCCGACTAATTGTACCCCCGTCATTGTTCGAAGCGGATCTGTTATGTAGTGCAGTGCCATTAGGAGTGATTCAGAGATCCGGGCGAAGTGTTACGAGTTGCGATATCGCGACACTTGCGCAACTGTAGCCGCGCCGTGTTGCGCTTATGGGTTTCACGCGTGTATTTGACGTAAAACAGTAATAAGGACTTCCACGACTCTTTCGGTGCCACTTAGAAATGAGGTGAAATATTTGACAGATTTCATGGCTGTTAATTTACTTCGGGAATTTAATTTGTAAGGAAAATATAAGAGTTAATATTTCTTTCTTTTATATTTTATTAAATATAAGTTATAGATTAGAAGATTAGAAAGGAATAAACCTAACTACTGATATTCCTAATAAAATATTTACTTTTAACAGTGGTAGAGCCACGTGGCAGCTTTTGCTGTCGCACGGATGGGCTGGTTCGAACCGGGGTGATACCACTACCTCACAGAATACCAGCGTGAAGTAGAGGCTTACCTCTGCGTTTCGCTTGGTGAGTGCAGGTGGCCGGAGGCCCTTCTTACTGGAAATGAGGCATTCCATTTTAGTCCTCACGGGTGACAACGCATCTGCATTTTGATTTGTAATAGAGGATAGATGTAGATGTCTATGGGCCGCAGCAACCACTTACCATCAGGTGGACTGTGTGCTCGTTTGTTACCCTTATCCTATAAAAAAAAATTAAAAAGGGATTTAAAATTTCCAAAAAATTGAAAAGCAAAAACCGATAAATTTATAATTAAAACGCCACTACTCAATTATGATGACATTATGTAACAAATAACTTCACCTCAATCCCAAGTAAACAAAAAATACTATTTTGTCAAAGATTTTATTAAGACAAAACCGACGCCGACAAGGAGGGCTAGTAATCTTCCACTCACCAGATTCCGTGTAGTGCCTTTGTAAGAACATTCAATACCCCATATCATCCCGTAGGTGTTTTAAGAGACGTCAGAGGGAAAAAAATCAGATGGCAGCAGCGTCTTCCTAATAACGATTAAAAATAAGAAACTGCCATTGTCAACCCGCTTGCCAGCGTGGCAACTATGGGAAATATCTCCCTTATAAGGCAATCTAAGGAGGAGGCCTATGCTCAGCAGTGGACTTGTGGAGGGCTGTAATGATGATGATGACTTTATAATTTAGCACTGACTTCAGATGCGTATATGTGATCATAATTTTATTATTTTTAGTTGTTTCATCAAACTTTTACTTTTTAGTTTGTTTAGACCTTTAAGGTTTACCAAATAATTAGAGCGAGCGCCACGCCGCGCCCTATGTAAAACCTTGTTCGCCAAAGAGAAAGAGTAAGAAAAGAGCAACTACTGTACAAACATACATATTTCGAAGTATGCTTAGATACATAAATAAATATATAAAGTTTTTGGATACAAAGTATTAGAGCTAGTTATAGAAATAAACAGATCAACTACTCCTGCGGTGTTGAAATTCCAGGGTAGACGTTTAAAAGATGCCTTAATGGTTGTACGGATATTTTTTGCTAAATCATTCCAAAGTTTACCGGCTATTGGGTTAAAAACGTTATACAAGAATTCGGTGTGACGTAAGCGAAAATAATATAAAAAAATGAAATTACTTTATAACTATTAGGACACTATATTCAAGCTACAAAATTGTTAAGTTAATGTAGAGCTTATGGTAAGGCATCACCGGAAGGACGCGTTAAGTGAAATGAGGGCACGTTCAACTTGAGTACGATGTTTGTAACATTGGCTCACCGGCTGACTCACTTGAACGTCCCGGAACTCCTTGCATAAAGTATAATTATAAATTAAGTTACACGATGCTGTATGTCACAATTCGTTTGCAAGTTGTTTATTAATACTAAAAGCTTATCCTTTTAATATCATAACTTAGCTGACTCGATCTATCTCTAGGAATTTCTCCAGTATCGTGAATGCGTTTGGAAATGAAATCTAACTGTCTGTATGTAATATTGATATAACTGGCTTCTATTAAGCTCAGGGGTTATTTATAGGACATAAACAACCATCTTTAAAACTTTTGTCTGTCTGTCTGTCCGGGCTACCTTCGGAATGGCTGAACTTATTGTGATGAAACTTTAGGAATAGTTAAAGAGTTATGTCAGGAGGGATGTAAGCTATATTTTGTCCAATAAGTTTAGTTTTTTTTTAATTTAAGAAATAATAATATAAATAGTGTTTAATTATCTTAAACCGAAATAATGCCACCTTAATTGAACATTAGTTAAATGAATTATTGACAAAATAAGCAAATACTTGTTCCGTACAAGAATTGAACCCGCTATCCGTGGCAACAAACCCATACATTTACCCACTGCTATGTTTATGCGTGACAAACCTTGCACAATTGTCAAGAATTTAAGTCGTTGGTCGTGACAAAAGTATATACTCATACATTACCCGGTCGTATGAAAGCGACGATCGTCCTTGTTTCTAAAGTAGAACAACAATAGACAAACTAACCTAGGTCTCGTGACCTGGGTATATTACGAGAGAAAAGGCAGTAACTAAGTTTCTCATAAGAATTACGACAGTAGAATAGATTTAACTCTCCTCTTCTTTATTGTATAAAATAAAGTCGACTGCCTGCGTGTTCGTTTGACAGTTTGAAACTTGTCCGCGTAGTTTGGTGTCGTTTTCACTATCATTCAGATCATTGTTACGTGGTAGAGCCATGCTACAGCTATACTATGGTTGTAGCACGAATGAATCGGCTGGACCGGGGAAATACCACACTCTCACAGAATACCAGCGTTAAATAGCAGCTCAATGCTGCTGTGTATGGTGAGTGTAGAGAACCGGAGACCCTTTTGTACTGGAAACGAGGCTTTCCATCTTAGTCCTCAGGAGTGACAACGCAAATTCATTTTGACCCTTAATGAAGGATAAATGTAGATGTCTATGGGCATCAGCATCCACTTACCATCAAGTGGACTGTATGTGAGTCTTCCTATACATACAATAAAAAAACCGGCTAAGTGCGAGTCGGACTCGCGCACCGAGGGTTCCGCACAACTCTGTAGGTATATAAGTTTAAAATTATTTAAAAATATTTTTATTATATGATGTAACTAAAAATTTGTGCTTTTGGCAATTTTTCCTTTATCTGTGCTATAAAACGTTGCTTCATACCAAATTTCAAGATTCTGAGTTCACGGGAAGTACCCTGTAGGTTTTGATTCCCTTGCGAATGTCGAAAATTTACGGCATACACGGCTGTATCTTTTGATTGTGTTGGCTTAGAAGTTTGAATTTTTCACAGCTTTAAGGGATAGTAGACTTGAGTATTTGATATGAATTTCAGCTTGATACCTCCACGCGTTCCTGAGAAAAAGGGTCTTGATAGATAGACAGACAGACGGACAACAAAGTGATCCTATAAAGGTTCCGTTTGTTCCTTTTGAGGTACGGAACCCTAATTAAGAAAAATTTGGTGCCGTGTAGTAGTGGTAATAATATCCACTACACCATATTATCCTGTGGGTGTCTTTAGAGGCGACAAACGGAAATAAAACAGGAAATTAGCAGCAAAGCCTACCTGGTAAAAACTCAAAATTGACAGTATCGCCGCAAACACAGTTTTGAGATACGAGGCTCGCAGTTGTTGTCCAATGGGAGGCCGGGCATGCACGTCATTATCTATCAGCAAAAATAATTAGCGGGCCGCGACTTTGTAATGAGTGTAAGAATTCTGCTTTTTTATCAACTTTCGCCGATAAAACTTCAATACTGATGATTTAATGGCTCGATAACGCAAGAGCTAAACGTTTCGCTACAACGTTTGATGTTATGTCAATGTATTATCTACATGTGTTGGTAAGAAATATTCCCCAACATCTCTATTAACTAAACGTAACACACATAGACATAAACTCTCAAGCCTGTCAACCAGAGGGTTGGGCACAAAATACGGACTTCCATTTGACATATTCTTGACGCACCTCTTTCGCTTCTTTCACATTCATATATCGACGCATTTGTGTTCGTCAATTAAGGGTACTCTTAACTAGGCACATCTTAATAATATCGGTAATTTGGTAAATAAACTTCCGTCTAGAGTGTTCCTTGCCGACTTCACCACTCACCTCTGCAGCATAAATTTGCTTTGTCACTCTTTTCTCATTCATTCTTTCTACGTGTCCAAACCACCGAAGCCTTTCTTAAGCAAACAACTTTTTTCAAACCACACTTTTCACTAGCATACAACTTATAACACCCTATAATTTAGTTCAAATCCATAACATGCATCAATTTTCCTCTCATACTTCTCTCATACCTAACTTTCACTACCTTACGTTAAGGTAGAGACTTACTCTATCTATAATAAACTATTTACTACTGGAATAAATAAATAATAAAACATGAACCCGCATGCTTCCGTTCGTGTTTCGCCGCTGTTTAAAGTGAAATCACATTTAGTGATAGTGCATTTGTAATAATATGGCAATTCTCGCAGAAAAACTTGCAATATGCAGTCCATTGTGTTACTTCCACGCCAGCACTTCTAAAAAAGAGTAGGTTGTTTTCTTGAAGGTCCCTATCTCATATCAGCCTGGAAAAATCACTGGTGGTAGTCAATACAGCAAAGAAGTTGTGCAAGGAAGAAAACTTATGTTAAATCGCACAGCGATGGACCGCCCAACATCCAGATCTTAATGAATGATTTGGCGAATTTTTCGAATGAAAATTATTATTAACATTTCACATGCCGGAAAACCCAGTTCTTTTATTAACCCCCGATGAAAACAGAGGGATGTTATGTGCTTAACACGTGTATCTGTATATCTGTGTATGTGTGTAGCATCGTAAGCTCCCAATCAGTTAAACCGATTTATAATTAGTTTTTTAAAGGTGCCTTGTCGGTATTTTATGAGAGCGTGGTCCTTCCCCAGCCGAGCCGATCCATTTGTGCTACAACTATAATACTAATATAGCTGCAGCATGGCTCTACCACGCAAAACGTATATTAAGCACGTCTGTCATCATTACAGCCCTTCACAAGTCCACTGCTGAACATAGGCCTCCCCCAAAGAATGCCACAAAGCACGGTCCTGAGCCACCTGCATCCATCGACTTCCTGCATATCTTACCAGGTCGTCACTCCATCTAGTGGGGGGACGCCCTACACTTCGCTTGCCGGAACGAGGCTGCCACTCGAGAACCTTTCTTCCCCATCGGTTGTCGGTTCTTCGAGCTATATGGCCGGCCCATTGCCACTTCAGCTTACTAATCCGTTGGGCTATGTCGGTCACTCTGGTTCTACTGCGGATATCCTCATTTCTGAGTTTATCACGCAGAGAAACTCCGAGTATAGCCCTCTCCATAGCTCGCTGAGCGACCTTGAGCTTCCTCATACGGCCAGCAGCACGTCTGTATATGTATTTAATAGTATATAATATTTGAATTTAACAAAAAATGTTTGTACATAATTTTTTACTTAATTATTATTTTAAAGTGTCATAAGCTTAGTATAATTAACTGTATTGAATTTAATTTTTGCATGCCAATTATGGCGAAACATGTCAGTTCCACATTATTGACCATCTTAAGTACCATGTTTTAAGGAAATAAATTTTCATCTATCTTCACCACTGAGCCACTGCGACTAGATTAGTTAATTTATCTCTTTATATCCGTATGATTTTATTCTTGGACGGTTCGGAATATATAGAAAGTAAGTAAAAGGAAACTGACGTCAGAAAGTCGACGCGCGAAAGTGAATAAATTACTTCAAGCAAACAGACCCCTAGTGTTATATTCTGCGAATAACTGGTGCAAATATATGAATAATTTCGTGCTAAAATATTACGTAAATGGATGTTTTAATAAACATTTAACTCATATGCATATTATCAATTTGTTATCCAACAGTATAATGTAGAAAATTGTCACACCATTATGTAAGATTATATAAGGAAATATTGGGTTGCAGACCCTATTATGTAATACCCTACCATATTATTGGTCCGAAAATGATGATTCTAATTAAATATATAGCCAGTGAATCTATTATAATATTTTAATAAAGACTGACTATGGCGAGAGACTTAACAATCGCTGCAAGCAGCAAAAGAAATACTATCGTTTAAAAAATAAAACATTAATAAGAAACACTAACGCGAAGCGAGAGAGGTTGACAATATCACGTTAACCGCTGTCATTGAATTCGGTATATAATTTCTATACCGCATAAATACGTGAAAACTGCACATATTTTATTTTTATGCGGTCTTTAAAAATAACAGTATAGATTTTTTAAATTTTAAATAATAACGTTGGAAACCTTACCTGTATGTAAGAACTTTTCTTCAAAACCTTGCCTGCAATTCCTCGTCCTTCACTGCGCAAAGTAAGACTTCAAGGACTGATTGATGGCGGTCTTCAGTCCTTAAAGCTTGCACTTTAGTTGAAGAAGAGAGTCGCGAAAAGCCGTACCCAAATCTCACAAACTGATGACTGGAAGCAGGACTACAAATGCGAGAGTATCTGCGCTTCGCTCACTAAATCGTCTGCTCAGCATGATGAGTAAAAGGAATGTTTTTAGCTAATTTTATCAAATTAAAAAAAGCCTAGCTTAAATTTTAATTTGTAAAGGCTAAACGGGATGTAGTTGGACCGTGTAATGCCGGCGTAGGAAAAATTACAATCTAATATCATCCCGTGGGTGTCGTAAGATGCGACAGATGGGCAGCAGCATCTTCCTGGTAACAATTTAAAATAATAAAAATCTGCGGTTGCCAACCAGACGGCCAAGCGTGGCAACTATGGCAAATGTCCCCTTCTATGAGACTTGTGTAAAATTCCACTGCTGAAAACAGGCCTGTGTATAGATTGCCTTATAGGGAGATATCTGCCATAGTTTAAACGCTTGGCATGCGGGTTGGCAACCGCAGTCTTTAATTTTATTTGTTATAAGGAAGATGCTGCTGCCCATGACCTATTTCAGTATCCTTCTGTCGCTACTTACGTCACCCACGGGACTATATGGGTAGTAGATGTGACGGCGCTGTCGTCGCGCCACAAGCTAAACACATCTAGAATAGCTCCGAACTCCCAATCGAAGCGTTGGCCGCTCCCCGGGCAGAACACCTTGCCCGGCGGGAGATCTCCCCTTTTCCTTCCACCCGCCACAGTGGTGACCCCGACGTGATATGAACACGCAACCAACAACTTTCGGAAACTACAACTTCAAAACCTTGGTCATCGTCCTCAAGTACCCCATTCATTCGCTCCCGAGCAGATATTGTCTGCAGTCTTCACATTCTGAAAGTATTTACCATTGACTGCTTGGTTATGTGTAGCTTGACTAGAGCAACAAGCAGAATGCCCTCTCAAGCCTTCACCGGTTTTGCTTTAAGGCGAAGTTGAAAGCCGGTCTGAAAAATTTATTTCATACGTTTTTGTACATACGTGTCATTTAATGAAAATCATACGTTGTTTTTTTGGAGTCCGTAAAAGTGATATGCGACCCGTATTTTCATGAACAAAATGTTAAAAGGAAAGCTGCAAAAATGGTAAAACAACTGAAACATGAACAACGACTGAAAAAGCTTTAAATGAGTCCTGCAAACAGAAAGGTAATGTGACTGAAACATACAAAATACTAACAAGATATTATCATGTGTCTCATCTGTATTTTTAATAATTATTTTTATATTTAAAATACTCAAAGAAATAATGTAATTGATGTTTCTACAATGAACGCCTTTAAGAATAGACTGGATAACATCTCCGAACATGAAGACAGACACGCATCAGCATCTAGCTGCCAGTGTGTTAACTTTTTCACGTGGTAGAGCCACGATGCAGCTATGTTATGTTTGTAGCACGAATGGGTCGGCTCGGCCCGTGAAGGACCACGCTCTCACAGAATACCACCGTAAAATAACAGAAACAGCAACAGAAACTTTTTTATTCAATATAGATTATAAATAATGCTTATTGAAAGTCACTCTTTTGTATAATTACCACTGGTTCGAAAAAAAACCTCTGTCCTGGGAAGAACCAGCAAGAAACCCAGCGGGACTTTTTTTTTAAATAACAGCTTACAATCATGTATGTTACACAAATTAACAACACAACAAATTAGAAATAGCTTGGTAGCGATCACCTCATTTCCAGGGGTTATTATCATCTATAAATTCTTTAATACCATAATAACCCTTTTTATACAAACTTAGTTTAATAAAGTTTTGAACTTTGAGCAGGTCAAATTTTGTATATTTTCTGGAATTTTGTTGTAAAAGCGTATACATCGCCCCAAGAATGAATTACTGACTCGATGGAGTCGAGTAACTGGTACTACTAGCTTGTGTCTGTTCCTAGTATTTACAGAATGAATATCACTTATTTTTGTAAAACTACTTTTATTTTTGTGTACGTACATTACATTTTCATAAATGTATTGAGAGGCCAAAGTTAATATATTAATTTCCTTAAATTTTTGTCGCAGCGACTCTTTAGGCTTTAAATCATAAATTGCTCTTATGGCCCTCTTCTGTAAAACAAATATAATTTCAGTGTCAGCTGCGTGTCCCCATAGCAAAATACCATACGACATTATGCTATTAAAATAGCTAAAGTAAACTAGTCTAGCTGTTTCAACACTAGTTAGACTTCTAATCTTTTTTACGGCATATGCTGCAGAACTAAGTCTGCTTGCTAGTTTTGATATATGGGGGCTCCATTGAAGCTTCGCGTCTAGTGTGATTCCAAGAAAAATGGTGGTATATACAAGACTCAGTTTCTCCCCATTTAAAATTACATTAGTATTTAATTGTTTGACATTTGGAGTTATAAATTTCATACATTTCGTTTTAGTGCCATTTAAATGCAAATTATTAACATATAACCAATTTACTAATTTAGATATAGCATCATTTACTTCGTCATATTTTAGCAAATGTCGATTTAATTTGAAAATTAAAGAAGTGTCATCTGCTAATAATACTATATCATGGTTATCTCCTACTATGTAAGGTAAGTCATTAATGTAAAGCTAAAGTTTAATGCTGCTGTGTTTTGCATGGTGATTGTAGAGAACCTAAGAATCTTTTTACTAGAAACAAGGCATCCCATCATAGTACTCAGGAGTGACAATGCATCTACAATTTAAGATAATTAATAAAATCTTTAACATCCGCGTTTTGATTCTTAATCAAAGACAGTACGAGTATACTCGTAGACGTCTATGGGCCAAAGCATTTACTTACCATCGGGTGTACTGTGTGCTCATTTGTCATCCTTATACTATAAAAAAACTTATTAGTAATAATAATAATCACACAGAAAGAAATATCTAAATGACGGTGAAATTAACCGAAGGCTGATTTCCTTTTCATAAAAAAAAATATTTTTATTAAAAAGTAAAACCAAACTTAAAAAAGGGGTTTTTAATACTTTTATACATTATGTCTTATCACCGACTTCAGAATGTTGTTTTTTTTTTAGTTCTTTGTAGTAGTTTTTACTTTTAATAATATAATTACTTAATAAAGTTATTTTCTACCCTTTTGAGTGAATATCACAATTTCTATGTCGTCAAAGTAGTTACATTGAAAACTTGTAACCTATTTCTTCAATTTTTTTACGGGGAAGCTATAATCGTTAATTATGATGAAAACGAAAACATTATGTTTATAGATATTTTATTTATTTTAATGTACGCCGTTTATACGTATTTTAAGTTTTTGCCCCAAGAAGGAGGGTAGTGTTTTTTGAGAGCAGTATGCCCGAATGCAGATTTTTGGCACGCTCTGTAGCCTAAACACCTTGGTGGATTTTATTTATCATATGAGATGTCGTTAGATTCCCCTTAATTTTAGGAGTGACAAAAAAAGGGAGGGATAGTTTTTTTCGGAACACTTTAACCGCAGTCGAAAAATCATTTTAGCGACAAGGTCGCCTATTGTACAATCCATTTTTATTTGTTGATTTTTATGGTTTACAATATTTTTTTTATTATCATTGAGTTGTATCTTCCCCTTAACTAACATACACCAGCGGTCAGTCCGTACGTTAGTAGAACCGGTTAGGGAGACCCGAGTATTTAGGTTATCGCAAAACACGGTCGCCAGCCCTCCATTACCCACTTCCACGTTTGTGGGTTACTTTTGCTTGCGCATCCTTGACAGTGAAGTCTACGACTTCGACTACAACAAGATAGTAAGAGCTAAATTCGGGAATTAGTGTATTTGATTGCTATAGTTTGAATTTTTGGATATAAAAAGCTGTAAAACTGTAATTAAGATTTTTAACTGTAGCTATGTTATGCTTATAGATGTAGACCTTCATGTATTGTTCGTCCGTTAGGTTAGTTTTTTTATAGGATAGAGTGACAAACGAGCACACAGTTCACTTGATGGCAAGTGGTTGCTGTAACTCATAGATATTTACATCTATCCTCAATAAAGAATCAAAATGCATATGCGTTGTCACCCGTGAGAACTAAGATGGAATGACTCTTTACCAGTAAAAAAGGGTCTCCGGTTTTCTACACTCACTATACGAAACACAGCAGCGTTGAGCTGCTATTTTACTCTATTCTGTGAGAGCGTGGTCCTTCCCCAGTCGAGTCGACCCATTCGTACTACAACTATACAACTAACATAGCTGCAGAATGACTTTACCACGTATAAAAACAATCCTGTTACATATTTCTACCGTCATACAGGTTTGCACACACTGTGTTCCAGTCGGAAGGACAGTACAGTCTGTTTAATTACATGTAATGGATACATTACACCTTAGCCGTCAGGAGTCACAAACGCTTTCGATAATTATTCCATGTGGTGTTCATAGACTGCAGGAGCCACTTGTTTATTAAAAAATTTATTCATATTGACACTTGTTAGACGGGTTAAAGTACTCACACATATTTTTTGTATACAGGTATCACAAAACGAACCGAAAAGGGCCCAAAATACAACGTAACGCCGAAAACAGCTGATGGGTCTATTAATGATGGTTAAACAAATAACGAAAAAATTTGGACTAAATAATACTGTGGTAGAAGTTTCCGTCGCTCAACATTGGTACATGGTTGACTGATAGAGCATGCCATAAACCATTAAGTCCGCCCATCGGAACCCTTAGTCACAGTCTAACTACAACTAACAGTCGGTCACATCGGGGCAATCGTGCGGTGCAGTGCGGGCCGAAAAGCTTACTGAGCACTTAAGAACTTAGGAACTGTCTGCTAGGGTTGTCCTGTCATGCAAATAAATTAAAATGGTTCACACTATATGTGTGGTGAAAAACTGTGGGTCGTTCTCTTTTTTAAGATGAGGAATTAGTTAAATCAGTTTCCACATACACATCAATTTGTTTAAACGTGAAATAAAATAAAATCTGCTTTTTTATATCTTTATTACTTCCCGTTCTGACAACCCTAGCAATTTATTGTTTATGTCGGCTTTTCCGACAACATCAAACACGATGACTGACTATATTTTTTTTATAGGAGAGAGGGCAAACGATCATGCGGCTCACCTGATGGTAAGTGGCTACCGCCGCCCATGAACAACCGCAACACCAGGGGAACCAGGGGAATTGCAGATGCGTTTGCCGGCCTTTTAAAAAGGAGTAGGCTCTTTTCTTGAAGGTCCCTAAGTCGTATCGGTCCGGAAAAATCGATGATGGTAATCGATTCCACAAGGAAGTTGTGCGAGGAAGAAAACATCTTCTAAATCACACAGTGGTGGACTGCCAATCATCCAGATGGTGTGGATGATATTGGGAGTTCTACCGCGATGTGCGTTCGTGAAATTTGGCGGCTGGGATTAATCCGAACAATTCCTCAGACCACTCCCCGTGGTAGATGCGATGTATGTTCTGCTTAGGCTGTGCCTTCGTTCAAGGTGTTTCAAAATAATGATTAAATCAAACATTCAAACAAATGTTTATAATTAATTAAGTAAAGAGTAAATTTTAATACAATCTGAAGAACACTTTGGTTTCGCATAAGAAACTATAAGATAAAAATAAATTACACAGTAAAAAGTAAATTATACAGTAGTGTTGTTATCAAATTATTTTGATAAATAGTGTTCTTTCATTTTATTGCACTTCCAGCGTTATGCTATTTCTTATTTTATTACATTTGAACAATATTGTGTCTAATTAACTAATTATTAAAAACATAAGATTTTTATGTATTTATGTGTGTATAGTATGTTGTAATTATGTGTATATATTTATATAAATATTGTATGTGTATGTTGTATCTTTTTGTAATTATAATTATAATATGTATCTTAGTATGTAGTTATAGTTATTATGCATATATTATATGAACATAGATATTTTTAACGTAGTAGTTTGCAATATTGCGCCCATATCTTCTCTGCTTAGCCTGAAGGAAGACTAGTAGAGAATGCCTTGTTGCATTATGTCCGCCTTTTTATACTTAGTGTGTAAATTACTTACTTACTTACTTATCGTCACGCACAATCCCTGACGGGGTAGCCAGAGAGAACAGATCGCCAAGTGTCACGATCCTTACATACCTCTTTCGCTTCTTTCAGATTCATCATCTTCTTCATACATGCACGTCTAGGTATCCGAGTACTCTTGACCCTCCCCTCTTCGAGCAATTTGCTCACATGGTCTTCGAAAGTTAGTCTCGGTCTACCTCGACACCTTTTAATATTAACTTTCGCGCTATATATTTTCTTCACCATTCGGTCTTCACTCATTCGCTCAACGTGCCCAAACCATCGAAGCACGCCCCTATCAATTTTTGTGATAAGGTCATCTTTCAAACCTGCCATATTGCGAATCTCTTCGTTTCGCTTTCGGTCAGCCATGGTGACGCCGCACATTTTACGAAGAGATCGCATCTCCACTGCATTCAACTTGCTTTTATGCTTCTTCTGGCATACCCAGGTTTCGCTGCCATATAACAAATTCGGTACCAACACTGCGTTATGTATTGCAAGGCGTGCACTCTTCACTACGCCTTGCCTTTTGACTAACGCAGTCAGGGCACCATTGACTTTGTTCCCGGCAGCGACACGCCTGTCCACATCTAAATCACATCTTCCATCCCGGCTAAAAGCACTCCCCAAGTATACAATTTCATTTACCTGTTCTAGACATTAGTGTATTATTATATATAGTGTACTACTATGTATTATTACATAGTGTGTAAATTCATAATGAATTTGAAAATAAAATTTTCAAATTTCAATACATACCTACATATTAAATTGTAGACCTATTTACATATAATATTAAACACATTAATAGGTAAAAGTATTTTACAAAGTTATACCATACAAAGCTACTCGCTAAATCGCTGCCGCAGCGTGCCCAGCGCGCACTTCATATTTTATCAATTAAAAGAGATTTAAATGGAACCATAAGAGCAATTTATAACCTAGGTCCGAAGGAATCCGTTAGAGAAAAATTTCAAGAAATAAATATATAACCTTTGGCCTTTCAATATATTTACGAGAATTTAATGTATGTACACAAAATCAGTACATTCTATAAATACTAGGAACAAGCACATGTTAGTTATACCAGTTACTCGACTCCAAAGAGTTAGTAATTCCTTCATGGGGCAATGTGTAATAAAAAACGTGGTATACTAAGACTATAATAATATAAAAATAATAATAAAAATATATTATTATTATTTTTATATATAAACGTAATATTAACATTTCTATGGACTAACTCTGTGAAAACTAATTCCGACACTCTCGGCATCAAATTATTTTGTCAATGCCACCCACCCACGTGGATATCGTATAAGGATGCCATTGAAAATGAATGATTCACCTGATTGGACACACACTCGGTATTTGAGTACAAGAAAAACGACCACGAAAACAGAACCGAAAAATTACGCAAACTTCTATGTCACTGACACAATCTAACCTCAATATTTCTTGTCTATCAGGTTCCCCCGACATTCCGAGCTGTTCACCCACTTGCGTGGGCTAGCGTGAATGTATACGGTTAGAGTGAGTAATGGTGCCAACTCAAGCGGAATATTTTCTAAACAATTTTCATTCTGACCTATTATTTTCCCAACAAAATTATTTTTTTCTTCACTAGTTACGTTAACTACAAATTATAAGTTTGAATTGTTTTAGTTAGTAGGTTGCCATCACATTCTATGATAACCACACATTTTAGACTGCTGTGTTTTGTATGGTGAGTGTAGAAAACTCCATCTTAATTCTCATAACAACGCATCTGTCTAGTCTAGTCTATGATCCACAGTATCTATTTACTATTAGGTGAACTGTGTGCCTGTATATCACTATAAGTAAAGTAAAGTAAAGTTGCAGCCTATATACGCCCACTGCTGGGCAGAGGACACACACTCTCATTTCTGAGAGAGTTTTATAAGAAAAAAACATTTTATACTTATGTTCATCATCATCATCATTACAGCCTTTCATAAGTCCACTGCTGAACATAGGCCTCCCCCAAGGAATGCCACAAAGCACGGTCCTGAGCCACCTGCATCCATCGACTTCCTGCATGCCTTACCAGGTCGTCACTCCATCTCGTGGGGGGTCACCCTACACTTCGCCTACGGTAGTTGTTGGGAGCACTAAGCTCGAAGTTGTTGAAGAGTATGTTTACCTGGGACAAATAGTACGACTAGGTAAGTCCAACTTCGACCGAGAGGTCAATCGACGGATTCAACTCGGCTGGGCAGCGTTCGGGAAGCTACGACACATCTTCTCGTCAGACATACCTCAAAACCTTAAAACGAAATTGTACAACCAGTGCGTGTTGCCAGTGATGACTAACGGAACTGAGACGTGGTCCTTCACTGCTGGCCGTATGAGGAAGCTCAAGGTCGCTCAGCGAGCTATGGAGAGGGCTATGCTCGGAGTTTCTCTGCGTGATAAACTTAGAAATGAGGATATCCGCAGTAAAACTAGAGTAACCGACATAGCCCAACGGATTAGTAAGCTGAAGTGGCAGTGGGCCGGCCATATAGCTCGAAGAACCGACAACCGATGGGGAAGAAAGGTTCTCGAGTGGCAGCCACGTACTTATGTTCAATTCTACTTAAATGTGTTTGCATGTATGCATCCACCCGTGTTATCACATTGTGGCATAGTTTAGGTGAGACCTATGTTCAGCAGTGAACTTGTGAAGGGTTGTAATGATGATGATAGTGATGACTTAAATGAGTTAGATATTCGCCCATCCAAATGTCAAAGGCGTTTTTCTTTTAAACTATTTGATGTAATTGTTTGAAATTAGACACAGTGATGGACGTGAAGGCCCAATCAAAAAAGTTTAGTAGGTATAAAGCAAAATTCTTTCATTCTTTTTTGGGATTAGGAGTCAGGTGATAATTTCAAAATTTCAAAATAATACGTACATCATATAGGCTTTCAAATTGAAAGCTCATTAAAGGGAAATTAATTATGTAGGTACATGTAACATTGTATTTTTTTTTAGATTTATACAACAATTGTTCTGAAAATCTAAAAAAAATATGAATGATATATAATGAAAATAAATTATGTCATCTGATTCTACTAGGTTTTAGGTCTTAGTTCTCTCCTGCCTAGGAGTCATTGTGAGTAGATACCGCTGTCTTACCTATTTCTGCAGTACCTAAAGCGGCAGTGTGTGCGCTATGTTATGTTATACTTATATACGTGGTAGAGCCATGTTGAAGTTATTTTTATATTTGTAGCACGAATGAGTCGACTCGACCGGAAAAGGACCACGCTCTCACAGAATATCATCGTTAAATAGCAGCTTAATGTTGCTGTGTTTCGTATGGTGAGTGAAGAGAACCGGATACCCCTTTTACTGGAATCGAGGCATTCCATCTTAGTCCTCGGGGGTGACAACGCATCTGCATTCTGATTCTTAATAATAATAATTCTTTATTCACAAGACTTAGCCTACAATTAAAATAATATGCGTGAATTCGTACTCAAGATTTGTGTAGATATTTTTAATATATTGGCTATTTTTGCAACAACAAATCAGACTTCTACTCCCCGTACTAGTTAAAAACTGTATGACGGCAGATTAGTGCGGCTAGTTCATTGTAGTCGATGCAGTAATTAACCACCTGTTTGTGTATAGTTTAACGAAAACAATTAATCGAGGATAAATGTAGATGTCTATGGGCTACATCATCCACTCACCATTAGGTGGACTGCGTGCTCGTTTGTCACCCTCATTCTGTAAATAAATGGTGTGAAAGTTATAGAGAGTCAGTGTAGTTACAGGCTGTGAGGCATTCCACCTTAGTGTTCAGAGATGATGACGCATATGTAGCCTTTTTGAAGATTTTTTTTTATAGTAAAATGTGACAAACGAGTACACAGTCCACCTGATGGTAAGTGGTTGCTGCGGCCCATAGACATCTACATCTATCCTCTACTACAAATCAAAATGTAGATGCGTTGTCACCCGTGAGGACTAACATGGAATGCCTCATTTCCAGTAAAAAGGGTCTCCGGCCACCTGCACTCACCAAGCGAAACGCAGAGGTAAACCTCTACTTCACGCTGGTAAATGGTTGCAGGCTTGCTGTAGCTACCTACCGTCCAGGAGCTGTAAGTTCGTTTGTCGCTTCAGTTTTATAAGAAAAACTATTTAAGAGATTTTGATGCTATTTTTCTTTTGCCATTAATGTACACATTTATTAAGGAAGGTATTCGCGTACCGTACATGCATATTTTATGTAATGTTAGTACTGAGTATATACGCGGTGTTATAGCTGTAGCACGAATGTGTCAGCTGGATAAGGACCAAAGTGAGTTCTAAGCACCGGAGACCCTTTTTAGGTAACGGCCCATTCTACTTAGTCCACAGGGGTGACAATGTGTGATTCTTTGATGATGATTCTCTCTTCTCTCTTACTTTTATAAAAAAAAGAGAAATGTTAGTGTTTTTGTGGTTAAGTCACATAAAGATATCGCCACCATGGTAAATCGCACACGTTTGATGACGAGGCGAATCGCTAATTTGCTACTAAACACTTTCACCCTGTATCATTATTAAGAAAGAATAAATAATAGTATGTGAATTTGAAAGGGACGAAGAGAGAACGAAGTGTGAAATATGGGTAAATCAGGAATATCTAGAACAGGTAAATGAAATTGTATACTTGGGGAGTGCTTTTAGCCGGGATGTAAGATGTGATTTAGATGTGGACAGGCGTGTCGCTGCCGGGAACAAAGTCAATGGTGCCCTGACTGCGTTAGTCAAAAGGCAAGGCGTAGTGAAGAGTGCACGCCTTGCAATACATAACGCAGTGTTGGTACCGACTTTGTTATATGGCAGCGAAACCTGGGTATGCCAGAAGAAGCATAAAAGCAAGTTGAATGCAGTGGAGATGCGATCTCTTCGTAAAATGTGCGGCGTTACCATGGCTGACCGAAAGCGAAACGAAGAGATTCGCAATATGGCAGGTTTGAAAGATGACCTTATCACAAAAATTGATAAGGGCGTGCTTCGATGGTTTGGGCACGTTGAGAGAATGAGTGAAGACCGAATGGTGAAGAAAATATATAGCGCGAAAGTTAATATTAAAAGGTGTCGAGGTAGACCGAGACTAACTTTCGAAGACCATGTGAGCAAATTGCTCAAAGAGGGGAGGGTCAAGAGTACTCGGATACCTAGACGTGCATGTATGAAGAAGATAATGAATCTGAAAGAAGCGAAAGAGGTATGTAAGGATCGTGACACTTGGCGATCTGTTCTCTCTGGCTACCCCGTCAGGGATTGTGCGTGACGATAAGTAAGTAAGTAAGTAAGAAATTGAAAAAAAAAACATAAACAACGCGCATGGATCATGAGCTGTGATGATCCTAGTAGGGCTCCTAGTAGGTCATCATGAAATCATTGTATTCTTTATAGAATTCTTTTTTTATAAGTAGATTAAGGATAACAAGCGAACACACAGTTCACCTGATGGGAAGTGGATGCTGTGGTCCATAAACGTCCACATCTATCCTCGATTAAGAATCGAAATATAAATGCGTTGCCAACCCTGAGGACCTCCTCTACACGCACCATACGAAACACAGCAGCAATAAGCTGCTAAAAAAGAAAACCACAAAATATGGACCTGATTGGTGGTGCTGTGGTCGAGTTATTGATAAATTTATACGTGGTAGAGTCACGCTGCAGCTATATTATAGTTGCAGCGTGGTTCAGCTTTACCTGAACCACGCTCTTACAAAACATCTGCGTGAAATAGTAGCTTAACGCTGCTGTGTTTCGTATGGTGAGTGTACAGAACCGGAGACCCCTTTTTACTGCAAACGAGGTATTCCATCTTAGTTTCAGGGATGACAACGCATCTATCTGCATTTTATTTCTCATTTTACTTCTGAGGATAAAGGTCCATCGGGTGGACTGTGTGCTCGTTTGTTACCCTTATTCCGTAAAAAAACTGTATCGCCTCACCTATCGACTACATACATACGTACGTACACTCAGAAAATGTTACCCTTTCATCTGACGAAGTCGGATGAAAACAAAAAAAAATTTTGCAGTACAAAACGTATGAAGGGTGCTCTAGGATTAATGCATTTTATCGTGGTGATTTATGGCTCCAGTCATTTGAAATTAACGAAAGAAAAAATAAAAATGCTAAAAACATGATTTTGTTATAACCAAGAGCTAATAGGAACGTAAAATTAAATGCGTTTTGAAAGACTTATTAGTTATAGCACAAAAACAGCAGAAAAAACTTGCCTTTAGTACTAACCCTAATGAGTTTTGTAAACTGGGACAAATCCGGAAAAACCAGATACACGTATGCTTGTTTTTACATTAAAAACAGGTTGTTAAGTCTACGTATATTATTAATTACATTCTACAATAATAACTTTGAAACCACAGTGTTATTTTGTTCTTATAAATATTTAAAATAATATTCTACTTTTTTAATTTTCTTTATTTGTCATCAAACATAGATCAACCACTTAATTTGTAATGAAACTATGATAAATACAGTACCAATGATTTTGGTACTATTATTTATCATACTTTCAATGCAGCTCAATCATAAGTACAATACTAAACATTCAACCCTGAAAATTGGCCCTAGCATAACGTCTCTTATTAGGTCTTCACTCCATCTATATCCGCCATATTATTATGATCTTACATAAAAGAGAGAGAGAGAAACAAAACTCAACTGCCCCCGCGACTCTACCTCAATTATGGAGGACAGCAATCGCAAGTTTAACTCTCTGCAGCAAGCTTACTCTCGAATCTAATACCAATTTTGATCCAATGTCAATTTCAATCCAATGTTTGACAATTATCATACTCTCGAAAACAATTTTGTTAACATTGGATTGAAATCTTCTATTGGCCAAAAATTTTGTTGTAGCACATGAAGTTAGCTGCGATACTCTTAGCAATAGGAACGTTTTATTTATCGTTAAACCGGTGAAGTCATAATAAACCCTTTGTAACTTTCATAAATGTGTAGTTTTAAGTAGGAAAAACATTTAGTAAATGGTGTAATTCGTCAAACATAACGTCTTTTCACTTATTTCTCATAAAAATACGCTATATTTGCGAGCCTTAAAAATCATATGGCTGTATAGAGCGTGCCTTTGCCTCGTTTCTTTTGTTCTCTCAGAAAAAAATTGTTATCACGAACTTCGTGATAACAATTTTTTTCTGATTGTTTACATTACTTCGTGACACGAAGTAATGTAAACAATGATCAACTTTTAATTTTGTTTAAAGCTTAATGTTGAAGTGCTTTTTAAGTATGTGTGAATTACTAAAATACCTTTCAATTTGGGTATAACTATTAACAGTTTAAAATAGTTTATTGCCGTAAAAACACGGCTTGCCGTCCAACTTTCAAGCACAGTAAAAAATCTTATGAAACAGAGGAAATGGGCACCCATCTCTTAGCTCATTAGGAGGAACAAAATAAATAATAACGGTCAAGGCTGGGCTAAAGTAAGTATAATAATGTTTTTTAAAGTATAGTATGAGTAGGTAATAGGTTTTTTAAAATCGGGCGGAGAAAAAAACGTGTGTTAAATAAATTGTGGGTTCAGCATAGCAATTCACAACAGTATGCCCCTGCTGAAAACCCACCCGTTTTGTCAACATTAGACAAGGGATTGATAGCAGTCACAGGTGGTCAAGTGCAGCCTTTAGAGACTCAACTTTCGATCGACCTTCCTCACCACTTAGTTGTTATAAATAACTATGTTAACTTCTCAATGTTTTTGTTTGACATATAATAAGAATAACTTTACTTTTCCTCAGCTTTATAGACAAACTATTTTAATATTGTTTTATTTATTTTAGGAACATCAAATGTAAAGAAAATTCCTAAGGAACTTGCAATGTGTATGCCTTGCACTCAAGTGGTACAAAAAGGTAACCCACCGTTTTTTAATAGCAACAATTCACATAAATTAATGTCATATTTCTTAGTGTGTAGAATATAGATGTTTCAATAAATCTTAAACATTCTTTTATATGGCTTGTGATGGTTTAAAACTTTCAAATCAAATATTCCATCTTAATTTTGTCATTATTTTATAATACATTACTTCACAGTGATGGGATGCATTAAAATGTCTGAAGCCTCTGTTTTAAAATATTTGTTATTTTAATTTCAGGATCACAACTTAATTCCATACCACATTTCCCAAGCAACAACACCGTACCAACAAGAAATGATCAAGATATGGAACATTTGAAAAGAAAGTAAGAAGCAAATGCAATGTAAAAAATAGCCAGGACAATTGAGGGTTATCAGCATTAAATAAGACTCATCACATTTTATCAATGCTTCCATGTTATTTTAAGTTAGTTTTCTATTAATTTCTGTTGTAAAAGACACTAATTTTTGGTTTATTTTAAATATAGTTTTCACTGTTACATAAAAAATAATTTATAAATTTAAGAACAGATACATACTAATGATAATAGATAAATTAAAATATTTCTTTATTAAATAAATGGTTAAACTTTGTATCACAGTTTTATTAATAAATCCTTCTTAAAATTACGTTACCTATATCATTTTATTTTTAATACTTATAATATCATACATTTCATGTAACTTAATATTATATTCTTACTTCCTACACGTGAAACCCTCTACCCAGCAGTGGGACATATAAAGGCTGTAAATTAATTAATTTTTTAAGCTAACATTTATTAACATTCGTAATATGTGTTCTGAGAAAATTCTTCTCCTCGGAGGTTCCATATTTAGGTTTTTATTCATGCCTTAATATATAAGTCCTTAACAATACAATAATTAGCCTTAAAGTCATCATCGCTGATAGAAAAAACTAAGTCTTTAAAACGCATTATTTGAAGCTCATTTCGTCTTTATTTTAATTGTTATTCACGATTACGGCGTAGATTATTAAACACAAAAGCTAAACGTGCCATTATTTTATCGCAATGAATAAGATAATTGCAGAAAACAAACGATTAATATGAACACAATTCCCAAAACGTTGCTGTTTTGCTATTGCCTAAATTTCAATTCCAACGAAATACAAACACAATACGCAGCTGTCAATTAACTGTCAAAACTGCGTCAAGAGTTGCAGATTTCGCTTACAATTGGATTGGACAATTTCAAATAGTTCACACAATCACCACACAATATTAAACTAATTTAGCACTAGAGTCATTATCAAGAGTACGAAACGTTATAATTTCAATTCCGATCGATCGGAATTCTTTTCAAGAGTAAGCTTGCAGTTCGAACCCCAACTTTAAATACACCAATATTAGAGGTGACTTCTACCCAGCCTACCTCCGATCATTTCATAATAGTTGTGTTAGTAGTTATGCCTCTATGTTAGCAATAATATGATCAATAATTAATTATATATGATGTAAATCAATATTAATCAAATGTACATACTTAATACAGTGTAACCTTGATATAACGAGCCTCAATATAACGAATTCCTCGATTTAAGGAATTTTTCGAAACCTCCTAGAACTGCCCGTAAGAGTTAATGCAAAATATACCCCTACATACATTACGAATACATTTATCAAAAACCTCTTTATAACGATTTTTTTTTATAATTGCAGAATCCTAGAGGTCATAGAGGATATTATTTAACTCTATTTAAATATCTTTTTCAACTTAGAACCTTGACGTAACATACCCTATTCCCATTTAACACATGTTTTGACAGATTCAGAGACGTTGGAGAGTATTTACGTAATGTTGACGTTAATAAACAAGTTTTCTTACCTAGTTAAAACGAATCGTAGACCCACCTAAACCCTATATAACAAACCTCATTATAACGAATTACTAAGTATAACGAATATTTCCAATTCCCTTCAGTTTCGTTATATGGAGATTGCAATGTATACAAGTACATACTTACATCCTTACAATGTGTATAATTTACAAATCAACATTAGTACATTAAAACGAAAAACAAAAATCTTTGTTAAAGAGATTTTCTTTAATGTTTATTACACAGAAATACAGTCGGTTGTTTCTTATACTACTTTCGCTAAACTGCAGGCCCTCGCATGACTTAAAATAGAAAAATTAAATTCAAACGTAGCAGCGTTATTTACATACCAAATTATATTTAAACTTATTAATATTTAAAGTAAAAGTTGACTTCAGACAACTAAAATTAATAAAATAATTTCACATTTTTAACGTGGTAGAGCCATGCTGCAGCTATATTAATAGTATAGTTGTAGCACGACAAACATTCTGGAGTCGGAGCTAAGTTGTTAAAACATATTGTATAGAAGAATAATTATTTTCAGACTTCAGAGTGTGAAAACAAGTACTACTTTTACTTTTAATAATTTTTTTTTACTCTTTTGATTGGCATTTTTACGTCGGAGAGCCATGTTTTACGTGGTAGAGCCAAGCTGCAGCTATATTATGGTTGTAGCATGAATGGGTCGGCTCGACCGGGTAAAGACACCGCTCTCACAGAATACCAGCGTAAAATAGCGGCTTAATGTTGCTGTGTTTTGCATGGTGAGTGTAGAGAACCGGATACCCTTTTTACTGGATACAATGCATTCTATGTTAGTCCTCAGGGGTGGCAACGCATCTGTATTTTGATTCTTAATCGAGGAGAGGCCACAGCATCCACTCTCCATCAGGTGGGCTGTGTGCTCGCTTGTCACGCACATTCTATAAAAAAATCACAATCTCAATGTCGCCTTAATAGGTCTATTAAAATTTTCAACCAATATTTTATTACCCTTAGAGGTAGAGCTTTCCTCCAAATTTATATGGGACCACCGCTGAAGTACCTATAACCTATTTAATAAAAAGGAATCATCAAAATCGGTTCACGCTTGACGTAGATATTAGTATAGGTGTTATATACATACAAAAAAAGGAAAACAAACAGTCTGTTAGTTAAAAAGGCTCTATAAACTTAGAAACTAACGTAATCAATGAAGTTCAGGCCCAAAAAATAGAACCTTAAAAATGCATACAATAAAGTCATTGTCTCACATATTAGCACAGATCTATTATTGTATTTATTTATATATTTAATCGTCAGTGCTAAGGGCACACAATACAATGGGCATACACAATGCCGTAAAATAACATTCTCTACCAATCAACCTTGGAGAAATAAAGAAATAAAAGTTAGTAGGTGTTAAAAAACTGTCTAAAACAACCAAAATAGATCATGTAAATAAGATATTACTAATGTTTCCGTTACCCACTCCAAGTAAGCTTAAAACACGCGTTAGATGATGAGTGGTTCACGACAGTAGTCGATTAACTGATTCGAACCCACTCCTTACAAATTCGCGGTTTAAGCTACTTTCGCTAAACTTAAGAAAAAATAGATAAAATTCTCCTTCACTTCACTAATGAGCTGTTTTGATTAGGTTCGATTGCCTATTTGTATTATACGTAATACCTATTATTATGTATATTAACTACCTTTATATTTGATTTAAACAATAAAGAGTTTAAGTAAAATAAAGTTATTTAGAATGGAATTAAGAATTGCTACAAATAAAAAGTTACAATAATCACAGCATAATAAAAAAATATAGAATATGTAAATGAATATATTATTTATACAATTTTGGTAAAATTTTAAAAAGCCTTACCTGATGCGTATACCAAACTGTTTTATCAGCTGTTTGAATCACAAAAGTATGCTAAAAGCAGCAAAAAGGAACTCGCACTATTTTCTTTTCACGTACCAACTTTCACATTTTACCATGCACTGACACATGAGTTAAGTTTAGAGAAAACATTCAAAAATCGATTATATTTTAATGCAACTTAATTAGTTTTATCACATATTATTTTTACAATGATTAAAATATAAAAGCAACGGATATAACTTTTGTATTTGATTAAAAAACGTAAAAAATTCTTTATTTTATTTTTAAACACACGCGCGGTGTAATGTTTGATACCGACTGGCGCGTTTGAAAGACTTCTCTCAAAATCGTCTGCAGAACAAAGATAAGAGATATAGAATCCATTTGAAAAACAAGGACAGCTATAAGGAATCCGGTAGCGGTAATTTTTCTCCTTTCGCGCGTCAACTTTCTAAAAGTTGCATTTTAAAAGAATAATTAATGAAACATTTATAATTATCATTTATTTGTTGTTTATCAGAATATTGTCCGAATCTAAGATTTTTGTATTTTATTATTGATTAATATAACATTTTATTTTCTTTACTTTATGATTAATAAAATATATAATTTACTTACATAACATTAAATTATTATATTATACACTTAGAATAATTATACAATATTGTTTTAATATTAAATAAATTATTAAATTAAAAATTTAAAAAAAATAATGTGTTATAAATTATAATATTTATTAGATATATAAATGAAATATCTATTAAGTAAATATTAAGTTTGTACTATACTAATTAAATAACTGTAAATAAATAATTGCTTTAACTTACTAAAGTAATATATTTTTTAATATATTTTAGTAGGTAATGTATTACTTTAAAATTGTCTATTTTGCTTTTTTAGTTATTTTGTTTTTCGATTTTTTAAATTTTTTTTATATTATTTTAGTAATTTAAAGCAAATTATGAGGCGCGGTATAAATTGGCCCATTTTTACGCTTTCTTAAACTTTTTACGCTTTATTATTCCTAATTAAATTTTAACATATACCTTATACACATGACATATAATATAACGATACCTCAACTGTCGAAATCCATCCTGCCGTTTGGAAGAGACGAGGTAATAAAGAAATTTAACAAACAAACATCCATACAAGATCCGCGAAAAACATAACTCTTCTTTGGCAGTCGGATAAAAATGTTTTATCAGTTCATACTATTTGTACATCAAGACAATCAAATTCAAACCAATTTGCTGTGGCTCGTTGGTCTAGGGGTATGATTCTCGCTTCGGGTGCGAGAGGTCCCGGGTTCAAATCCCGGACGAGCCCAAGTTAATTTTTATGCTTATTTATTAGTAATATTATACCGTTTATTCTTTTTAAGCTTTTTAAGTTCGTGTAACTTCTGAACAACTTGCCCGATTGAGGTCATATTAGATTCATTATAATAATACATATGTAGATTTACCTTACCAAAAAATTTTATCAAAAATCTGGACCCGTTATAGGTGGCATTGTGGTCTATACCAAAACATGTACCTATATGGAAACAAAACACAAAAAATTTATATGGAAATCACAAAAATATTTTTTTTAATTTATACTTTGTAAAAAGTGCGGAATGAATTTGAAGCGAAACTCATCGCAAGCAACACATCGGAGATCGGAGTACGTTAGTGTCACAGTTGAGCTGAAAGCAAATTTGTCCGCGCCGTACGCTCCGTACGCGCCGCACACTCCGAATTTTAGAATTCGTTGTATGAAATCATATGAAACCTCGCACATTACTGCCGCACCGTACGCGCCGAATTTTATAAAATGCGGTAGGTATACGATATCGAAGGACGAATGCTGATGACGTCATAACGCGGCGCGTGTTGATACTCAGTGTTGTCTAATGTTGCCAACTTAGTGGATTTTCCACTAAAACTGGTGGTTTCGACTTATATTTTTTAAGTGTTAAATGTACATTGCGGTTAGAGGTTGGCAAAAAAATGCTGCAACGAAATTGAAAATCCGATAAACGTTGTGAAATGAATACTTAGTGATAAATTATGTAAATACATTAAAAAAATTGATAGTGAATTTTAATTCAAAACCCCAATTATACCTGATTACTTAATTATCAATAAAAATACTTACCTCAAACATACAACAAGTCTTTCCTCTGGTTCAGTTGGCCTTCTAAATCTTGAGTTTTCCATAGAAAGATATGGTTTTAATATATGTAACAATTCTTGAAATTTCTTGTATGGTAAATGCAAATATCTAAAAAATCGATCATAATCATATAACAAGTCTTTAAATAAAGTTTAATACACTCCATACAATTGCCTTTTTAAATTAATACTATGAATCCAGAATCTCCTTTTTCTTCGAATTTTGTTTTCTTCTTCTTCTGCCAATAACCAGGCTATTACAATATTTATTCCATAGTGATTCCGAGCGACAATGTCTTCAATCTAATATATCTAATGTACCGTTTCACACCAGTGGTTGGAAAAAAACTGCAAAAGATTTGCGGACGGCGCGGACGGTGCGTACGTGCAAGTGTGCGAGGCCATCAGTAAAATTCCGCACGTACGGCGCGTACGGCGCGGACCAATGTGCGTTCAGCTTTACAGAGCAAATACAAAGGTTAGTGTATAATTTGTGGCGCCACCTACCGGAAAGAGTAGCCGTAGCAACGTCCGTCGGACCAGTTTACACTGAGGATAAATACTTATAAATAACCATTATTATAGTGAGTCTGTAATCTTGTAGTTTTTAAACGATTTAACCAGTTCAAGACTATAACCACATAATATAGGTCTTGGTTTTCTTGAGATGATGGTTCGTATATGTTATATCCGTTAGGTCGCGCCTTATTAAAGTTATTAACAAAGACTTTATTATTATAAGAATAAAAATGCTTCATAGCCTACCCTAATGATTAGGGTATATCGTGATTAGGGCCTAATCACGATGTAATGAAGTAAATTTAGTGGCAAAAAGAAAACCATGATAATAACTGTACGCGATAGGTGGCGTTGTGGTCGAATCATAAATAAATTATAAATCGCGCTGCCTATCAGAAGAAGGGCTGAACAACGTCCACCTAAATGAAAAATGCTGTTATACATAAAACATTTTTTTTCTTCTTATTAATTAGAAACTAATATATTCCTCGATTGTGATTGAATTAAATTCTTGTGCATGCATGAAGCATTGTAACACCGCCACCTGTTGTGAACGAGTACTTTTTAATTCTTTTTCAGAATGAATCAGAAAGTATGTTTTAGAACTTTGGTGATATTCATGTTGTAACTCAATAGATGCCGCTTATGTAATTTTTAACAGAATGAAGTTAACTACATTGCATTGATAATAGACATAGCATTAGTTAGCATCTATATTATGTCTCTCTTACTCTTTCCTATACATTGTAGATTCTCTTACTCTGTCCCTGTTCTCGGTTAACTATAAACATTTAATTTAGTCGTATTATACGACAGGTGTTTGGTACCTCCCTCTTGCCTCTTACCCCACAAAACTTAACTGTCAACTTTATAACAACTTATAAGCGAACTTTTAATATTTTTTATTGATCTTCCATAACATAAACGCACTAACACTGCGATAAAAGCGTGATGTTTACTTTTTGTCCTTTAGTGGAATAAGTGTTTGTGAGATGTAACGTAACGTAAACATTAAAAAGTATCTTATAATATTTAGTTAACATTATGTCGGGTGCAAGTGCTAGTAGTACCTCCCAAAGTCCTCCTTCTATGGCCTCTATAAGTGATTTTAGTGCTCTATTTCAAACTGCGAAAAAGTATGAAGAACTCAATGTAATTGGAACAGGTATTTTTATTATAACCTTATACACCATGTGCCGGCACCTAGTAGGTATATTCTCGCACATTTTTGCTAATTAAAAATAAGATTATATTAAGCGTAAAGGCAAGATTAAAATCAAGTATTCCTTTTTTTTATAATTATTTAATTTTAATTTAAAAGTTTATTTCTTAATTTAGATAATTCGAACGAGATACCTACTTCAGTGTCCACACCTTAGGGTATTTTACCCTAAATTTAGGGCATTTTTACGCGTTTAGGGTATTTTTTAGGGTAGAAAATTGTTTAGGGCATTTTTCAGGGTATAATAAATAGGTATAATATGTCTAGGGATTTTTCATAGAGTGTTTAAAACTCCTTGCAAACAAATTGGTGATTGATTGAATACGTGTTTCCGAACGTAACCTAACTTGTTGTGACGATGTACCGTTCTCTTCCGTTAGCAATAGACAAGAATCGATTTTTCTCTTTCACACTCGAAGGTTTGTGTACACGGAAGAGAGATAGTGTGCTTAGAGAGAAAAACCGGTTTATTTATGTTTGCCACCATCTTTGCATTGCACGCGTCGTTGTTTTGTGTCTTCTTGTTTTGTTAGAGACCGAAGCAAAAGAAGTTTTATCTAGGAAAGATGCCTCCTGAAACCGCTAAATATAAACAAAAATATAGCCACCAATGGGAAACGGACCCTTTACTGAAAGGTAAGTGCTATTTATGTTATAATAAAAATATTCTAGTATTCTTTCATAATATCATCCGATAAGTAGTAATCGTGTATCAGATTCCAATAAGTGTCGTGTTGAATTATTATAAGGCAAGTACGATGTTAAACAAGAAGTAGAAGAACGTGCAGGCAGTTTACTTAGTTCTACGAATATTTGTCAACTGAGCATTAATCTTAAGCCCTTAAGCTCGCTCTTACACACACACACACACACACACACACACACACACACACACACACACACAATAAAGCGACAAGCGTCATTCTGACTTCTGTCCATCACATTTGGTCTCAGCTCAGTGTTACCAAATAAATGACATTTACCCAAATATGGAGAAATTTGCTAGTTGATGTTAAGCCTGTATTTTTTTTTTAGATTGGATTGCTCCGGATCCAGCTGGAGAAAAAAGTGCATACTGCAAATACTGTCATGTATCCTTAGTGCCGCATAAAAAGAGCCTACTATATCACGCTCAAAGTAAAAAACATAAAAAAACTGTTTCTTTTAATAAAACAGCAAAATCTTGTAAACAAATCACATTTAAAAAGTTAATACCAGATGAAAGGAAAATTGCCGAATTGAAGATAGCCGCATACATTGTCGAACATTCTTCAACAACAAATGTTGACCATTTGGGTGAAATGCTCCCCAAACTTGACCCTAAGTCCGAAATATTAAATAATATAAAACTGCATAGAACTAAATGCACTATGTTAATAAAAAATGTTCTAGGTCCATGTATGTTTCAAGATCTACTGGAAGAAATTGGAAACTCTCCTTATTCCATAATTGTAGACGAGACTACCGACATAACTACCACAAAGGTGTTATGTATGATGATTCGCTTTTTTTCAAAGAAGAAGAATAATTTGGTTACAACGTTTTATAGAATAGTCAAAGTTACAGATTGCGATGCTACATCTCTTTACAATTTAGTTTGCTCCACTTTGCAAGAAGATGGACTTCGTATCGAAATGTTAGTTGGCATTGGTTTAGATGGAACTAATGTCATGGTAGGAAAAAATAATTCGCTTGCCGCTCTTTTGAAGCAAAAGTTACCTGATCTGATCGTGATAAAATGTACAAGTCATTCCTTGCATTTATGTGCAGAAAAGGCGGCGGAAACTCTACCACGTCAACTTGAGTTTCTGATACGTGAAACGCATAACTGGTTCGCCTACAGTTCCAAACGTCTAGATGCATATAGGGATCTATATGAAATAATGAATAACAGCAGGAATCCAAAGAAAATTGCAGGTTTCTGCGGAACTCGTTGGTTAGTGCGATACAACGCCATAACTACAATCCTTGATCAATGGGAAGAATTGAAACTTTTGTTCTTACTCTCAAAAAGAGAAGACAAATGTTACATGGCAGAAAAAATACATGATGTAATGAAATGTCCTGTATTTAAATGCTATCTTAATTTTTTGAAAGAACGACTGAAACCCGTTACCAGTCTCAACATGTTATTTCAGAGTGAAAATGTAGAATCTGTTAAATTACTGGAGGACGTTTATTTGTTATTGAGAGGATTGCTACAAAAACTAGTTGTACCCGCACAACTTGAGAAAGTGAGTGACAATGATTTAATAACATTTGATTTCAAACAATATTTAATGCATACAAGTGCTATTAACCTTGGACATGACACTGAGGTCTTATTGCGTGGAATAAATGAGAATGAAGCGTGCGAACTACGTGACCGCTGCAAAAACTTTATGGTCACTTTGTGCTCAGAGGTGCAAAGTAGAACTCCTGAGCACATTCATATATTAAAGTCGGTATCATTGCTGACCCCACAAATTGCCACCTCGCAAGTGAAACCTACTCTGACACTTTTTCTGCAAATGTTCCAAAGAGAGGAGGTTTATGGTAATAAGACTGAAGCAGCATCTGAATGGCACAACTTGCATCACAAAGAATGGAGGTATACGTCATCCAGCGTATCATTTTGGGCCGAGGTCAATGACGATTTAGATGCAGGAGGAAATAAGAGGTTCGCTGCCATCTCTAAATTTGCTTTGGCTGTATTGTCAATGCCGCTATCAAATGCTACAGTGGAAAGAGCTTTCTCCATTTATTCGATAATCAAAAATAAGCTTCGGAACCGATTATCTGTTGAGATGTTACAACATTTGATGCTGGTGAGGTACAGCTTAAAAATAAATTATAAGTCTTGTGTTACATTTACTCCGACAGACGCAATGTTGAAAAAGTTTTCGAATGAAATGTACGATTTTAAGAAAAAAATGACTGCAGAAGACATAGAAGCCCAGACTACTATGGATGCATTCCAAGAATGTTTGGAAACGGTGTAATAGTTTAGCTTTATTAATAAATTGCATTTGTACGTAAATTGATTTCTTTTTATTTTATAAAAATTTAGGGTAATAAGTGCCTAATTTAGGGTAATTTCGCTGAGCGTTAGGGTAAAAAATAAATTGGAGGTGGCAACACTGACCTACTTCAACAATTAGTGACAGTTGGTGCGTGGGGAAAGAAGGATGTATGTAGTTAGTGCAACGCAATGCGACGTATATAGTTGTCTCTTTTTTGCATACAGTAGATTCCCATTCTTGATTACTGTTTGAGTAAAGCTGAGTTGTTGTGAATTTAATGCCTGAGTAATACGGTTCATATTTGCTGGTATAATAATCTATTAACTTTTACTTTGTCTACATATTATTAGTAACTATATTTTCAAATTTTTGATTGTAATACAACAATGATTTAATTTAAATACATGTCTAATAAAATATTGATCAACATTAAACTCCTGCCAATTTACACCATCATAAGAATTCCTTCTTATGATGGTGTAAATTGGCAGGAGTTTAATGTGCCAGCATCCCTGCTGGCAATCATAACAACATTCTGTAAAGAATAAATGAAATCTTTGGAAAATATATAATATAGTGGGTATAGGGGGATTTCCTATTTAACCATGCATCTATAACATTACACTTTGTGCATAATTTATATAAAATTATAGATATCTGTGGCTTTCACCTCAGCTGCACCACAAACTATATTTTGCTGATATTTTTTTATACCATTAGCAATCTGCCGTTTTAAAAAAGTGCTTCTGTGGGATATTATAACTTACTACCTGTAAAAACAACCACAGGAAAAATTCATGTTTATCTGTGCACCATATCTCTCACAGAAGTGGGTCATATAGGCTCAAACTTTACTTTTATTTTGTATCTCCAATTATAAATATGATAACCTCTTGTAATTATCATGTACACAAAAAAAATCTACATATTGATATTACAGCTTCTTTCTACCAAGACCCTGCTTTTGATAATTTCCCATTTAAAAATATTGGAAACTGAGCTGGGCCTGCTGTTCTGTGTGTATGTGTGTTGTGTCCCAGTTTAGTTTCTAATTTAGGACCTACATTAATAAATTGACAGATTTATTGAATGATATTGTGTTTTTAGGAGCCTATGGCACAGTGTACAAAGCTAGAGACCTGCACAATGGTGGTCAAATTGTAGCCATGAAGAAAGTGAAAGTGGCATTGACTGAGGATGGCATACCTCTGTCCACACTAAGGGAAATTGCATTATTAAGGCAACTAGAAGCATACAGGCATCCAAATATAGTTCGGTGAGATTTTAATAATGATGTGTATTAAGTTTCTTTTTTTGGCTTAGCTTTCCATTGACTCCCGTCGAGTGGGGGGTTGATACGTATTTTTACAGAAAAGTTACACTATTATAAGCACACACATAAAGTTACAACATGCGGAAATGCGTAATTTTTGAGAAAAAGTGATTGAAAATCAATTATTCTTGCATTGTTTATATCTAATCCTACCATAAAACTGACGCCATTTTGTAATGTCATTGTCGTCAGTAGGGATGTCGATTCTTTCCGAAAAAGGTCGATTTTTAAATCGATTCAAATCGTAAGCTGATGTATCGATTCACAAAAAATTTATTTCTAAAATATTTATATTTTTTTTATGTTTGCATTTATAATGTAAATATAATTCCATTTTATGAAAAACAAGAAAGATTCCATAATAAATGATCTCTTATTGAAATTTGTTTTATTTTAACAGTACCAATTAGGGCAGATAACAAATAAAATAGGTTAGGTTCAACTTATGTCAAAGAACCGAATTGATTGACCCCGACTCCACCTGGTACGAGTCTGTCCTACCCCTAGAGTGGTTTTAAAGAGCCGGAGGCACGTAGGGGGAGCAGCCTCCGCAGCTTCGGCTTGTCCGATGCCTACGATTTATTATGCTAAGGCGTAGGGGCTGCTCTTCCCGCAGCGCCGAAGACGCAGCAGTCTCAAAATAGATACAGAAATCCTTCTGAATCAGTCCCCCTATATTTTATGATGAAGGGGATTTTTTTCTCATAAAATGGATTTATATTTACATTATAAATATAAAGTGTATAAGGCGAGTGTGAATGAAAGTGTTGGAAGGGGTAGACCTAGGCGGATATTTCTAGACCAAATTAGGGACGTCTTGAAAAAAGGCCAGGTTAAGAGTACCCTAAACCGTAGAGCATGTATGAAGGGAATAATGAAAGTGGACGAAGCGAAACAAGTATGTAAGGATCGTAGCAAGTGGAAAGAAGTGGTCTCTGCCTACCTCTACGGGAAAGAGGCGTGATTATATGTATGTATGTATGTAAATGCAAACATGAAAAAAATATAAATATTTTAGAAATCGATTTTTTTGGAATCGATACATCAGCTTACAATTAGAATCTATTTAAAAATCGATCTTTTTCGGAAACAATCGACATCCCTACTGACAATAACAATAAAAATGGCGTCAGTTTTATTGTAGGATTAGACATAAACAATGCAAGAATAATTGATTTTCAATGACTTTTTTCTCAAAAATTACGCGCTTCCGCATGTTGTAACTTTGTGTGTGTGCTTATAAAAGTGTAACTTTTCTGTAAACATACGTATCAACCCCCCAACTCGATGGGAGTCAATAGAAAGTACCTTTTTTTTATAAAATAAGGGTGACAAACGAGCACACAGCCCCCTGATGGTAAGTGGATGCTGTGGCCAATAGACATCTACCTATCTATCTAATCACCCTTGAGGACTAAGATGGAATGCCTTGTATCCAATAAAAAGGGTCTCCGGTTCTCTATACTCACCTAATGCGTAAAACAGCAGTATTGAGCTGCTATTTTACGCTGGTATTCTGGACCTTCCCCTGTTGAGTCGACCTATTTGTGCTACAAGTATAATATAGCTGCAGCATGGCTTTACCACGTAAAAAAGTACAGAATATTCTTCCCTTTTTGCTAAACATGGAGCTCTTCTGTTGCAGGGAAAATAATTAGTTAGTTATTTATACTTAGTGGGCCGCTCGATAATTGCTCTACCAGACATCTTGCACCTTTGAGGCTGCTGGCCATTGCTAGTCTGGGTATTTTTTTTATAAGATAAGGGTGCTAAATGAGCATACAGTCCACCTGTTAGGTAAGTGGTTCACATACGTTCATAAGTGGACATCTACATCTATCCTCAATTAAGAATAAAAATCCTGATGCGTTGCAATCCCTGAGGACTAAGATGGAATGCCTCATTTCCAGTAAAATAGGTTGCTGGTTCTCTACACTCACCATACAAAACACAGCAGCGTTAATCTTAGACATCTTTTTCTTCATCAATCTGTATATGTCTTGCATTTCCTATAGACTTTTCCCTATTCCTTACAACAGCTACAGGACAAAACGGTGATAAATTTTGTAACGCTGCCACTACAGAGCTACGTTTCCTTTATATAGAATAAGGATGACAAATGAGCGCACAGTCCACTTTATCATAAGTGTGTTCTGTGGCCCATAGACATCTAATTTACGAATATAGAAATTCAAAATTTAGATTCTTTCAAAATAAATTATATTTTTTTCCATAGATTGTTAGACGTTTGTCATGGCGGGCAATCAGTTGAACGAGACCACCAGTTAGTCTTATTCCTGGTATTTGAACATGTCGAACAGGACTTGGAGTCTTATCTTAAGAGAGCACCAGGACCTCTCTCAGAAAATAGAATAAGGGTGAGTATATGTTTGGTAATGGAAGGACCATTGGTCCTTTCCTTGGTCAAGCGGACCCATTCATGCTACAACAATAATAATACAACATAATATAATTATGTCTATGTATAAATATATACATATGTAATATCATCATCATCATTACAGCCCTTCACAAGTCCACTGCTGAACATAGGCCTCCCCCAAAGAATGCCACAAAGCACGGTCCTGAGCCACCTGCATCCATCGACTTCCTGCATGTCTTACCAGGTCGTCACTCCATCTCGTGGGGGGACGCCCTACACTTCGCCTACCGATACGAGGCTGCCACTCGAGAACCTTTCTTCCCCATCGGTTGTCGGTTCTTCGAGCTATATGGCCGGCCCACTGTCACTTCAGCTTAAAAATCCGTTAATATATCTGGCTTCAATAATAATATCATAGATCTGTTCCAATTATTAATACCCTTGTTGATGTCTTTGAATATTTCTACTACCCGTGATTATTTTTTCCATACTCTCTTCCTTTTTCAGGCAACTTTAGTGTTACAGTTGTGCTCTGCACATAAACTATATTGTTTGAAATTATACCCCAATAAATTTGCTATGTTTTGTCTTATGCATTAAATCTGAACTCTGAACATTGCGGCTTATTTTTTCGTTTCTTATTTAGTACACCACCATCTAATTTCATGCGTTGGTCCTATTAATTTTTTTTATTGAAGGGGAAGCAAAGTAGTTCTTTACACATTGCACATGATATTGTTAATTCCTGTATTAAAGTTATCGGTACAGCCTATATATGTCCCACTGCTGGGCACAGGTCTCCCCTCATTTCTGAGAGCGTTTTAGGGCAAGGAAGGCGTTTTAACAGTGGTAGAGCCACGCGGCAGAATTGCTGTCGCACGGATGGGCCGGCTCGAACCGGGGTGGTACCACGACCTCACAGAATACCAGCGTGAAGTAGAGGTTTACCTCTGCGTTTCGCTTGGTGAGTGCAGGTGGCCGGAGGCCCTTTTTACTGGAAATGAGGCATTCCATCTTAGTCCTCACGGGTGACAACGCATCTGCATTTTGATTTGTAATAGAGGATAGATGTAGATGTCTATGGGCCGCAGCAACCACTTACCATCAGGTGGACTGTGTGCTCGTTTGTCACCCTTATCCTATAAAAAAAAAAGTGTCCGCCGCGTTGCCCCAATGCGTGTTGGCGAACTTTACATGCCTTCAAATATTTTTCTTATTTCTCAGCAATGCCGGTTTCCTCACGATGATTTCCTTCATCGTCGAGCATGTGGTAAATCAGCACTTAAAATAACAATTTCAAGAGCCGTGGTAGCTCGGATGGTTAGCGCTCGCTGTAAATTGCACAGTACAGTACCCGGGTTCGCACCCCGCCGGTACGAATGATATTGCTACTTACGGTATTGATGTACTTTAAATAATATTGTAATGATCGTGCCAATAAATTGACGTAATGCTCATTGGATGACTGTTTAACTATTAACTAACTATGACAGATCCATAGCACAGTGGCTAAGCGTTTGTCTGCAGCGATACAGACCGCGGGTTCGAATCCTGCACTGTACAAGTATTTGTATGGATTACGGATAATTATTCGAAATGTAGATGTTTTTTTATTTGTAAATTATGATCATCACAAATATAGGAGAAGTTCCCAGTAAGAGGTAACTTATTTAGTAAATAATAAGACACTTAAATGGGCACTACACCACCCTTATTTTATTGATATTAAATATTATAGAGCATGTCGTATGACATTCTGTCGGGCGTGGACTTCCTTCACTCGCATCGCATCGTCCACCGCGATCTGAAGCCGCACAACTTGCTGGTGACGTCAGCAGGCCGCGTCAAGCTCGCGGACTTCGGCCTCGCCAAGACCTACGACACAGAGATGAAGCTCACCAGTGTTGTGAGTACAGTATCCGAACACTTTCATAATAGAATAGCATAATTTTTATTCAATATTGATTTACAAGTAATTCTTATTTTATTATAAGTCATTTTTTAGTTCACCACTGGTTAAAAGAAATCCTCTGTCTTGGGAAGAACCAGCAAGAAACCCAGCAGGACATTTTTTCAAAATAATTTTACAGTATAAGTGATTACAAACTATTTACAAAATTTATTTTAGAAACAGCTTGGAGGCGACCACCTCATTCCCAGGGGTTATTATCAACCATATATTCATTTATATTATAATATCCCTATTATACAGTTTTTGTTTAATTAAATATTTAAACTTGGCTATAGAGAGGAGACCTTGTATATTTTCTAATACTTCTTTGTAATAGCGTATACATTGCCCCAAGAATGAATTACTGACACTGTGGAGTCGAGAGACTGGTATCACTAGCTTGTGTTTGTTCCTAGTGTTTACAGAGTGTATATCACTTTTTTACTAAAACTATCTTTGATTTTGTGAACTTACATTAAATTTTCGTAAATATACTGAGAGGCCAAAGTTAACATATTTATTTCTTTAAATTTTTCTCTAAGAGACTCTCGATTTAAGGTTGTAAATAGCTCTTATGGCCCTCTTCTGCAAAACAAAAATAGTTTCTAAATCAGCCAAATTTCGCCATATCAAAATCCCATAAGACATTATGCTATGGAAATAACTGAAATAAACTAATCTAGCTGTCTCGACACTAGTGAGATCTCTAATCTTTTTTACAACTTAGTATGCTTGCTAGTTTGGATATATGAGGGCCCCACAAAAGCTTCACGTCGAGAGTGATTGCAAGAAAAACAGAGGATTCAACAGGGCTCAGTTCTTCCCCATTTAAAAACACATTGGTATTTAGATTTTTAACATTCGTTGTTGTAAATTTAATACATTTAGTTTTATTGCCGTTTAAATGCAGATTATTAACGATAAACTAATGCACTAATTTTGATATGGCATTATTCACTTCGTTACATTTAAATGATAGACGTAGTTTAAAAATTAAGGAAGTATCATCAGCTAATAATACCATATCATGATTAGATTAGATTACAAGGCAAGGTAAGTCATTAATATACACCAAAAATAGGAATAGGCCAAGAATCGAGCCCTGAGGGACACCCGTCTTTTTTTTACGGACGACCTGGAAGAACTCATACCATTGATAATAACTTTCTGCAATCTATTACTTAAGTATCAAATAATAAGTTTGAACGCTGTGTTCTTGACACCATAGTACTGTAGCTTCCTGATTAATGTCTCATGGTGAACACAGTCGAAGGTCTTGGAAAGGTCACAAAACACACACACACACACGAATATATATATATATATATATATATATATATATATATATATATATATATATATGTGTGTGTATATTCAATTCAGAGACCCACACGCTACTTTAAATGCAAGGGACTTTACATGTCCTTAAATATTCTTTTTTTTATTTTTTACCCTCAAGTTTTCACATAATCTTTCCTTCCATCCTCCATTATCCAAAAACCACATCGCTGATATTTAGGGCGCGTGGGAGTCCCAATAGCATTCTGCAAACCCTAGCAGATAGGTACACGTCTCCGCTTTGGGCCTGCTGTGTGAGGAGTATTTTAAAACGCTTTTATTTAAATGAAATCCAAATTGACTTTATTTGATTTAATTTTGATATTTAATTTTGATAAAAAAAAGGAAACTCATTCATAGTTGAAGACACTAGCTAGTTAATATTTCGGTAATTTTTTACGTCGTAGAGGCATCCTGCAGCTATATTATAGTAGTATAGTTGTAGCACAAATGAGTCGGCTCGACCGGGGAAGGACCACGCTCTCACAGAATACCAGCGTAAAAGCTTAACGCTAATGTGTTTCGTATGGTGAGTTTGACCGGAGGCCCTTTTTACTGGAAATGAGGCATTCTATCTTAGTCCTCACGGGTGACAACGCATCTGCATTTTGATTTGTAATAGAGGTAGATGTACGGGCCGCAGCAATCACTTACCATCAGGTGGCCTGTGTGCTCGTTTGTCACCCTTATCCTATAACAAAAACCTAACAAAGTCTAATCGAATTAAATGTATCTCTAGGTGGTGACACTGTGGTACCGACCACCAGAAGTGTTGCTGGGTGTGTCCTACAACACAGCGGTTGACGTGTGGTCGTGTGGCTGCGTGTTGGCGCAGCTTCATACGAGATCTCCTCTCTTGCCGGGCTCTTCTGACTCCGATCAGCTGCATTGTATATTTAGGTAAGTGACATTTTAGGAGGATTAATAGGGGCCTATTATAGTTACGATGAACACTTGGTACAGAAAGGAATAAAATTGAAAAGCAACTTTCAATACCTACTCAATAATCACAAGTACTATGCGCGCACGAATAAAACTATAAAACTGACATTCCGTATCGCATTGCGCACTACCTTCAAATGCCTTGTGTAAAGTTTTAAACTATTACTTTTATAGGCGGACAAAATTTAAAAATTTTACTATTCATTAAGTCGAGAATTCCCTACGTTAAAAGGTTTTTAACGCTCCCTTCTCCACTACTTGGATATTTGCTCAGTACGAAGTAAGCTTGCGAAATTATGTGGATAAAAAGTTACTTTAAACGTTTTTACTTCTCATCAGGAAATAAATAAATGCCTGCCTTTCATATTATCATAAAATTGTATATAGTTATTGCTTAAAAAAAACAACAAATTGTACCTACTTCTAAGAATTTCCCCTGCGATTAAATTATAATTTTTATATTAATTAATATAAAGTATTTTAAAAATTCATTCGATGAAGAGGTTTGAGATAATTTATTTCTTATAATAATTACATTCACTTACATGAGAAACTTAAAAAATACAGAATTTGATACCTTTTTGGGCGTATCGTACATAAAAAAGAAGAATAAGTACATATATAAAGGATGGTTGTTATCAATATAATATTCATTAGTTTCGCGCATTGCGCGCCAAACTAAGGTCGTGGCCCTTCCCACGGGTGATATACACTGTGAGTAATGCTCAGTGCTGCCGCTAGACCAATATACTGCCGCAGTACCCTAGGGAAATATATGACGTCATAAATCACCGCCGTTTTTGTACTGTAAGCACTGGCGCTTTTTAGGTAAGGTGCTCTCAGTACGTTGATCATGTGATTAAAAAACATAACAGCGCTTAGAGGTTTAACTGCTTCCACAAATGATTGTTATTATTACTAATTAATATTGTTATTGAAATAAACTCGGATATTAAGTTTTAAAAGCAACAACATTCTAATAATAATTTTTCTTCTTGAACAGGAAACGTGTACATGATAAATATTTTCATTTCATAACGTCGAAAAATGGGGATGATAGTATAATGGAGTGTGTTCCGTTTTAAACAGTAACCAGTATAGCAAACTAAAAAGCAACAGCTTCACAGTATACTTAATTGACGTTACACCTTACAGTGGTCACAGTGTTTATCGGAACATACCCAAGTAACATTTTTTATTAAGATTTTTGCCTTGGATGCCTGTCCTTTAAGCCATGTCTTCATTTCATTCGGGATATTAGTTTTATAGATTTTCAGTATCAAGTTTTCTTCCTTCCTAAAAGAACTTTCTTTGGACCTAGGTTATAAAGTGCTCTTATGGCTCCCTTCTGCAAAACAAGGATTGTTTCAATGTCAGCCGCATTACCCTATAGCAAGAATTCATCCAGCCATTCCATATTCATTTTGCTTTGGAAATAACTAAAATATACCGATCTATCTGTTTCAACACATGTAAGGCCCCTTTGAAGTGAAAACTTCTTTAAAATCATTGTGATTTGAAACTCGATGAAACGAAAAAGCGACATTAAAAAGAGATAAACATATACATCTATAAGATTTAGCTTGCGAGAGAATGAGATAGAATACAGTATACAGTGTTTCCTTATTATCTCGGTCTCCTTTTCTGAAGGTTTTATTTCTACCGCATGTGAACTGCACATATGTTTTTATTAAGTGGCGAAGTCTGCGAAGACACTTATTGATTTCACGATGTCTGTCCGTCTGTCCCACGATTATCTCGAGAACGGTTTCGAATTTTCAAATTCTGTTTTAGCAATCGATTACTGATCACCCAGGCATCTGAACCTCCTATTTTGAAAGTGATTGCTCAACGGCAACCGTTAGAAACCGCTACAAAGCTGATTGCTTCGCCACTTTGCTATGCTGTTAGCTTGCTAGGTTTATTTTATACAGCATATACTGCAGTACTTAATTTATTAGCTAGTTTAGTTTAAATGAGTTTAGATATAATAAATTTAATCATTTGAATATCGATTCGCAGACTGATAGGACGGCCGCCACGGCACGAGTGGCCGGACAACGTGGCCATCGTGGCCGACAGCTTCCCGGAGTACCCGCCGCGGGACCTGGCCTCAGTGCTGCCTCGAGCACACCCACATGCACTTAACATGATCAAAGTAAGCTGAGATATATAAATGACGCTAAAGGTTAAACTGGCAACTGGTGGGGGGGGGGGATGCAAGCGTAGCGTAGTAATGAGCGACAAGATTGTGAAAGAGTGGCAGCCTCGTACCGCCAAGCGGAGTATAGGACGGTCCTACACTGTACCTTCAAAAGTCCACTGCTTAACATAAGTCTCCCCCAAGGACCTGCCACAAAGCACGGTCCTGAGCCACCATCGACTTCCTGCATGTCTTACCATGTTGTTACTTCACTCGAGCACCTTTGTTTCCCATCGGTTGTCGGTTCTTCGAGCTATATGGCCGGTCCATTGCCACTTCAGCTTGCTGATCCGTTGGGCTATGTCGGTCACTCTGGATCTACTGTGGATATCCTCATTTCTAAGTTTATCACGCAGTGAAATTCGAGCATAGCTTTCTCTATAGCTCACTGAGCGATCTTGAGCTTACTCATACTGCCAGCAGTGAAAGACCACGTCTCAGATCCATAAGACGTCACTGGCAACACTCACTGGTTGTTTTTACTTTTACTGATTGGTTGTTTGTTGCACTCAATGTATTATATTTTTTTTTATTGGATAGGGTGACAAACGAGCACACAGTCCACCTGATGGTAAGTGGTTGCTGTGGCCCATAGACATCTATATCTATCCCCGTTTGCGAATCAAAATGAAGATGCGTTATCAGCCGTGAGGACTAAGATAAATAAGATAAAATGCCTTAATGCTGCTGTGTTTCGTAAACGAGGCATTCCGTCTTAGTTCTCACGGGTGACAACGCTTCTGCATTTTGATTCTTAATTGGGGAGAAATGTAGATGTCTATGGGCCACTGCATCCACTTACCATCAGGTGGACTGTGTGCACGTTAAACACCATTATATTATAAAAAAATGTTCTTCTCTTTCAGGGCATGCTGGTATTCGATCCAGCGAAGCGTTTGACAGCGTTGGACTGTCTCGAGCATCCGTACTTCACCGAAGAACCTCTCACGTAACATTTAAGAAACTGTGCTGAAATCTACTAATAAGTATTCGTTCGTATAGATTTTTTTGAAAGTTACTGCGGTTTAATAAAACTAAGTCGAAAATTCCTTCATGTAAATTGCATTATAACTGAGGACCAAAGGAATGTATTAAACTCACACCAAATACTTCTATGTATATTACCAGACGGGCTTTGCGGCCTTAATTGCGCATTAAGTTACGGTCAATTCTCCGTAACGCGTTTAGTCGACTGCGAGCGGGCGAGAAGACAAGTTCTTTGTTTTTCGACAATCTAATAGATTTTGTTTAATGCCATTAAGCAAACGTTGTCATTATTTGAAGACGTTAGTGGATGAAGGTGATAAGTCACATAATTCTAATTTTGAGTAAATCAAGGTTAAAGTTTTACTTTTGTTTTTGGAGATAAGTCGCTTCGAAAAAATTTTTGTACTAAACTATGATGCAAAGTTGTGTAAATAACCTAAAATATTAATGACGTGATAGCAATTAAACACATGTTATATTTTTCTTATTATATAATGTGAAAAATAAAACTTATTATAATTCTATTACTTAGATACTTTCTTTCATGAACAAAAGTAAAGTTTTTCTGCTTTTTTAGGTATTTAAAATTAGCTGTTACCTAGCAATATAGGAAAACATTCTCATTCTCTCATTTTCTCTTATAACTAAACAATATCAATAAAAACAGAGTAGTAGCAGAGATCACTTGTGTGCAATGTCTTAACTATAATAATAATATTACTCTTGGCTTAAAATCGACTTATAGAAGTTGCAATATTTTGATTTCACGTAAGTAAGTTGATTTCGGAGATTCTCTTTTTTCCTCACTGATACTGGAGCGGCGGATTGAAATTATATATGGCAAATGGACTGTATTAGGTGAGATGGGATTAGATTAAGTTTTGAATTTGCAACCGGCATATGCAAATGGAGGGCCACTTGGTGAACGCTTGCAGCTTCTTCTCACTACTTCTTCTACTTCTACTTCAGGTGCTTCCCGCGTTGCACTCTTATTTTTGTCTTGCACTTATGCGAGCATGACATAGCACATGTTCGCTTAGGCGCGGGTTTTGACTGAGAATAGGGGGTGCCGGTCGCGAAAATGTATCGTGGGGGTTACTTCAAGGGTGGCACCATATAAATTTGGAGAAAAAATTCCACCCCTATAGGTAGCAAATAAATAACTTCTTTTTTTTAGCAATTTGAAGTCGGTTTTTACTTTTTGTTGAAAGTTATAATTATTCTGAAATGTTCGGTCGTATCCATCACAGTATTATTATTAGTATTAAAAGCTTTGCACATGATGTTCCGGTATTAGTCAGTAACATAAACTGCATTATGTTTCCTGAGGACTTTTTCTATCCTACCATAATCACGATCCTAATAAGAATGGCCAACTTCCGGAAACTTGTGATCGATTACTTTAAAATATCCTTTTAAGATAAAATATCGATAAAGTGCAATCATGTTAAAGTTTCTGTTTTGGCAACTTCGATCTACCTCAACAAATCTTAGAAGAGCGCTTGCGACTTCAACACTTCCGCGAACCGCTGCATCTTCAGTCTACGTATAACAGACGGCTTTTTCCTTACCGTCATCATTAACATGAATACAGTGATTTTAGAAGCACAGATGGCGCCAGTACAAAGATTTTGTGGTTGTCATGTTTGGTAACGGCATCGTTTATTGTAAATCATTCGTAATGAACACTATCTTCATCCTGGGTTGGCTTACTCTTCGGGTATTAAAAAGCCAAATTTAATTTTGTGACAAAAATCGTGTTGTTGTATCTTTTCTTGACGCAGTATTGGTCAGGCAAGTCCTCATTTTGACACATTCCCAGGTAAAGACTACGCATCTTAGTCACATTCAGCAGCGGTGACAAATATAGTTTGTACTTTTTTTCCGGAGTAATGTGACTGTTCAGCAGAAAATCTTGAAATATGCGCTTTAATACGTCGGGTAACGTCATCATCCATTTTTAGACGACTTCACTGTATTTTTTTATGTGTTACTTCAGAACTATTTTCTAGGTTAACCATATTTGATGATTCTTTTTTATTTAAAAGCCGGTGCTTCTAATGTGATCCCATATAAATTTGATGAAGATCTGAGCAGCAGTTTTTGAGTTATCCTTAATAATGCGTATTTAATTGACTTCGACTACATTGATGATGTTCTCATTTTATTTATATTGAAGTCGGTTGTACAAATTTTTTAATTTTACCACTTCTGTGTGGACGAATCTGATGTATAACTCTCCGATCCACTGTTAGAGCTGAAAGTCCGTCCTTGATATCTGTTATGAGATCTATTTTTTGCGACCTATCTGGTATATCTGTAAATACTAGAAGCAGACACAAGCTAATAGTACCAGTTACTCGACTCCACCGAGTCAGTAATTCATTCTTGGGGTGATGTATACGCTTTTACAACAATATCCCAGAATATATACAAAATTTAACCTGCTCAAAGTTCAAAAACTTTATTAAACAAAGTTTGTATAAAAAGTGCTCCAAACTAGGGCAAGCCCAAGATATGGTTTTGTTGTTTTTAGCAGTTTCCACTCTTAAGTTTCATATTCAATGCTGTCGAACACGTGTTTAACAAAGCACACAGAAGGCATACGATTGCTAGATAGATTGTATGACATATCAGCAATTGCATACCTTCGGTGGCTTTGAAATAGCCGTTTGGTTTTGCTTTAGCTAAAGAAAAAGATATTTACATGCAATACAATACATAAACAGAAGAAAAGCATGAACAAAGTACAAACAATGTACAAAATAAAAAAAAAATATTTATATTCTAAATCGAATCGTCTCTCTTTCTTAAGGAAAGATTTGATTACGTCCGCGTAAAATGTTTGGTGAACGTTTTAATTCTATCAATAACTGTTTTTCAATTGCGATAATTGATAAGTCTGAAAGACGCTCTTGACCTTGTGTATTTCTGAAATAAGTATGGATGCGCTTCAGAGATGATAAAGCACGTTCCGCGGAGGAACTTGTGGCTGGAATAGTTATGACAAGATAAGCTAACTTTAAAAGCTGGGGAAAGGCCTATTGAAGACTATTTTCGTTTATAAAGTCAATGAGTTCGAAAACATTGCGGTCTTTTATTTCAGGGGAGGAATACAATGAAATCAATTGGTTTTTCAATGTTTGTTTATCAAAATAGTGTTTTTGAGAATTCATGTGCCTTTTAATGGCTCCAGATAAGTTATTTAAATCATCATATTCAGTAGTATGCCAAGCTGTTTTGTCGTGGGAAAAGAATATGCAGCACCAACAGTACAACTTATTGGTATATGTGCAGCCAACAATCCAATGAGTTTTGTAAACGGTACAGTAATATAATACTTTAAATTGCCGTTTGTCGGTTTTACTCGTCTGAGAAATACACAGATGAGGCATTGGTTTCTGAGCTGATTTTCTCAACAAAGTTTAAAGATTTTACCTTTTCCTCGCCGATTAGCACTTTAACACGCTTCAATTCATCACAAGGAACACTATTATCCTTCATTTTCATTAAAAATCTTTAAAAAAAGCATACAGTTTCAACCGCAATATTCATTCGCTCAAGTAAACACACAGAGTAAACATTGAAATGTTAAGTGAACTTGCAAACGTATTGCCCGCCCGCCCCCGCGCTCGACTAACTTCACACCGAAAGTCCAGCTTATCGCTCCATACTAATTGCTATATAAACAATCGTAGTTATATTTAATTATAGAACATTTTGCCACAGGTTTGCTTTTCTACAGTGGTAGAGCCACGCGGTAGCTTTTGCTGTCGCACGGATGGGCCGGCTCGAACCGGGGTGGTACCACGACCTCACAGAATACCAGCGTGAAGTAGAGTACCTCTGCGTTTCGCTTGGTGAGTGCAGGTGGCCGGAGGCCCTTTTTTACTGGAAATGAGGCATTCCATCTTAGTCCTCACGGGTGACAACGCATCTGCATTTTGATTCGCAAACGAGGATAGATGTAGATGTCTATGGGCCGCAGCAACCACTTACCATCAGGTGGACTGTGTGCTCGTTTGTCACCCTTATCCTATAAAAAAAAAGGTTAGAAAGTGAGCGATCGTCTTCTTGAAAGCTCGGTAAAAAGCCCACGCGTGCGAGAGAGACGACTAATCGTTCAACTCAACTCCTTTTTTTAAGACAGCAGTATCGCGCAGTTTAGCCGCGACCGGGGTCTGTCAAAATTAATGAAAGCGCAGCAATATGGATTGCTGTGCTTTCATTAATTTTGACAGTCCACTGCTTGTTCACTTTGAGACAGAGAGAACACGAATCAGTGTATTTCGAATTGAAAGAAACCTACCAAGTGTTAACGTTACATAATAAGGCTACGAGGTCATGACCTGTGTAGAACAGAGGAGCGCGCGGGAAATTTTGAAATAGTTTGGAACAGTTTACGAGTTATTTTATTAGTTGATATTATTGATTGAGCAGTTTGATAGGGCAAGCCTGGCTTTTCAGCTTCTATGGAGGCTTCGCTACCGACAATAACCTCTGGGAATGAGATGATCGCTTCCAAGCTATTTCTAATTTGTTTTGTGTGGTTAATTTTTACATGATTGTAAGCTGTTATTTAAAATAAAAGTCCCGATGGGTTTCTTGCTGGTTCTTCTAAGGACAGAGGTATTTTTCGAACTAGTGGTAATTAAACAAAAGACTGACTTTCAATATGTATTATTTATAATCTATATTGAATAAAAAAGTTTCTGTTTCTGTTTATCCCACACAAATCTATATTTGCATATTTCTTTCGTGATTCCTTGATTTTTCGCGTAATACTTGTAATTACATAGTTTATACAGACGGCAGGAAGCGACTTTGTTTTATACTGTGTAGAGATAAGTATGTAACTTTATTTTGTATTTGCATAAAAACGATAATTGTCGTAAATGAAATTAAAACGGCGTTGGCATATTTAGCGAGCCAGTGAACCGCCCGCGGTCGCGCGATTCCCAGCTGCGATACAGTTTTTGTTCTGAATTGTCGGTCTGGTATTATACATAGAGGTCTTTGACACAAACAAACACATTCAATTGTTAAGAAACACTTGTCCGCCGTGTTGTAACTATTGTATTTAAAAACTACTTACAATTTGAATGCATATGCATCTGTATCAGTACAATTAGGCAAAAATATTTATAAATATTTATGTTATAAAATCTAACATTCGCCAGGTAACAAGCATTTGAATTAAGTACAATATTGTACGGTACTCTTAGTCATGACTTTTTAAATTGGTTGAATAATTATTCAACGAGTTTAAAAACTCTATAGTATTACTATATACAACATGTAAAAGAAATTCTATCCGATCCGTGAAGGCGCTTGTAGGAATCACGATATGATTCTATTAATGTAACCCTTTAAAAAATAATTGAAAATTAACCCACAAAACATAAAATTTTCAACCCCGGAGAAGGGGGAGTGGGGGCTCAGTTTGATGCAAGGGCCCTCCCCTCTGAAGGAGTGTCCTAGTGTGTCGGTCTGCCCTAGTGTTCAGTACTATGTCTGGATGTGTGTTAGTGTTAATAGATTGGATTACCTCTTCTGTAGAGAGGGGGGGGGGGGGGGGGAGAGGAGAAAGGATCTCATCATCGGAAACAAGAAGAACATTTTTAGGACATCTCCTGTACCCACCTCTACCACCAACCGATAATGATGTACTTTTATCGAATTGAAATTTCTTAAGATACGACTCTTTAGTAGGTATATCGAGATCGCGGTGGAGCTCCGCGTTTCTCACATCACACAGTCGTGCAGGCAATCGTCTGTCAACAATACAGACGTGCAAAGATGGCGTCGCTGCGACAGTGTTGCTAGATTTTAAAAAGTTGCTAAATTTTAAGCAAATTGTTGTAAAAAAAACTAGTTCTATTTTTTATTTTTTGGTAATGCCATTACAGTACGTGCCTATTTCGGATCGGAAAAAGCTATCTTTACAATATTGTATTGCTTATAGTTAAGACGTTTTAAATTGATTGGATTATTGTCCACATCGACCGTAATAGTTTCTAAGATATTTTTAAGCTTTGTTGCTCTTGTGACACATCACGAGTGCCAGTTGTTTAACTATTGGGTTTGATTTCAGTCGTCACTGTAAAATGATAAGGTTGATTTTAGCTTGTGCGCAATTCTGTGATGTCAATGATATGTTGCGTCTTTAACTTCAGGGTAGTGGACAACTGAAAATACTTTTGAACTGTCAAATGTATGGAAAGTGGATATTGTACGGGGAAACCATGAAAAAAAATATTACAATACCATTAAAATACGTCGGTTTCTTGCAGTCAAACAAATACTTATTTGTATTATTAAATAAATAATTTAAAATAAAACTGATTATTATGTTTTGTGACAATGAAAGTGGCGAATCTAAATTATAATGTAGTAATTTACTAATGTCGGTGCCTAGTACATATACCCGATTAGTCAACAATGTGCTCTCGGGATGTAATGTCTTGTAAGATATTATTGTCAGTTTGATTGTTGTAGTGTGTTATTTTTAATAAAAATCTGTCAACTAAATGTCATTTTGACATTGACATCGTTCCTTTTGTATGAATCGTGGCCAAATATATTTTTGTATGAACTTTTTTTGTTTGATTTCAACAACGGCTTCTGTATTCGTTTACCCTTAGATTAAAAATATTTTATTTAAAAAAAATTTAAGTGAACTAACACTTTATAGTAAGTGTATTGCGCTCTTTGGCGTCTGCAACGAACTTTGAACGCGGTAGAGCCATGCTGCAGCTATATTAGTAGTATAGCTGTTGCACGAATGGGTCGGCTCGACCGGGGAAGGACCACGCTCTCAGAATACCAGTGTGAAATAGCAGTTGATGTGTTTCTTATGGTGAGTGAAGAGAAGTCAGTGCCAATAGCTAAGACGTAGTGTATATTTAAAGCCCAGACTTCAAAATTTTAAATTATTATGTATTACATATTTTTTAGTTCTTTGAAGTCGGGTTTTACTTTTTGTTAAAAGATTTTTTTGGGGACTATGGAGTAGGTATCACAATTTCAATGTAAATGCCGTCTAAAACTTCATCCTTTACTTTGCTGCTCTTAGGGGTGGGATTTAAATCGGTTCTCAATTGACGAAGATATCGCGTAACATACAAAAACATACAGTCGAATTGTAAAACTTCTTTTTTTAAAGTCGGCTATAAAGTTCATTATCGGGTATATGCTTCTCCAAAATGGGCATTTAATATTAGCCAATGAGGGCTAATAATTTTCTGCTCACCAGATGTCGCTAGTTGACACTGACCTAAGGTTTCTTGTTACACAATGTCATTTAATTGTGAAGTTGGTTTTTAATAAAAGTTTATCAGTTTCTAGAGTATTATATTATTAATACACAAAACAATGCCTCAGTGGTTTGCTCTTTAATTTTTTTGCACATTTTTAACTACTTTTTTATTTTTCTCCTTATGAATATCTGTGGTTTGGTTTAATTTTATTTTTAATCTAATTAATATAAACTAAACCTTAAAATATAGCCAATAGTACAGAAATAAACAATAACCTTTACATTTTTCGAACAAATTAACTTCCCCGGTATGAAATTTGTCAAACCAAACTTTCTAGTGGCACCGCCCTGGTGGCAGTAAAAGTCGTAGATGCCCTCATTAATATACTTCTTAAAAATATCAAACCAAATATTTCTATAGAAATTGCATAATCCTTGTATAATTGGTTTTATTTCTATAATTTATAATAATACACTAAAAATGTAATTTTACTTAAAAAAAAGTAGAAAATTTAAATTGTATGACAGTAATTTGTTAGTGATGGTATTAACAAACCAACTGGGTGATTTTGTCATAATATTGATACACATAACTGCCGTGAAGCCGATTGACCTATATTGGTGCCTCGACTTAACACCCTAGGGGCTGTTTTCTGTCACGATAAACCTATTTCATGTTTCGAGATGCCGTAGCTAGATGGTGGCTTAAAATAATCTAGTACGTATAATCATAACACCCTTTTAATTTGTACTCCCTAGATCATTGCTCTATCCACGGGGGATTGCAATATAGGTTTTTTCTACCTACATCAGGCACCAGTCTCTCACAAGTCAGGTACCAGTCTGGAACTACGAGGACGGGTCAAAAAGTAAGGTAACAGCATTTTTCTGATCACAATTCGACCAACCTACCTACCTAACACTTGCCTGGCGTCGCTATTATGGCAAATTAACCCCCACCCCCTCCCCCTTTAGAGGTCCATGTTTAGCAGTGGACTTTACTATAACGGTAACGTTAAAAGATTTTGAGTACATTATATTATAAAAGCAATTCCTATAATATCTTCCAGACTGACCGTCTGGTTTCGGTCATAGTGACCAGCCTTAACTAAAACTAAGCATCAGCGCAGGACAAGGTTTTATATTGCACGAGTGTGTGCGCAAGCACAGGTGCACTCAGTAGCGGCGTAGCGTGGGTTGGGACCCAGAGCGGGTTTCTATCAAGCACCCGCCAAATAAAACAAAAAAATGCTTACTGGACTATATTTCACTAAATTATTATATTCATCAACATTATCATTACAGCTCTTCACAAGTCCACTGCTGAACAAAGGCCTCCCTCAAGGAATGCTACAAAGCACGGTCTAGAGCCACCAGCATCCATGGAGTCCCTGCATGTCTCACCAGGTCGTCACTCCATCTAGAGAGGAGACACCCCACACTTCGCATACAGGTACAAGGCTGTCACTCAAGAACCTTGCTTTCTAATCGGTTGTCGGTTCTTCGAGCTATATGGCCGGCCCATTGCCACTTCAGCTTACTCCCTTGGGCTATGTCGCTTACTCTGGTTCTACTGCGAACATCCTCATTTCTAAGTTGATTACGCAGAGAAACCCCAAGCAAAGTCCTCTCCATAGCTCTTAATTTACTTCCTTGTCCTTTTCGATAGATAAAATGAAATGAAAGGAACACACTAGGAGCTATTTACAATCTAAAACCGAGAGAGTCTCTTATAGATAAATTTAAAGAAATAAATATAGTAACTTTGGCCTCCCAGTATATTTACGATAATTAAAAATTAAAAATTTTGTACAGCCGACTTCAATATAGGTTATTTAAGAATAACTCAATAACCATTGGTCTGACCTTGATGAAATTCATATGGGACCACACGAGAACTATCAGCTTTCATATAAAAAAAGAATCATCGAAATCGGTTCACCCAGTACAAAGTTATGAGGTAACACACATAAAAAAAGAAAACATACACCCGAATTGAGTACCGTCTCCTTTTTGGAAGTTGGCAGAAAATTTAATGTATGTTCACAAAAACAAAGGTAGTTTAAGTAAAAAAAGTGATATACATTCTGTAAACACTAGGAACAAACACAAGTTAGTAATACCAGTATCTCGACTCCACAGAGTCAGTAATTCATTCTTGGGGCAATGTATACGCTATTACAACAAGGTCCCGGAAAGTGTACAGGCTCTCTCTATTACCAAGTTTAAATGTTTTGTTAAGTTGAAACTGTATAAAAAGGGTTATTATAGTATAAATGAATACATGGTTGATAATAACCCCTGGGAATGAGGTGATCGCTTCCAAGCAGATTCTAAAATAAATTTTGTAAATAGTTCGTAATCATTTATATTGTAAAATTTATTGAAAAAAAAAGTCCCGTTGGGTTTCTTGCTGGTTCTTCCCGGGACAGAGGGTTTTTTCGAACCAGTGGTAAAGTAAAAAATGACTTTCAATAAGAATTACACATGTAATGTATATTGAATTAAAAAAAAAATATTCTATTCTATTCAAAAAAAAAGTTTGGTTAGTCGCGCTTAGCTCATTGTGGACCTTAAGTAAGATTCTATTAAGTTTTGAAAGCTTCTTTCACATGAAGCTACCGAAACACAAATAGTTAAAAAAAATCTTAGACACAGCGCTAGATCCTGAACAGACCTAAGATATCCCCATTTTACGGTGAACCTGAGAAGCTCCAATGAAGTCTAACGTTTCTACGGGAATATGGGACGGTTATAAACAAATCACTGATTGACAGTTTGTTGCTACGCACGTTAAGCCGCGTCTCCACCAGTTTTGTTGCCAACATAACAGTTGCCGACACGTGTTGCCAACAAATGTTTCTGTCAACAAGCGTCGCCACCGAGGGAACAAATATTGGCAACAAGCGTATTCCTTTGATGTTGCCGCGGAAAATGGAAACAAGTTTTGTTGACAACAAAATTTTGGTGGAGACGCGGCTTTACATACCATTTTCGATCGTGTTACTCACTCGAACGAGCGCCACCCAACCTGTTTATTTAGGACATTAAATTGTGTTCGAAAGTAAATAAAAATAAATTTGCAATACGTATAAATATATAATTTTAGTATGCAGTTACATACTATTTATTTATTGGTATGTCTTTGAGAAGTAATTCTTTTGTTAGTATTCTCTAGCTGTGCGAGTGAGTTATCTTTTTCATTGTCACCCCTTGGTGCTGGCACCCGGGGCGGACCGCCCCTACTGAGTGCACTCATCATTCTTTCATTCTCATAGTCCGATGGGACGGTAATCTGATCCAACCGGAGGGAAACCAGGCGCTGGACTGCACTTTACATGCTTTCCGAGACACGGTTGTGAGACACCGCCAATTTCCTGACTCCGGCCTGCTACTGAGAATATCTTGACAGAAAAGGAGTGGTGGTATGTACTATGTATGTATGATGCAACTTTGTTCACGTAGTGTCTGCCGAAGAACAAAAATAGAATAGATGAACATTGAATAAAATTATTTTTACGGATTTTATCGTGTTTAATTTACTATTTTAATTCTCGACGTTTCGGGTGTTTTACAGCACATTTACAGTGTATAGGAAAAATACCCATACCAACCGATATTTAAATGGTGAATCGCTCCATCACAGTTAGCTACCGTGGGAAAATCTTTGTTGCAGAGAGCACGAGGGATCTGTGACAGAAAACATCTGGCCGCCGAGCTTCAACACGTCGAGCAAGTATTGCAAGAAAACAAGCTTCGGGTTCCGCGCCTACGTAACAGTGACCGAGTGAAGCCGACCACAGTCGAGCGTGTGCCTGCTGTACTACCCTATGTCAGAGGAGTCACAGACAAGGTTGGCTACATCTTGAAGCGAGCTTCTATTAAAACATACTTCAAGTCGCCGAAGAAGATTTATCAATTTTTACCATCCGTCAAGTGTAATATCCCTCTACAAGATACAGGAGTGTACAAGCTTGATTGCGAATGTGGTCTCTCTTACATAGGACAAACAAAAAGATCCATTAAAACCCGCGTGAAAGAACATATAGCTGACGTGAAGCACCGACGCTCTGGGAAGTCTGCAGTCTGTGAACATGTTCAAGATCGTCCCCGACATTACATCAGATTTGGTAGACCATAATTCCTCGCAAAAGAACACCGATTCCTACCAAGGATGATACGCGAGGCTATTGAAATTAAAAACATCCTAATTTCAATAGAGAAGATGTATGGGTGCTGCCATCTGCTTGGGATTCTATAATTAACAAAATTAAATCCAAACCCAAGCATACCACTGCTAGACTTAAAGATACTGTTAGTTCATTTTGCGTAAATCGAACCAAAAATTAATATTTATTAAAAACCGAAGGTAGCCGGGCTAACTGTGATATCGGGACGTCAAACATCTCAGTCCCCCCCGTGACCATGGGTTACTGTAAAGCACCCGAAACGTCGGGAATTGAAATAGTAAATTAAACGCGATAAAATCCGTAAAAATAGTTTTATTCAATGTGTAGTGTTCGCGTAAATATAAGAAATCATTAGATGAACATTCTTCTAATATTAAACAGAAACTAATTTAGGTCATAATTTTTTTTTAAATTTAGGTAGGACAACTTTGAAAATAAATAAACTCCGACAGCTCCGTGGCGCAGCGGCTTATTATGAGTTGCAGCGCTAAGCACCGCGGGTTTGAATCCCGCATATGCCTCACTTATAGATTGCCTCATATTAGGATATTTTTCATATTTAAGATAGTTGACATTCTTGAATGGCGGGCAACCATAGTTTTTATTTTTGAGTTGTTAACATGAAGGCGCTGCTGCCCATCTCCTGGTATGTTTTCCTCTGTCGCCTCTCACAACATCCACGAGATGATATGGGGTAGAAGATATTCTTACACTGTCACTACACATTTTTAATTTTAAGGAGTACTATATGAAATTTTTTCCCTCTGTCCCCTCTTACGATACCCACTGGATGGTATGAGATAGTGGATATTGTTACACCGGCGTTACACGGTAAACGAATCAGAAGATGGTCAGCAGTGTCTTCCTAATAACGACTAAAATTAGAAAAACTGCTGTTGCTAACACGCAGCCAATCGTGGCAACTGTGGCAAATATTCCCCCTATGAGTTAATCATGGGGAGGCCTTTGTTCAGCAGTGGACATTAATAGGCTGTAACGCTAACAAAACCGGTAAATTAAATTAAAATTAATAGTTTATTTTAATTCGTACTATGGAGTGTTGAGAGAAGGAGGACCATCTCTATACAACGTGTCCCAAAATTCAACGATAAGCCAACACCGGAGGATAGACCTGCCCCGGACTAATCGGTGAAAAAAAGAAAAAAATATATATCCCAATTATATTTTAAGTTATATAAAAAAATGAAATTCTTCAGAAATTGAAACACACAATCGTAGTCCAAGATAATGCCAGGTCAGTTCAGTTTGCAGATCACTTCCAGTCCAAATAATGCCAGGTCAGTTAAGTTTGCAGGTCGATTCCAGTCCAAAAAGCCAAGCCAAAAGTCGATAGTATGTACGAGAACCACGTAAGTTGAATTGGGAACGATGCGCAGTAAACAAAGGAGCAGAGCGTACTGAACCGACTTGCTGAGAATAATAACAGCTTCTCTACCTGCCCTGTTGTTGTCTCTTTTTAACGTAAATATCTCTATCTATCTATCTCTCTCTAACATCTAAGGTATTAATGCCCCATTCGAATTCCTAGAAATTGTAACAGGAACCCATTTTGGGCATGTAGTAAAAGTGATTACTGACAATTACAATTTAAGGAATTTGGCCCCTGTTTAGAAATAATAGGCCCATATTTTTTTATAACTTGTTTTCCTAGAGTATTATACTATTTTGGAATGTTGGTTAGTTGCGTCAATTTTTAAAAAAACTTGCCATACTAGTGTTCATACTTTTTTTTTACACCACGATAAGTTAAATTTGGTTAAAAGTAAAAGTCTTCTTTTAGGGAATAAAATAAGTTTCATTAATTTTCGTGATAAAACAAGAGTTATTCTGGAGTTTTTAAGAATTGTGGTAGATAGCAGTACTATTCAGGTTGCCTATAAAAAAAAGAAAAAAATATTTAAAAAATTGTGGTCATGGTAGTGAAAAATATCATAAACGGTCTCAATTTCTGAAGAATTTAATTTTTTTTATATAATTTAAAATATAATTGGGATATATTTTTTTCTGTTTTCCCCGATTAGTCCGGGGCAGGTCTATCCTCCGGTGTTGGCTTATCGTTGAATTTTGGGACACGTTGTATATTATAAAAAGTGTCCTTAAAAACGTGTCCAATAAGGGTGGCGCTGCAGTAGCATAGGATAAATTAAAAAAAGCGCCAAAAGTAATTAGAATAAGATGGAGAAATAAACAAGAACCTACCAATCCGCTTGGTTTTGTACTACGTAAATAGTTGAGATTTTGTATACTGGCATTTTACTAACTACTCTAATCATGCATTTTTTTAAATATTTGAACTCGGCTGATTTCACTCCGTTCACAACAGCTATCTTCATATCATAGTTTTTCAGACGCCAGCGCTATTGTGGTAGGTTTTGGAACCTCTATTTTCAGTACTTTTTCAACTTTCGCACCTTATAAGATGGTTCTCATTGTACTCTACACTCCATAATTCGTACTTAATCCCGCTCATCTCTATGTTTTGGACGGCTAGTGTGATTTGTCATACCGTTCGATCTGTTCTCTTTTATACCGACTTCAAAAAGGAGATAGGTACTCAATTCGACTGTTTTTTTATATGTATTACCTCATAACTTTTTTTCTGGGTGTAGCGATTTCGATGATTCTTTTTTTTGAAAGCTAAATGATCTAGGTCTGACCAATAGTTTTTGTGTTATTCTTAATAATTTATATTGAAGTCGGTTGTACATTTTTTTTTAATTTTAAATGATTACCATATTATTACTGATGACATTGAGTTGTCGACTAATCGTCGTGTGCCCAGGCCTAAAGTAAACGCGGGCTACGTGCGCCGTTTCAAGTTTCTCACGTAAAATTGAAGTGACAAACAAACATCAGTCCGCGCGATGGTATGTGGCAACTGCGACCAATGGACATCTTTTTAGGGTTCCGTACCTCAAAAGGAATAAACGGAACCCTTATAGGATCACTTTGTTGTCCGTCTGTCTGTCTGTCTGTCTGTCAAGACCTTTTTTCTCAGGAACGCGTAGAGGTATCAAGCTGAAATTCATATCAAAAATTCAAGTCTACGATCCTTTAGAGCTGTGAAAATATCAAACTTCTAAGCCAACGCAATCAAAAGATACAGCCGTTTATGCCGCAAATTTTCGACATTTGCAAGGGAATCAAAACCTACAGGGTACTTCCTGTGAACTCAGAATCTTGAAATTTGGTACGAAGCAACGTATTGTAGCACAGATAAAGGAAAAATTGCGAAAAGTATACATTTTTAGTTACACTATATAATAAAAATATTTTTAATAATTTTAAACTTACATACCTACAGATTTGTTCGGAACCCTCGGTGCGCGAGTCCAACTCACATTTTGCCGGTTTTTTTTATACAATAGGGTGACAAACGAGTACACAGCCCACCCGATGGAAAGCGGATGCTGTGGCCCATAGACATCTACATAATTATATGCTCAAATAAGAATCAAAATGCAGATGTGTTGTCAGCCCTGAGGACTAAGTTGGAATGCCTCTTTTGATATTTGATAATTAAGTTTATAGTTTTAGTTTTTTTTTATTATTATAGTTTTTAATATTGTATATAATAAAATATTGAGTTTAATTTTTAAGATAGTTTTATTACTTTTAAATACACATATATTTCACTTTATTAAGTGTATATTCTTTTTATAGAATTAGTGTGACAAACGAGCACACGCACCTGATGGTAAGTGCTGTGGCCCATAAACGTCTATTACTTACTACTACTATCTTCGTTTGCGAATTAAAATGCAGATGCGTTCTCAGCCGTGAGGACTAAGATAGAATGCCTCTTTTCCAGTAAAATGGGCCTCCAGTTCTCTACACTAACCATACGAAACACAGCAGCGTTAAACTCCTATTTTACGCTGGTATTATGTGAGAGCGTGGTCCTTCCCCGGTTGAACCGACTCATTTATGCTACAACCATAATATAGCTGCAGTGTGGCTAAACGACGTCAAACTTTTTTAATTGAACTGGCTCTCTTTACGCTCCAGAATAGACCACATCAGTATTTACTGCCTACCGAGACACACCGAGGCAGAAAGGGGTTTTACCACCTATTTGAAAAAAAAGATAACGGTAGAATACGTCAGTATTAAAGATCATATCGTATATGCACAACACGTACCTGCAACAAATCGTCGTGTCACGTTCCATCTACAAAGCTAAAATAAAGAAAGCAGTCTGGAACCATATAGTATTATTATCTTAACTTTACATTTCTTGATTTCTGACAAGTATAGCGAAAGCCTAGATTTTGCGAATAGATAAGAATGAAACCTGTCGTTAATGTTACTAAAATGCGCCTGCATTCTTATTTCGAAAAATCTTTAGAAAAAAATGTTTTAAAACATTAAACTTAATCTATTATATATACAGCTACGGAGACGGGATTATTAAAGCATTTATTCGAGAAAATTAAAAAAAAATTAAAATTGATTACAATACAATAAATTACACATTTATAGAATGGCACATGATAATCTATTTTTTTTTAATTTCCTTTTTACCCCCAATACGGTTAGGATGAGGTAATAATTTGTAAATTCAAATTTTCTACCTCACCTCTTAGGTAACTGCATTTTTATTAAGTTCTAAGTTCTTTAATTAATATTTAAGATTATAACACATCTTCTCGTTAGATATACCTCAAAACCTTAAAACGAAATTGTACAACCAATGCGTGTTGCCAGTGATGACCTATGGATGTGAGACGTGGTCCTTCACTGCTGTCCGTATAAGGAAGCTCAAAATCGCTCAGCGAGCTATGGAGAGGGCTATGCTCGGCGTTTCTTTGCGTGATAGACTTAAAAACGAGGATATCCCCAGTAGAACCAGAGTAACCAACATAGCCCAAAGAATTAGTATGCTGAAGTGACAATGGGTTGGCCATATAGCTTGAAGAACCGACAACCGATGTGGAAAAAAGATTCTCGAGTGGCAGGCGAAGTGTAGAGCGCCTCCCCACTAGATGGAGTGACGACCTGGTAAGACAGGCTTGGGACCGTGCTTTGTGGCATTCCTTTGGGAATGCCTATGTTCAGCAGTGGACTTCTGAAGGGCTGTAAAGAAAGAAGAAAAACACGCATAACACTAAGAAAAAACACAAGCTACTCCATTGTTACTTCCACTACGTAGTGATTATATACTCTACATCCACTATTATTTTTAGGCGACTTCAAAACAGGATAAGTTTAAAAATTCGACCGTGGGTTTATGGTTTATGTTTATGGTCAATTGTGGACCGACGTAGATAATTCTTTTTTTATTAAATTGGTTATAATTTAGGGGGATGATTCCATATAAATTTGACGGAACATTTCCACACAGGGGTAGCGAAATAGGGAATGATGTTTTTAATGGAACTATTTAGATGAAATTAAGATTGTGATATTGTCCATTCAAAAGGGTAAAAAAATTAAATACTAATTATAAGTAAAAGCACCAAAAAAGAAACCAAAGCATATATAGGCCCTTTTTACTGGAAATGAGGCATTCCATCTTAGTCCTCACGGGTGACAACGCATCTGCATTTTGATTCGCAAACGAGGATAGATGTAGATGTCTATGGGCCGCAGCTACCACTTACCATCAGGTGGACTGTGTGCTCGTTTGTCACCCTTATCCTATAAAAAAAAATATATTAATGCCACATTCTGAACCACCTTATTCAATGTGAAATTATTTTATTCTATATGGGTATGTAGTAGTTTTTTTTTATACCTTAATAGCTTTAACTGTTTATTAAAAGTAATTTACTACGTAAGTAATTTATTATTAATACGAACTGAAAAAATTTGTGTGTTCACTACACAATCAAATTCAGTGTAAGCGTAGGCTAAAGAATTCTTGGGCCACACGCCATTCATTAGGCATGCATAAATTGAATTGTTTATTTAAGCGATATAACCGTTCTTGCTCCAACAATTGGTTAAACGTTTCCATCTTCATGCCAATTGATTTGGCTTGGCTATAATGGAAGTTTCAAATAGAGGTTACAATAATTGCACTGTCTACGAGATTAAATTGCTTGCGTAAAAAAATATTGACAGAATTTTATCTGAGTAAGATGGGGAGTTCAGTGTTCTGTACATGATGATAGTGTAAGAAAATTTATCATTTCGCATTCCGTGAATATCACAAAATTAGAATTGACATAATCTACGTACAAGCAGTGCGTATTGCCAGTGATGACATAATATGGGTCTGAGCCGTGATCCTTCACTGCGGACCGTATGAGGAAGCTCGAGGTCACTTAGCGAGCTATGCAGCGGGCATTGCTTGGGGTTTCTCTATATAATAAAGTAAAATCTCTGTATGTAAAAAAAATTAGAAGTGAGGATATACATAGAGATATAACTACAGTAACTGACATCTGTATGCTGACGTGGCATTGCCTGTCCATATAGTTCGAAGAACCAACAACTGATGTGGAAGAAAGATTTTCTCCCCCCCCATTAGATGGAGCGACGACCTGGTAAGATATGCAGGAAGACGATGGACGCAGGTGACTCAGGACCGTGCTTTGTAGCATTCTTTGGGAGAAGTCTATGTTCAGCAGCGGGCCTGTGAAAGGTTGCAATAATGATGATGATGATGAATCTAGAAACAACAACTACAACGGGTCACACGCAATTTTATAATGTTGAAGTGACAAACAATGTTAGAGTTCACCTGATGGTAAGTGGCTACAGCAGCCCGCGGACACCTGCTACTGCTTTCAAACAAAGGAAGCTACAGATACATTGTCACCTCTGAGGACTGAGATGGAATGTTTCACAGATTGTAATTATGCTGCCTCTCTATAGACTGGGTCGAAATACAGCGCCGCTGTTTGATTTGAGAAAGGTAAAAGGATGTTAAAGTTGGTAAAAATTGCCCTGCGTACATCTGCTCGATAAAATAAAATGATGTGTCTTACCTTGTTTGAAGAGCACCTCCCGCTCTGCTTCAATTTTTTTTATAGGATAGGGTGACAAACGAGCACACAGTGCACCTGATGGTAAGTGGTTGCTGTGGCCCATAGACATCTACATCTATCTTCGATTATGAATCAAAATGCAGATGCCTTGTCACCTGTGAGGGCTAAGATGGAATGCCTCGTTTCCAGTAAAAAGGGTCTCCGGTTCTCTACACTCACCATAAGAAACTCAGCAGCGTTAAGCTGCTATTTTACGCTGGTATTCTGTGATTACGCTAATTTTATCGAGCGGGTGTACGCAGAGTAATTTTTACCAACTTTAATGTAATGGATTTCCGCAAAGTAACGCCTTATTCTATTTTACCTTCCCAGGCGAACTCCTTGATGGAAAATAGGTCGTATCACCTGTAGTTAAATTTACCTCTAGCGTAGATATGCGTATGAGGTCTAGCAATGGACGAATTTGAGAAACGGCCTTTGTATTAAATATGTTGTATAGCGGCGAAGTAAATGAAACCATGTTTTTAATATAGCAGAAGCGTGACAAACGAGCACACAGTCCACCTGATGGTAAGTGAATGCTGAGGCCCGTAGACATCTTTATCTATTTTCGATGAAGAATCAAAATACAGTTGCATCGTCGTCTCTGAGGAAGATGGAATATCTCGTTTCCAGTAAAGAGGGTCTCCGGTTATCTACGCTCGCCATACGAAACGCAGCAACATTGAGCTGATGGTATTTTACGCGGGTATTATGTGAGAGCATGGTCCTTCCTCGGTCGAGTCGACCCATTCGTGCTACAAATAATATAGCTGCAGCATAACTCTACCACGAGAGAACCCCTTTTTCTTCCTTCTTCTTTTGTTCTTTAAAATGTCTTAGCTTCAGATTGATGGCGGTACAACTAATTCAATTATCTCGGATGTAAAATAAATGACCGGTGACAGGAAGCTGCAGCAAATGTGCGGATTATCTGGTTCTGCGACTCAATCTTCCTGCTCTGTTTGGCGATTAAGGCAAATTCTTCCCTCCTCTCAACAGTGTATTCATCCATCACAGCTATGTGTCAAATATCTATCGTCAGTAATTGTCATCTATTACGGCGATTCAATTTCGCGCCAATATCGTTCTAGAAATTACTGGGAATTACTATGATGCATGTTATGTGTCTCGCTCTAATTTCTCGGGACAGGCCCTCGTCCTGTATTTCAATTTTCGTACTTTTGAAGAAGAAGAAAACTACATTCCAAAACCAGGTTTGATTTCTTTGTATTTATCGTCATCGTCATTGCAGCCCTTCACAAGTCCACTGCTGAACGTAGGCGTGTTGCAACTGTATCCTTTGACTTCCTGCATGCCCAACCAGCTCGATACTTCATTTCTTTAAATATACTATATGTTTTTACTTATTTTTCGCCTAAAGTTTTACAGGTAATAGTCTCGTAATTACTATATTTGAATTGGTAATCCTACTTAGGGGTGACAACGCATTTGCATTATGATTCCTAATCGAAAATAGATGTTGTGATGGGATGTCTATGGACCACAGCATCCACTTACCATCAGATGGACTGTGCGCTCGTTTGTCATCCTTTACTTCGAAAAAAACATTTACAAACATTGAGTGCGCCAATATGGCGCACTCAATGTTTGTAATTGGAGCGAGTGACATATTAGTACGTCATATTCTATACTGACTTTCACTTTATCCCGTTATTTTAGGAAAGGAACTAATTAAGTTCCAGTTGTGTATATATATATATACATATATATATATATATATATATATATATATATATATATATATATATATATATATATATATATATATATATATATATATATATATGTATAGGCAAGGACTTCTGTACATGAAATATATTTCCAAAATATTTGGTCGAGCACTTCTATGTTTATCACGCAGCTAATATTTACAAATAGTCCGACTAAGTTATATATATAGGTTATAAATATATATATCCTTCAGCCACGAAGTGATTCATGCGTCAAGATATTCAGTAAAATGTAGCTTAAACTACAATTAACACATTTACGACCATTACTTCAGAAATGATTTACGATACAGTCAGTTGCCTATTAAAGCGAGTTTCCCGTAATGCCGGTAATGCCTGTTCCCGTTATGAAATGAAATACGAAGTGTGATAATAAAATAATTATTACCAGTATTATCTTAATTTTCCACGTACCTCTTAATTTAAATGTAACTCTTAATTTTCCGCGTAAGGGAAATAAATAATTAGAAAAACGAAATTGGTAGATAAAAGTCTTCCATAGTTTTAACTTTTAAGTTATAGATGGTAGAGCCAAGCTATATTATGGTTGCACTACGAATAAGTCAATATATACCATAAGGTGGAGTCGGAGGTGATAGCTCGCTTGTCAGTAACTAAAAAAAACTGCCTAGGCATCTGTCTTACTAACAGATTAGGCTAGAAAAGAAACAAAAGGAGTATTGCTATCTCTTTTAATAAAACTTATACAGAATAATTGTTTGGCATTTCCTACGCGCAGAAGGCCGTTTCAATTTATACCTATAAAAGAGTAATAAACTAATGCATGGTAGATTTATTAGCGTCCATTTTTATGGACAGTTTAATCACAGTTTAAAGACTATTAAGCACTAGCTGTTCCCCGTGACTTCGCCCGCGTGGATATAGCTATTTTTTTGGACGGAAAAGTAGCCTAAGTTACTTCTTCTAACATCAGCTATTTGCCAGTGAAAGTCCCATCCAAATCGATTTTCAGGTCTTTGCGTGATGCGTGTTCAGACAGATGTTTTTTTTAAGTCACAGAATGCACGCTATAACGCTGCTGTGTTTCGTATGGTGAGTGTAGAGAACCGGAGACATTTTTTTACTGGAAACGAGGCATTCTATTTTAGTCCTCACGAGTGACCACGCATCTGCATTTTGATTCGTAATCGAGGATAAATGTAGATGTTTATGGGCCACAGCAACCACTTACCATCAGGCGGACTAAGCGCTCATTTGTCACCCTTATCCTATTAAAAAAAAAAGGTTGGCCGTAAGTGCTTTTGTATATATCTTAATTAATAAAAAATTGTAACGGAACCCAACTTATTTAGTGGATTTCATATCCATCGGTGGAATTAACTTGGACGTCATATAAACTAGAAAATTGCATGTCTGCATTTTGATTCGTAATCGAGTATAGGTGTATAATATGTCTATGGGCCACTGCAACCACTTCCATCTTAGTCCTCACGGGTGACAACGCATCTACACTTTGATTAGTAATAGATCATAGATGTGGAAGTCTATGGGCCTCAGCAACCACTTACCATCTGGTGGACTGTGTGATCGTTTGTGAGCCTTATCTACAAAAAAACGTCGTGTTAAATTTTATCATTATAGTATATAATATAGATAGATAGATAAATATTACAGTGTTCTTGCTAGGGATGCCCGATTTGAATCGGTTTTCTGGAAGATCGATTCACGGCCATACAATCTACCGATTTTTGAATCGATTCAAGGGAATGCGATCTTCATCCAGATAGAATCGTATGCATAAGATCGTATGAAAAAATAGTTTCAAAAACTAAAACCTAAACATCGACCGAACCGTACGCACTAACGTATGAACTGATCTTTGCATACCTATCGCATTGGAGGGAAGGGGACAGAATAACTAAAGCTAAACCAAAGTAAGATTACCTACTTACACATTGAATGAGAGTAGCTTCGAGTTACATCATAAGCGGTAATGTATGAAATATGAAGGTAGGTATGATAATATTTTGTTTATTTAATTATCGGGTACCTACTTATGTCAGTGGTCTTTTATCTTTCATTCTTTATGCTATTGCGATACAAAAGTTGAGCTGTTCTGTGAGCGTAAACTATTATTTTGAAATACTTTTTACTTTTTACTATGACCCCGCCAACCAAGTCAACTGTTTGGCATTGAAGTATCCGACAATTGTTGCAACATCGTTTCCTTCAGAATGGCTGTTTTCCCTAGCTGGAAAAGCCGTAATAGGCTGGATCCAGTGCGTCTGTCAAAATTAATATTGTTGAAGAGTTTAAATGTAGATAGTTGGAATTTACTTTTCAAAAAAATTTGGAAAAACTCGCAGGATACTATAATAGGCATTGTTAAAATAAATAATATTGCACGCATACTGTGTTTTTTTTTTACTTTTATAAAATTACGATACGATTTTCCGAGATCGAATAAGATCGATTCTGCGCAATATGATTAAACATGAATCGATTCACGAGGTTACGATCCAGAAAACCGATTCGAAACAAAAAATCGGGCATCCCTGGTTCTTGCTGTACCGTGTAATGGCGGCGTAAGTGAATCCATGATCTCATTTCAATCCGTGGTTGGCGTAAGAAGACGAGCATGCGGCTCACCTGATGGTAAGTGACTACCGCCGCCCATGAACAATTGCAACGGCAATTGAATTACAATTGCGTGACCGGCCTTTTAGAAAGGAGTGAGCTCTTTTCTCGAAGGTCTCTAAGTAGTAACGGTCCGGAAAAATCGCCGGTGGTAACCGATTCCACAAAGTGGTCGTACGAGGAAGAAAACTCTTAATAAATCTCACAGTGATATGAAATGATATATGCCAGAAAAATCTCAATTTCCGATAGATAGGCAAATTTTGTATAGGTATAGGTTTTTATATATGTACTTAATTACGGAAAAAATATTTAAGTTATAAAGAACGGACTGTTTACTTTAGAACCGCTACGAGTTACATACTGTTGCTTTCTAATTTCAGATTGGCTAAAACTAGAGAAATTATTATTATTATTATTTTGAAGCATTCTCATGTAAAGTACGGGAATCTAAAATAAGTAAATTAATTAGTAATTTATACGTGATAGAGCCATGCTGCAGCTATATTGGTAGTATAGTTGTAGCTCGAATAGGTCGGCTCGACCGAGTAAGGACCACGCGCTCACAGAATACCAGCCTAAAATGGCTGCTTGACACTGCTGTGTTTCGTATAGTGAATGTAGAGAACCGGAGACCCATTTTACTGGAAGAGGTATTCCATCTTAATCCTCACGGGTGACGACGCATTTGCATTTTGATTCTTTTTTGAGGATAGATGTAGATGTCTATGGGTCACAGCAATTACTTACCTTCAGGTGGACTGTGATTGTGTGTGTTGCCAGTGATGACTTACGGAACTGAGACGTGGTCCTTCACTGCTGGCCGTATGAGGAAGCTCAAGGTCGCTCAGCGAGCTATGGAGAGGGCTATGCTCGGAGTTTCTCTGCGTGATAAACTTAGGAATGAGGATATCCGCAGTAGAACCAGAGTAACCGACATAGCCCAACGGATTAGTAAGCTGAAGTGGCAGTGGGCCGGCCATATAGCTCGAAGAACCGACAACCGATGGGGAAGAAAGGTTCTCGAGTGGCAGCCTCGTACCGGTAGGCGAAGTGTAGGGCGTCCCCCCACAAGATGGAGTGACGACCTGGTAAGACATGCAGGAAGTCGATGGATGCAGGTGGCTCGGGACCGTGCTTTGTGGCATTCTTTGGGGGAGGCCTATGTTCAGCAGTGGACTTGTGAAGGGCTGTAATGATAATGATGAGGTGGACTGTGTGCTCGTTTGTCACCCTATCCTATAAAAAAAATCAACGCAAACAAGTCCCTACAACCTGGTTTCATTCAATTTTCATCTAGTTAGGATGTATAAAAAGGTATAAATAGAGCTAATGTAATAACGGGCTTTAAGGCTAGTTCGCAGAGATGGCAACGTACATATGTGTAGCCTTCTTTGTTTAAAGTTAGGTTCAGGTTTTTGAGTGTTATTTGTCTGCTTCAGTTCGAGATAAGTTTTGGAAGTAAAATAAAAGTTGAATTTTTTTCATCTCATTGTGTGGAAATATCATTTAAAAGATCTTTGAAGCAGCAATTAAAAAATGTATAATTCTTTATTGAAGTTATACCTAATTCTTTTTTGTTTTTATTATAGTTTACTAAAGAAATACTTCAAAACTGTAGCCCTCACTGTATTCAAATATAATATACGAGTATAAGAATTAATGTTTGTTTGTTCATATCTTATGCGATGCCATATCGTTCATCAGATTGCGCCAAAACTTTGCACAATTATGCGAAGGTTATAGGATAGGCATAGTGCAATTAATTTAAGTATAATAGATGGCGCGCGTATCGCATCGACTTTATTTGAAAGTTATACATCATTCAACTCCAATGAATGCATTATTATTCCTAATTAAACAATATAACTCCTCAAAATTTAAAACGATATTTCTACAATCATTTTTTTTCTGTGACTGCAACGCGGCTGGTACCAGCTAGTTTAATTTATAAAAATTAACGTTTGTTCGTATTTTATGCGCTGCCATGCCGTTCATCAGATTGCAGTAAAACTTTGTCAATTTATTGCTTGCACTTGCGCGACGGATATAGGTATAGTACATAGTACAATTAACTTACACTAGTGCGCGTATCGCAGCGACAAATTAAATTATAATTTAATTATTAAAACATAACATTTAAAGTTATTTGAAGTTGTATTTATAGATCATACAATTTCAATAATTGTATTATCATTCCTAATTAAAAAATATAACTGTTCCAAATTTAAAAACGATATTCTCACAATTATTTCTCCTGCAGCAGCAAAGCGCCGGGTACCAGCTAGAATGGTATAAAATATAAAATAAGGTATAATATTAAACCGTGTTGTGTCGGTGTAAAAATGTTCACTACCCATACCGTCCCATGGGTGTTATAGAGGCGATAAGGGTTAACAAACCAGGAGATGGGCAGCAGCGTCTTCCTAATAACAAATAAAACTACGGTTGCCAAACCCCTAAGGCAATCTATGGCAACCTATGTTCAGTAGTGGACTTTGATAAGCTGTATTGATGATGATGAATGATGATGAAGGTACATATTAACTAAAACGTCAATCATCCAAATGTGACGAATTGATTAATGCTTTATCAAAATTAGTGCATTGGTTTAACGTTAATAATCTACATTTAAACGGAAATAAAACTAAATGTATTAAATTTACAAAAACGAATGTTAAAAATCTGAGTACAAATGTGTTTCTAAATGGGGAATGAGCCCTGTTGAGCCCCATTCAGAAACTATTTTTGTTTTACAGAAAAGGGCCATTAGAGCTACTTACAACCTAAAACCGAGAGGGTCTCTAATAAATAAATACATAGGCTGCACTAAAAGTATCGAGAATGGAATATTTTCACTGTTCCTGTCATATTAAAATCTTTTTAATTGAAAATTCCTTGGTTTTAAAAATCGAATACCATTTATTTATTTAAAAAAAGATTCTCGGTCTTGTCACAAGCTTTTGTCAAACTTGTTTAGTCGTTGAGAAAATGGAATTGACTCGAGAAAATTAAAGAGCGATGATTTATTATGACTTTCGAAGTGGTTTAACACAAAAACAGTGTGTTAACCGGATGATTTCTGCATTTGGTGATGAAGCCCCATCCAAAACCACAATTTATCGCTGGTTTGCTGAATTTCAACGTAGACGTGCCAAGCTCAGTGATGATCCCCGTCAAGGTCGTCCAAAAACTGCAGTCACCCAAGAAAACGTTGATGCTGTGCGTAAGCTGATTGAAAAAGATCGACATGTGACATACCGCGAAATTCAGGCAACTTTATTGGCATGAGTCAAATACAAATAATCTTGCATGAACAATTAGGTGTAAAAAAGTTGTTTTCCCAATGGATACCGCATTCGCTCTGTGAAGAGCAAAAAGCTGCTCGCGTTACTTGGTGCGTCAGAACTCTCGAAAGATTCCACGCAGGATCCTCAAATGCTGTATACAACATTGTATCAGGTGACGAATCCTGGATATATGCGTACGAACCCGAAACAAAAAACCAGTCACGAGTTTGGGTGTTCGAAAATGAGTTAAAGCCAATAAAAAGTTCGTTCACGGAGTGTTGCAAAAAAAATGGTGGCCACGTTTGTCTCCAAAACCGGCCATGTTACGACTATTCCTCTTGAGGGACAAAGAACGGTTAATGCAGAATGGTATGCTAGCATTTGTTTGCCACAGGTCGTTTCTGAACTCCGTAAAGAGAACTGCAACCGCCGCATCATCCTCCATCACGACAATGCGAGTTCTCACACCGCACACAGAACACAAGAGTTTTTAGAGCAAGAAAACATAGAATTATTAGACCGTCCGCCGTACAGCCCCGACCTAAGCCCTAATTATTTCTATATTTTCTCTAAAATAAAGAATAAATTGCGTGGACAGAGATTTTCATCACCTGAAGAAGCTGTGGACGCCTACAAAACGGCCATTTTGGAGACCCCAACTTCCGAATGGAATGGTTGCTTCAATGATTGGTTCCATCGTATAGAAAAATGTGTCAAATTTCGCGGAGAATACTTCAAAAAGCAATAAATACATTTTTAAATAGTAATGTTGTGTCACTTCCTTGATTCCCGAAATTTTCAGTGCCGCCCGTACATTAATTTTGGCGTCTCAGTGTATTTCCGAAAATTTAATGTATATTCACAAAAACAAAGGTAGTTTTAGTAAAAAAAGTGATATACATTCTGTAAATACTAGGAACAAACACAAGCTAGTGATACCAGTTTCTCGACTCCACAGAGTCAGTAATTCATTCTTGGGGCAATGTATACGCTATTACAACAAGGTCCCGGAAAGTGTACAGGCTCTCTCCATTAGCAAGTTTAAGTGTTTTGTTAAGTTGAAAATGTATAAAAAGGGTTATTATAGTATAAATGAATACGTGGTTAATAATAACTCCTGGGAATGAGGTGGTCGCTTCCAAGCTGTTTCTAAAATAAATTTTGTACTTATATAGTATGTACTACCATTAATGTAAAAGCTCTTAAAAAGAGTCCGCTGGGTTTCTTGCTGGTTCTTCCCAGGACAGAGAGTTTTTCGAACCAGTGGTAAAGTAAAAAATGACTTTCAATAAGAATTACACATGTAATGTATATTGGATAAAAAATTATTCTATTCTGTTCTATTTTATGGACTGGCACAAAAAAGGCTTACTTGAATTTTAAGTAATTGTCTTAGAATTTTTTTTCGGTATCATGTCTTATTGATACTTTGACAAAGAATATCCGACAAACAAACTCGTAAGCAAAAGCGGGTCCCATCTGTGAACAGTACTTGGCTCCACTGTTCCATATCCCAATTCACGTGTTCATGTGCGAATGCAAGTCTGCTGGCTCGATGCTGCCTGGTAAGCTCTGGGCCATGTGCAGGTCTTCTGGTCATAATATCAGTTTCATTGAGACGTTTCCTGATAGTTCTGTCACTTACATGCACATCTCGAACTTCAGCAAGACGATCCCTGACTTAAACAGCAGTCATGGCCCTGTTACGTAGTATTGCTAGGGTAAGGAGTATGGTTTTTGGCGACCTGTACTTTTTTTATAGGATAAGAGTGACAAACGAGCACACAGTCCACCTGATGGTAAGTGGTTGCTGCGGCCCATAGACATCTACATCTATCCTCTATTACAAATCAAAATGCAGATGCGTTGTCACCCTTGAGGACTAAGATGGAATGCCTCATTTCCAGTAAAAAGGGTATCCGGTTCTCTACACTCACCGTACGAAACACAGCAGCGTTAAGCTGCTATTTTACGCTGCTATTCTGTGAGAGCGTGGTCCGTCCCCGGTCGAGCCGACCCATTCGTGCTACAACTATACTATTAATATAGCTGCAGCACGGCTCTACCACGTACAAAACTTGGCCGAAAATAAACACAAATATAATTTCAAGATTACTTATTTAAACAAATCATAATGAGTCGTTTTTTTGTGCCGGGTAGTATATTATATCTATTTGCATTTTTAAGCATTTTTGTAAAACAAAAAAATTTCTGGAATATCACTGATTCGGTATAAAAATGTTAGAATATATAATATTAATAAAAGGCAATAGCAGTCGTGCACACGACGGCCATGTCGGTGTATTTAAGGAAACGTGAATGAATCAGGGCCGCTCTAGGCATGTTTTTTAGAATGCATGCATATTTAATATGGACGCACCGTATGTAATTGTACAGCCATAATATAGAGTATAATGCTTTTATATATTTTTTTCAAATATTGCAAAAGCACAAAGTGGTTAAAGAATTTTATGTTGATACATTGTGTTATACTCGTAAGTAACCAGGTGTTTGAAGCGAAGGCTAAAATGCTTTATTAAAATGATATCAGGGCGGCGGGCTTTTAGTCCAATACAAACGTAAAGACTTTACTTCATTGTTTTCTCCCTGGATGAGGAAAAGAAAATTAAAAAAATAATAATGAGGGAATATTTTTTTTAAATACAATCTGTAACAAATACTGTCATAATCCTCTGTTCTATTTTCTCCATAAATTAACCCTACTTTAAAAACAAGGAACCTAAAATTACTAAGCCAGGTTAAACCACCGTTATCAGACATCCTACAAACAAATTTAACGAACATTGAAATTAAAAGATGAACATACAGACAGCCACAATTATCCTTATATTGTTCTTGAAAAAAAGGAGTCCTGTTTTGAAGTAGAAAGCAGCGTAATACGAGATAATATATTTTTACATGGTAGAGCCATGCTGCAGCTATATTATAGTTGTAGCACGAATGGGTCGGCTCGACCGGGGAAGACCCACGCTCACAGAATACCAGCGTAAAATAGCAGCTTAACGCTGCTGTTTCGTACGGTGAGTGTAGAGAACCGGAGACCCTTTATGACCGGGGTCTGAAGTGAACCGTGAAGCCGATTATTATGTTAATATATAATTATGTAAAAAAAAATTGTCAGTTATATGGTATACTATATGAGCCGTGGTAGCACAGGTGGTTAGCGCTCGTTGTAAATTACACAGTACGCGAGCAACCCGGGTTCGATCCCTGCCGGCACCAATTTTAAGTGCCGACCACGTGATTGTCTATGAATGAAAACATCGTGAGAAAACCTGCGTGTTTGAGAAATAAGAAAAAAAATATTTCGAAGACATGTGACACTTATTCATTCAAGTGTCTAAAGTCTAGTCTCAAGGAAAATCCACAACACAATGATTGGCAAACAGGTGGCGCAAAAATATTTATTTCCGAATCTGCCATGTTTTTACTTATCTATACATATAAATAAAATTGATACAATCTAGACAGAACAGGGCGATATTACAGACGTAATATTGAAATAACTTGCTTCGATTGAGCTCAGGGGACTATTTTTTATTTTATTTTCATACTATTAAGACATAAATAACTATTTTAAAATTTTGTATCTTTGTCTGTCTGTTCGGTCTAATCTTTGGAATGGCTTAACCAACTGTTATGAAACATTACGAACAGATAGAGGGCAATACCAGGAGGCATCTAGGCTACATTTTATTCTTAAAACTTGGAGATATCTTCATTGAGAAATAGAAAAATTGATATAATCATCTTTGATCATTATCTTAAATCTAAATTACGCCTTATTAATCGATCCTATTAAGTAAAAGTCAGGGCGCGTCGCCAGCATAGATAAATATATATGTAGCAAGCTAGTCGCCAGTTTTAAATAGTAGTCTGAAACTGACAGAATATTTTTTTTGGAGTTTATGGCCTGGTATCTAGACATTTAGGCCAAGTCTTGAGTATTTTTATTCGGTTTATTATAATTTCTTCATAGTTCACTGCTTCACAATATGTTGATGCGTCACATTGTGCAGCCCTTGGGAGATTTTGACGGCAACTTGAGCCAGCAGGCAGCTGACAGTTGGCGATGGTATCTAAAGGCGCCTATGCAAACAAACAGCTTATCTTGAGAATCCATCACCATCAGAGCACTTGTTTCACAGTTTCCATTAATAGTTCACATGCGCAGACACTTAATACACAAAATTGCACCACTTTTATATATCAAAGTCCACTTCAAACCATTATTTAAACAATAATACAGGAGCAACAAACCGCCCCAGGTCAAGTTCCCGCCAAAACTCCAACTGACAGAATAGGAACGTAAGGATGTTGCCACACCAATCGATCGATCGTCGATCGTTACCATTGATCTACGTCGACCAATGTCAATCGATTGGCAGCTTTAGCTGGTCGATAAAACGTTGTTCAATCATCGATCGACAATTAATCGATGTGGTTGTGGACTCGTCATCGATATCTTTCAAAATGCGGTCGGTGGAGCGGGGCGAGTTCTCGTATAATCAAGCAGCTCGGTCGTCGTCCAATCCATTCTAGCATCGATTGATCGGTGTGGTAAAAATTATCGGTCGATGTCAACTAATCCACCATAACCTAAATTTGTGAGCAATATTCATCTCCGTAAGCGTAAATTAATTAAAACAAATCTTAAGGCATACTTCATTAGGCGCCTAAATTGCATTGTTTATTTACATTTTTTTTTATAATTGTTCTTGCTCAAACAATGTGCTAAACGTTTTCATCTCCGTATCAATCAATTTGGTTTGGTTATAATGGAAATTTTAAATAAAGGTTACTTTAATTACATCGGAGCTATGATATACATATTTTCAACGCTTGCGTAAATAATAAATGTAATATTTTTATTCTGTGGTACCTAATATGTATACGTAAATAATCTAAGACTATATTGCTTCCAACACGAGGTAGATGTGATAATATTGTCTTAACACTTTCACTGTTCGGTTTTCAGACACAATAGTAAGACAACAATGAACTATGTAATCTATTCTGTGGAACACGGAACAGCGAATGGGTTAATTTTTTTTATAGGATTAGGGTGATAAACGAGCACACAGTCCACCTGATGGTAAGTGTTTTCTGTGACCCATAGACATCTACATTTATCCTCAACAAAGAATCAAAATGCAGATGCATCGTCACCAGTGAGGACTAAGAAGGAATGCCTCTCTTCCAGTAAAAAAGGTCACCAGTTCTCTATACTCACCATACGAAAACAGCAGCATTAAGCTGCTATTTTACGCTGGTATTCTGTGAGAGCGTGGTCCTTCTCCGATAGAGCCGACCCTTTCGTGCTACAACTATACCAGTAATATAGCTGCAGCATGGCTCTACCATGTGTAAATCGTTCAATTAATTAATAACTTTGATACTTACCCAGTGTATTTCACGATATTGTGATCAAAAGTAAAAATTGACTAACAATTATTTGTAATCTATTTTGAACACACAGCAAACACTTACCATCAGGTGCACTGTGTGCTCCTTTGTCAGCCTATCCTATAAAAAAAAACATGGTCTGCATGATCAAGTGCGTGAAAGATCTCGTAACACGATCTGTATGGGCATGTAGAAAGTCTATACGTATGGGAGAGTGACGCCTACAATATATCCAAGTTGGAAAGGCCTCGAGTACTGAATGATTTACATGATCAAGTTTAGATTTTTTTAACTAAAATTAGCTTGAGTTAACTACTATCCCAACTGATTGTAAATGGTGATCTAGTCAAAGATGGTATAGCGTACTGTCTGAGCTAAACAAACGTCCGTTCACCTTTATTGCATTACCTACTTTATTGAAGTCATTTTAATTAAGGGTTTGGACTTAAGTATAAATAACACTGCGTGAAGAATTTAGAATGTACTTTTAACGTATTTGCTAGTGCCATTTCGTTTAATAGTCATTTAACTTATCAAAAAGTACTCGTGACGTAAGAAACACAATTAGCTTTGCTGTATTATTATTTAGACAAATGTAATGTTTATTCGAAAGTTAAAGGTTTCCAAATATTTAAGTACCTGTTGACGCGAGTGCTAATGATATCGCCCATGTTACTTATAATTACTTTGTTTGTAATCACGCAGTTAGCATTATAATTTACATAATACGTTTCTCTTGTGAATACGTTATGTTAAATGTACGTTATGCGAATTTACTACACAATTAAAACCAAAGTGAAGTTCAAAAGATGAGAAACATAATTCTGATTTTAGTTTTGAGGTTAATTAAAAATCGTAAAAATCATCAGCAATTTAATTGAAAAAGTCGATTATTGAATTATAAAAAGTACAAAATTGCAATTAAATCTAATGAAGATCACACAGTATACGCCCATGGCGTTCTTATTCCAAAATAAATTAAATTTTGGTTACTTACAAGCACACAACATACATAGATAGATATTTGAGTAAAACTCACTCAAATATCTATGTTGGTTTCAGTTATCATAATGTCATTAAATAATATAGTTATAATTATAACGAATTAAGTAATAATTGCAAAATATTTTATTGCGGTAGACACACGTAACTCTATAACTATATTAACAATTAAAAATAACAGTATCTTTTCTGCCGACTTCCAAAAAGGAGACGGTACTCTATTCGGGTGTGTGTTTTTTTTTGTTTTTTTTTTTATGTGTGTTACCTCATAACTTTGTACTGGGCGAACCGATTTCGATGATTCTTTTTTTATATAAAAGCTGATAGTTCTCGTGTGGTCCCATATGAATTTGATCAAGGTCAGACCAATGGTTATTGCGTTATTCTTAAATAACCTATATTGAAGTCGGCTGTACAAAATTTTTAATTTTAAATTATGCATTCCATCAAGAACAATATCAATATTATCATAATTGAATTATTAATCAGCGGCAGAATTATTGTGACCCAAAATATCATAGCTCAATGGTAACAATAGAACTTCATTTGGGTGTTTGGATGCAACTGGCAGGATCCAGAAATATTTTAACTGACTTCATTTTTTAACAGTGGTAGAGCCACGCGGCAGCTTTTGCTGTCGCACGGATGGGCCGGCTCGAACCGGCGTGGTACCACGACCTCACAGAATACCAGCGTGAAGTAGAGGCTTACCTCTGCGTTTCGCTTGGTGAGTGCAGGTGGCCGGAGGCCCTTTTTACTGGAAAAGAGGCATTCCATCTTAGTCCTCACGGGTGACAACGCATCTGCATTTTGATTCGCAAACGAGGATAGATGTAGATGTCTATGGGCCACATCCACAGCAACCACTTACCATCAGGTGGACTGTGTGCTCGTTTGTCGCCCTTATCCTATAAAAAAAAATCCAGAAATATTATTAACTGGCTTCAAAGAGTTCCTCAATTCGAGTGTAAGTTTTTTTGTATGTCCATGTTACGCAATATATTAAAAGATTGTGAACCAATTTTGATGATTCTGTTTTAATGAATACTTCAAGGGTGGTCCGATAAAAATTTGGAGATATAATTCTACGCCTAAGGGTAGCAAATAAATAACTTCTTTTTAACCGACTTCAAAAAGGAGGAGGTTTACAATTCGTCGGAATCTTTTTTCTACCGACTTCAAAAAGGAGACTTCAATTCGACTGTATGTTTTTTTTATGTGTGTTACCTCATAACTTTTTTCTGGGTGAACCGATTTCGATGATTCTTTTTTTTTGAAAGCTGGTGCTTGACATGTGGTCCCATATAAATTTCATCAAGATCTGACCAATAGTTTTGAAGTTATTCTTAATAATTTATATTGAAGTCGGTTGTACAAAATTTTTAATTTTAAATTATTTTTAATCTATGTAGGTCCACCGATTACTAGAAGACGCCTGAACGTATTTGGAAAATTCATTTTTGTTTCAAAAGGTGTACCTCCCAGGTAGGTTCCATTTACATTTTATTGAAATCGGTCGCGCAGTTTAAAAGAAATCAACAATAAATAATATTTATATTGAAGTGGGTGGTACAAAATATTTAATTTTACCACTTGTTAGCAATTTGAAGTCGATTATTACTTTTTGTTATACGTTATAATCATTAGTACATAGATGAACAAATTAGTTTTAAGTTCTTCTTTAGTAAACTAGCCGTCATTACGAAAAAGTGATTCCCTTTATTTCAATTAGTCACTATCAAATTATGTCAATAATTTGATTGACTAATTTTAAGAGTAGGACTGTGGTAGGACTTAGAAAAATCCTATTCACTTGACACTTGAAAGTCGCAATAGTAGTGTCATGGTCTAATGTATCAAAAAAATATGAGGTTTTTTTAAACACGTCTTATTTGATTATTAACAGTTAAGTTACCTATATATTTTAAGCGTTATGCAAACTTCCTGACAATACAAAAAACTGGTTTTGTATTTTAAATACAGTTTTAAATGCATTATTATTCTTGTCGTAGTTCCCGCGATAAGACGCTGAATTCGTTTGTATTTTTCTGCCGACTTCCAAAAAGGAGACGGTACTCAATTCGAGTGTATGTTTTTTTTTTATGTGTGTTACCTCATAACTTTGTACTGGGCGAACCGATTTCGATGATTCTTTTTTTATATGAAAGCTGATACTTCTCGTGTAGTCCCGTATGAATTTGATCATGGTCAGACCAATGGTTATTGAGTTATTCTTAAATAACCTTAATATATAATATAAAACTTAAATAAGTCGCTTATATTGAAGTCGGCTGTACAAAATTTTAAATTATAAAGTCTACGCAATTTGAAAACGTAGATTTACTTTTAAGAGTTACGTAGTTTCAACTCATTCGGAACGTATTAGTATTTAGTTTCCACTAGTTAGGGAGAAAAATTTCACTGGAAACTAATGGATTTTGATATGTAAGTGTTGCGGTTTCATTTACTATAATAAGTATGTGCGCATGTGAACTATTAGTAGAAAGACGTAGCTCGTACATCGACGTTGATATAAACCTTTACGCAAACACTTAACCGACGCTTTAAGAATTTGGGATATCGTTATTAACTGTCTGCTGACTTAAACTGCCGTCGAAAACTCCCAAAGTCCCAAACTAACTGCAGTATGTTGCATCAAACTTTTAATAAATTTTAAAAAACAAATAATTTTCTTTAATTAGTCTACTAATTTACACTGGCAAAACAACAACCCTACGAGTCCATTAACAAAGATAAAAATATGGTTTATCATTTTATGTTTGTGTTGGTTTGTGTAATAGATAGATGCCTGAGTTGATTAATCTCTGAAATTGACGAAATAATTATTTGATTAAATATAGCTAATAAACTAACTACATAATCATCTTTCAATTTTATTTTACATATTTTATGTGGCTCACTTGGTTTAATTTAAAAATAATATGAGCATTATAACAAGAGCATTATTAAGTTTTTTTTTAATATAAATATCGTGCACAATATGTCACAATAACAGTCAATTATTTTAATAAAATTAATAGTGCTATTTACAAAATTAACACACAATAAATTTAAAAAATAACATAAGCATTCTGCAGTCATAATATAGTTTGTAACACTATGATTATACCTTATAAATGTAACGTCCCTAATTTCGTAAAAAAAAAAAAACACTTTCTACACTTTAGCTCTCATTTCCATGCTTAATTAATTAGGCTACATATTTTCACTTATTTCTTCGTTTGGTTTTTTATCGTCGTCGTTCGTCCCAGTGGTATCTTGCGGTTTTAAGGTGGCAAAATTAAAAATCTTTTCGAAATTCAAAGTGTTTTGATTATAAACCGTATGGTCCGGCGTATCGCCCCAGCTAACCGGTGTTAATCCATCTCTCGTTTCGGGTCGTGTTGTCGATTCTTGTGAATTTATATCAATGCTAACACCTTCTGGAATGGGATTAAGTACAGCTTCCGACTGGACACTAGGAGTCCTCATTTCTGAATTAGAAATTCCCTCCAAAGACGCGCAACGGTTCAAGAAGCTCATCATCCGTTCTTTATAAAACTCCGAACTTGTTTCTGTGTTTTGTTTGGTTTTGTTATTTTGGTTCTTCAAATAGAATCCGTTGTCGCTTTGCGCAAGGAAAATCCTTTTGATTTTTTTGCTTGGATAATGATCTATTAAATCCTGTTTCGGAGGCAGAAGCTTCCCGTTTCTTGGTATTTTAGAAGTGTTGTTACCCTTTATTTTTGTCACTACCGATATACAGTTGCCTCGTCTTTCGTTATGGTCTTCTTTGTAATTGTTTCTCATGCCTTTGTAAGATATTTTAACGCTAAGAATAGACCAGAGCAATTCTAGGAACGCCGCTATCAATATGTTTATAGATAAAACACGTTTAGTAAATAAATGTGACTTTTCGTCGTTGACAGTAGATGCGTTGTTGGCTATAATCATATGAGACTCATTCCTATCAATGACATCGCTGTGCTTAATAACAATGAAGTCTTTAAACGGTACTTTGTCTTTATAAAAGTCCGATATATCATCTTCTGATGTTGTAATAAACCATACGACGATCATTATAAAGGCTATGAAAGAAAACACGGTCGACAGTACCGACATAGCAAATAACCAGGTTATGTTATGATCTATGTACCACCTTACTGAGGCCATTATCGAAGCAATGCCGGCGGCTAGGGCGAATATCGTAAGGAGCGACGGCGCTAAAACTAACATATAACTGTTTTCTTGTTTTGCTGTCGCATTGCCAGTTACATTGTCATCTGATATAGAATCTTCGTAGTTGAATAACGAATTGTTCTTAACGGTGCCATTTAAATTCACTTCTATTTCTGAATTTGGATTGTATAAAGCTAAACAAGCGAGAAGGAATGATGTCGCGGCCAGAGCTATGTGAACCCATGCCAGACCTGACACAGTCGATGCCGAATACCTCCTCTCCGAAGGATATAAATTCCTCGTGTCGGGTTTTGTTTTCACTTTAATTGTATAAACGTCCTCCATATTGTAATTACGAAATCATAACTTTAAGGTTTGACCGAACAACAATGAATTATTTAGACGCCTTGTTTAGTTACTTTAATATTTTAACATTCGGAACGCATAAACATAGTTTGTATCACTAGTAAACACATTGCACGAAGTTTAAGTGAAACTTTTGCGTTTTCTAACGGTTTTTGTGCATTTTATTTGAAATAAAAAAAACGCGTCAGCCGGCAACACGACTCTTACGCATGACGTTTGCCAGCACACTGAAGTTGGAAACGCATGTGGTATTGCCTACTAAAATGAATATTCCATTTTTAAATTAAGGAAAATACCTTATCATACATACTACTTAAAGAACATTTATTTACGTTTTTAAAAATACATATTAAGATCTGTACGTTTTTGGAAAAATAAAAATATTATTCTCGAAATAAATGCTAAAATTAATACGCAATAGGCATTTAAGATATAAATTCACACTACTGTTGAGAAAAATTATTACCATCAATATATACGTGGTAGAGCCATGCTGCAGCTATATTAGTAGTATAGTTGTAGCACGAATGGGCCGGGGAAGGACTACGCTCTCACAGAATACCAGCCTCAAATAGCAGCTTAACACTGCTGTGTTTTGTATGGTGAGTGTAGAGAACCGGAGACCCTTTTTACTGGAAACGAGGCATTCCATCTTATTCCTCACGGGTGACAACGCATCTGAATTTTGATTCGCAAACGAGAATAAATGTAGATGTCTATGGGCCACAGCAACCATTTACCATCAGGTGGACTGTGTTACGTTTGTCACCCCATCCTATAAAAAAAACATCAATCAACAGCACTGTATTCTTCCAGACAGCAATTACTGCTTAATAAAGGAAGGTTTATCCCATCTCGTTCTTTGGATGTGTTTAGAGCTGACTATGAGAAATATCGGAAACATTCCAAGGCTACAGATAAAACCACATTGTGTATGTGTAGGAAGCAGAATCCACCACCAAGGTAACTAAATGTCACAAAATATAAGATTTTTGAAATTTTCTTCCGATAGATGGGGCTACAATCATCTCGTTTAAGCCAGAGTAGCATCGCATCAGACTGCCGTCGGCCAGGAGCACAGAGTTGAATAAGTATTATATATAACCACACCGTTCCATTATGGTAGATATGTACACCCTATTTAGTGACGAGGGCAGTGTGAGTTCAGTAATGTGATTGACATTCCGTCTTTTTTTTACTTATTATAAGCCAGTGCTTGATCACAATCCCACCTGGTGGTAAGTGACGATGCAGTCCTAGATGGTAAATCGCACTGTCTTAGCGTACCAAACGCCTATTATTATAAATATATAATATATAAAAATAGACGTCGGCAAAAGACGTTGCTGTACGCATTACAAAAGACGAAGCAAACCTTTTGGTTCTATTGCGTGGGTGAAGAACCCACCGACCGCCTGGTTGTACGGTGGTGGAAAGGAGAGGGAGGAATTAAAGCGTGTAATTCCTGCGCTCACTCACCGAAATGCATCCTATAGAATACCGAGAGACTGGCTACTCTACGCCTGTGATCGAGGCTGACAAGATTGGTTTCAACCAAATAAAAGTCACCAATGAGCCTCTTAGCACGTATCTCCACTGAGTCCAACGCAGCCAAGTGGCATTTTGCAGCACCAGCCCATATGTGACAGAAGTACTCCATGCACGACCGGACTTGCGCTTTGACGAAGGAGCTGCCCCGGCGTGAAGCACCGCCGCACCCTTGCAAGGACACCGAGTTTCCTTGCGGCTGCTTTGGCTCTGGACTCAGTGAACCGCTCATAGTTGAGGTTCGGAGAAAATTTAATCCCTAACAACTGAAGGCGGTCAGAGTATTCCAAGGATACATTCCGAAAAGTAAGCCTCCTTTTAACGGTTAAAAGACACGCTTGTATTTTGGAGGCGTTAAATCTCACGAGATTGGCATCGCCCTATTCGGAGACTGCCTGTAGTGTGAGATTACCATGCTCAACCATATTCTGTCTGCCATATGGCAAATTATCTTGATTATTTTGTAAGAGGCTTATGTTCAGCATAGTACTGTTTACGGAATATTGGAAAAGAAGTAAACTCACGGCGAGGTTAAGTTATGATAATGAATATTAAATTGTTATCATGGCGATCTAAATTTATGAGTATTGTTAACAGCAAATACACTAACGATCAAATACTTATTTAAGAAAAAAAATATCATGAAATGATCTTATTGGTTAATAGGTTGATAAATTTCTCCCGAAAATTATGGAAAAGCTATAAACTGGCAACTCTAAGTTAACGCCTGTGCAGGGTGATTTCTGATAAGCATTTATGGACGCTATTTCAATGAAACATGGTCTTGCTTGTTTTGTAACGAACAATAAGGAACTCTTTATAATAAAACCACGTCTATGATTTAATAGCAAAGACGCGGGCGATGCCGTTAACGGTTCTGTTTATTAGTGTAATTTAATAAAAGTGATGTAGTTTTTTGTGTACAAAGAATCTGTTAAAGCTTTGTAAAGCTTTAATTTCGCTACAAGCACTCTTTCATTGTTGATTTTTTATTTTGTTATTTTGTAATAAAAAGGTTTTTATCGTTATCTAGATAAAATGTCTTCACGGTTAATTTTTAATAATCTCTTTTGTGTAATGTCTTAGAAGTCCTTTTGAAACTCATAAAACAATGCCACAATGTAATTTAAATTAAAGTTTTATTTTAACTAGAACTCGTTTGTATATATTTAGTATAAACTGTGCCCCATCCATACCATCCCGTGGTTGTCGTAAGAGGCGAAAGAGGGAAACTGAAATAGATTTTATTTTAATTTCCAATAACTCCTCAAAATTAATTTAAAAAAAAATGCGGTTGCTTAATCAAATATCCAGCCTGTGTGATATGCAACCTATGTTGGAGGTCTATGTTCATCAGTAAACATATAGATTGCTTCTTTGTAATAACTGAGACGCCAGGAAATGGCAGAAAGATCTTGTGTGTACTGCTCGTACCTACTCTTAAGTTATGATTTTTAAGTAAGAAAACTGTAATTACCTTTATTTTAAAACTAAGTAAAGGACTTTTCTAATAAAGAAATGAATAAATAGATGTCTTACAATAGACATGTATCGTTCATTCATTTCTAGTGACCGGATCATTCATGTATTGAGTCGTCTTACGAACCGGACCATTCGGATCGATCATTCAAATGGATCATTTTAGTACTCTGTGATATGCGAGTCCCGCTCGATAATGTCTGTCGTCGGACATTACTATATTCTTTTGTCGTAGGTCCTGGCAATCGTTTGATCCGGAACGGTCAAAAAATGTAATTGCAATCACCAATACTTTGATGCGACTCGGCTCAAATGAACAAATCATTCACGATTGACACATGTCTGGCTTAGAAATATGTAAAATACTCAGATTAAAGACGGGCAGCAGCTTCAAATGTGCGAGACATCTGGTACTGTGATCTTCAATTTGATAGCCAAGAGTGACAACTGAGCAACTGCTCCCTGTAGGGATGGGGCTCCTGTGTTGTAACACCGGAGGCCCATGCCTAGGAGTGGAGTTCACGAAGAAAAAGATTCAAAGGTAATAATCTTACAAAAAGCCTGCTAGCTGTCAAGTTATCATATTATGTTTACAGTATCAAGTCGACAAGACAGCTGAAACGTTACTAATCCCGGGTCGAGTTACGGTTAAATTGATACTTTGTTATCAAAACTGAACGTCAGCAATGAAAGAGATGAGAAAAGTTTGTTATTTATTCCTATTTCTTTAATAAATATCCAGGAGTTCTTTTTTAGGGTTGTTTACCTCAAAAGGAAAAACGAAAACCTTATAAAATCACTTGGTTTGCCGGCCGTCTGCCCCTCTGTCAAGACCTTTCTTCTCAGGAACGGGTAGCTGACAAGTTAAAGTAAATAATATGAGTACTAGGAACAGACATGCACTAGTAATACCGATTACTCGACTCCACAGAGTCAGTGATTCATTATTGGGGCGATGTGTACGCTTTTACAACAAAATCCGAAATAATTTCAAATTTAAAATTTTGTACAACCGACTTTAATATAAATTATTAAGATTAACTCAAAAACTATTGGTCAGACCTTGAACAAATTTATATGCGCCAACATGTGAAGCACCAGATTTCAAATAAAAAAGTATCATCGAAATCGGTTCACCCATAAAGAAGTTATGAGGTAAAACCCATAAAAAAACATACAGTCGAATTGAGCAGGTACCTATTTTCTCCTGTTTGAAGTCTGTAAAAAATATACAATGTCTGTCTTCCGCCAAATTTAAAACCATATTAAACACATATTGTATAAAAATGGTTATAACAATTATAATAAAAGACTCTCCGATTACTGCTTACACTTTTATTCGTCCTGAGGCTTTAGTTTAAACTCTATATATTATACATTTATTTGGTCTTAATCTATGTTTCGTCACTAACCCAACCGTCTCCCACGGCTGTCTCCCACTTCATGGCCCTTTGCTTCGTGCAACTGACCACATCCCCTCTCTTACTGTAGTGTTACCATTCTCATTAAGTTAATTTACTAATAAAATGTCAATTGCTTAAACAGAAACTATATTCTTAGGAAATTAATTAAGTGAAAACCTAACATTCGTCCATCCTGACTTCGTGCATGTCCTCATGCACGGTTGAAAAGAAACCTAACATTCGGTGAGATGCACGAGGCCTAGATACAGATAATTTCACAGTAATATAAACAATAATATAAAACTTACATTAGGTACATATTATTATTATTTCTTACAAATTAGCTTAATCAAACATTGCTATACCTAATCTTATGGTACATCTCAGAATATAAGTTTGACAATAGCTTTTGGTATATATACTTAATTTATTGCTCTGTGGACCCATCAATTCCCAATTTTAAGCAAGTAAAAAAAACATAACTTCGCAGTTTTTTTTGTTAATCCATTACAATTTCCAAATGAATCCCATTAGTAAACCCATCCATTCTTACAAACGGGACACATTTAACAAGCGAACACAGTGCAGAACACTTTACTTGCCCGATTACAAACCAATCCATTCTCATAACCGGCACAAGTAAAACGATAAACTGTGAACCCATCCATTCTCACAGATATCTATGCTCAACACCCATGGCGCTAAATCTTAATCATAATAATCTTTGTCCATCCATTCTCATAACCGGCACAAGTAAAACGATGAACTGTGAACCCATCCATTCTCACAGATATCAACGCTTAACACATGTCGCTAAATCTTAATCATAACAATCCTTGTTTTCTATTCATCTATCTATCTATCCATATGTACGTCATAACTTAACATAACATATTTTGTAACAAAATATTTACCATGAATGTGAAACTTAGAAGGGAATAGGTAGAAAAATTGTTAATAAAGTTGTTCACAACTGGTAGGTACATTTACGACATTTTTGATGTAATTTTACAAACTAAAATAACAATTTAAAATATTATTATTTCTTACATATTAGCCTAATCAAACAATCAAACATTGCTATAATCTTATGGTACGTCTCAGAATATAAGTTTAACAATAGCTTTTGGTATGTGCTTAATATATTGCTCTGTGGACCCATCCATTCCCATTGAGCAAGTAAAACACAACTTCGCAGTTTTTGTTAATCCATTACAATTTCCAAATGAGTCCCATTAGTAAACCCATCCATTCTTACAAACGGGACACATTTAACAAGCGAACATAGTGCAGAACACTTTACTTGCCCGATTACAAACCCATCCATTCTCATAACCGGCACAAGTAAAACGATAAACTGTGAACCCATCCATTCTCACAGATATCTATGCTCAACACCCATGTCGCTAGATCTTAACCATAACAATCTTTGTGCATCCATTTTCATAAGCGGCACAAGTAAAACGATAAACTGTGAACCCATCCATTCTCACAGATATCAATGCTTGTCTTAATCATAACAATCCTTGTTTTTTATTTGTCTATCTATCCAAATGTACGTCGTAACTTAACATAACATATTTTGTAACAAAATATTTACCATGAATGTGAAACTTAGAAGGGTACTTAGGTAGAAAAATTGTTAATAAAATTGTTCACAACAGGTCCATTTACGACATTTTTGATGTAATTTTACAAAATAAAATAAAAATTTAAAATAAATAAATAAAATAATTACTTGGTTTTATCATTTATCACTATTACTATAATCTATATATATCCTCATTACCACCATCATTAGACGTATCGGATTCATTAACATCTAAAGCGGCAAAATTGACCCAAGGCGACATTTGGTCAGCGGCTACAGCTGTTTGTCGTTTGTTCTTGGTACCCGTTCGTCCCGGAATAGCCGCTACCCTATATCTATCATTTCCCAATACTGATATTACCTAATATGGGCCTATGTATGAAAGAAGAAGTTTCCTACTCTTTCCGTCATTTGTAAAAGTCATTTTCGTTATTTTAACTAACCTTCGGCATAAACCTTTGCCGGACGTCATCCTCTATTGAATCTAAATTTTTGTTTCTCTTGTTGAGTATCAATAGAGTCTTTAATTTCTTTTTTTTCTTATGGTGGCTAGATCGTTTATTTCTCGAGTTTCTTGACGAACTATAATAAACTTAGAATTTGGGTTTGAGTTTGATATACGCAAGGTTTTATGAACAGGGCCGCTCATTGGCATTAATAACAGCGAAACAATTTTCTGTTTTATGGCCCATTTTATCGCATTTACCGCACTTTATAATAGGCTTGGGGCATTTTAAGAATGGATGACCCTTTTCCTTGCAGTTATAACAATATATATTATTATTTTGGATAAGGTTATTTTTATTTGCTAATCTATTATTATTATTAACGCTAATAACATCTGTATTTACACCAGACCTAAAGTTGTTATAAGTTCGTTCAAAAGGTTGATTGAGTTCTTTATTACTCATTAAAAATCGGAGCAACTGTTCCGGTTGTAAACAACGTAATGTGGTAGCACTTGATTTAATAATTTTGTCCGTTAACCCGTGTATAATGCAATCGACAGCGCGCTTTCCTTCGATGTCACATTGGTTCAAAAGTGCCAATTTCTCATAATAATACACTTCAATAGGTTCGTTAAACTTGCTCTTTCGTTTCAACATATCTTCCAGAGCTTGGCCATAGTTATATTCATATGGAAAAGCATTTATTAACCTATCTTGCCACTCATTCCAATTAAAAAGAATTGAAGGTAAACTCTCGTACCAGGTCTTGGCCAAACCCTGAAGCTTTTGCATGGCGTAATGGATTGTTGTTTTGTCATCCCAGCCGTAGACTGTTGCACATTCATTTACTTTTTTTAACCACATATCTATTCGTTGATTTTTCGACGATGGATCAAAATCAGGTAAAATATTTTTATAGCTACTTGAATTAATAGGTGCAACCGGGGCGGACGTCGACGGCTGTGACTGTAAGTCTTTAAGTGATTTAAGAATATTAGTTACATCTTTAGTTGAGAACGAGGGACTGAAAGATCGTTGGCCTTGTTCTAGAATTCGCCTTCTTTTGGGACGGTCATCCACCCCTTGGTCAAGCGCCCTACTTCTAGAACGAACATTACGTCCAGTACTTGTATCACGCCCAGAAATATGGGAATCATGACGTTCGAAATCGTTATTTTTACTCACACTGCGTAGCCTCCTACTACGTTCCATAATCAGGTCGTTCTGGAGATTGTGTAGCCGGTCCCGTTCGCGAGCCAGCTCTCGTTCTACTACACGGAGTCGATCACGTTCGTTAAAACTCCTAATACTGTCACAGCGGGTGCGGCTACGTCTGCTTCTGGTCCTATCATCATCCCTTCGTTGTCGGGACTCCCCACGATCTGGAGTCTCCAGACGACGAGGTTGCGATTTATCTTCCCTCTGCATTTTTTTCTGCAACTCACAAACAAAAGCAACTATGAATACATTCAATGACTTGAAACTTTTCTTAAGTAGGTATCTCGAAAACGGCCTATGTTATCTAAAAATTAACAAAATTTTTGTTACTCCTTTTATCCCAGCATCGCAGCGGTATCTAGCATTGGGTAGTCTTACTTGGATTGACATAACACGTTAGGTAGCGCCATTCTCACATTTGACCTACACTTAATACTTTATTAATACGTTACCATAAGAAGAAGTACAATAATGTCCTCTTTGTTTAACTACCACTGGTTTGAAGTAAAACCTCTGTCCTGGTAAGATTCAGCAAGAAAGCATAAAAATATAAGAATAACCCAATAATTACCGAAATAAGTAAAACAAATGAACAAATAATAACATAATTTAAAACCTGCTAACAAAAACGGCTTTGTCGCACGGCATTTGTTTAAAACATTTAATGTTATTCACGACTGTTCCCTTATGTTACAAAAGGTTTAAGTTACAGTTCTTTAAAGCTGATAAGATTGTCGATAAGTAGAAACAATAACAATAACATTTGGATGTTTATTTAGTTTTGTACAGCTCTTTGTTTCTAAGGGATCTTGAAAAAGTGTATTTACTGCCAATTAATTTGGTTTTAGGCAAATATGTTTTATAGGAATGAAAAAGCGTAAGATTTTATTTTATTTTTATGTCATCATATCTGTATAACACGCTCTTCTTAAAATTAACCGAAATGATGTATGTAATCATTAAAATAGTTCTACTTCTTCACCCGCAAACATTTGCTAAAAATTCTACAGGAGACAGTTTGCGCGAGCCTCCTTGTAACCTCATTTTCAAAACCTTTTTGTGAAAATATTACAGCGTCTTCTTTATTTTTTTATATACAATTATATAGATAAAACATTTTGAAATAATATCTTTATGAATATACACGCAATAAACTATCTATAAAAGGCTAAATATCTCAGAAGGTAGATCTATTTGAAATTTTGACCGTTATAAATTGTTGGCGTTTGTTGATGTTTTGTTTTTCCTTTTTTATCAATTGAAACACAAAAATTTTCTGTTGTTGTAACTTAAATCATTCTAAAACATTATCTAGCAAAAATAATTAACATTTTTTTTTACCAGTTTTTGAAAGAAAATCCAACAAAAATCATAAATACAAAAAGAAAACAATTCGCAACTAACATCACCAACAACGCGAAAGTGAATGCCTATTTTTTTTTTATTTTGTCTATGTAACCGAGTGAGCTTAATACTTGAGAATACTCTTTACTTTGTTCAGAATTGAATAAAATAGTTTCTAATTGAAAATATACTGTCGTTCTATATTTATTAAGACGAAAATAACAGCGCGGTATAGCTGTATGAATTGGTCCCCCCGGTACTCAACGGGTAGCCTAGGACCATTTAATCATAAACGAGTCAATAAAATTGTTTACAATAAAACTTTTTTTTACCCATCAGAAACATATACTTACAGGTATAATAAAAGAAACGGGTACTTACCACTTCTGAAGTATAATAAAAGACTCTCCGATTACTGCTTACACTTTTATTCGTCCTGAGGCTTTAGTTTAAACTCTATATATTATACATTTATTTGGTCTTAATCTATGTTTCGTCACTAACCCAACCGTCTCCCACGGCTGTCTCCCACTTCATGGCCCTTTGCTTCGTGCAACTGACCACATCCCCTCTCTTACTGTAGTGTTACCATTCTCATTAAGTTAATTTACTAATAAAATGTCAATTGCTTAAACAGAAACTATATTCTTAGGAAATTAATTAAGTGAAAACCTAACACAATGTTAAGGAATCTATGAATGATAATTGCTCCTGAGAAAAGAATACTCTAGAAACAAATTTTATATAAAACTAGTTTTCTTTCAAAGATTGTTCACCACAGGGCGCCATTTAAATTGAGAAGGCAAGTTTTATTTTTAATTATAATAGAATGTTAAACGCAGCCCAACAGTAAAAAAAGGTATTTTATCGTGGTGGGTCGACACATTATGCTTCGTTCAAATTTGCAGACACCGTTCGTGACATACTTGCAACAGCACATACATAATAATATTATTACTAACATTATATATGGCAGTGTTTACATAAAACAAACCTTAACGTATCGTGTCGCACAGTCATGAATTGGGCACTATTGTCGGCAAGAATGTTTTGTTTGTGCAGGCGCATAGCACAAAGCAGGATAAGCTCTCCCCTGTTGCGTCGACTCATTAATGCTACAACCATAATATAGCTGCAGCATGACTATGCCATGTTTTGACTTGATTAAATATTAAAAAATGCTTTTTATATTTAAAATTTCCATAGTCACTTCTTAGGCCGCCTCCTAAGGGCTATTTTGCTTTAGGTTTTGTTAAAGAAATCACCATATTATTATACCGCAGGAAAATATTTATATATATATATATATATATATATATATATATATATATATATATTAAGATTCACTTTTATCTTTAATCTACATATTATATCACATATACAGCCTTATATCAAGCTTTCTCCTTTTCAGCGTATCTTTACAAGATGGCCACGTCATAGGTAGGTAATGATTTTTGCAATATTTACAGAAATGCTTTATAAAATGTTTTAATCAAAGATGTTTTAATAAAACATCTTTGGTTTAAATATATCCAAACATGCATGCGTTCATTATACACAGTCAGGTCATAAGTATTGTCACACAGTAAAACTTTTCTTTTAGAATGCTGGCCACAAAAAAGTTTATTGAATTCGAATTTCGAATTGTTCATGAAAATAAAACTGTATACTTTTTAGAATTTTACTCATTTCTAAATATGGAGTGGACGCTTAAAGAAGACCGTGTTGCAGTTATTGCGTTGCATCGTTGCGGTTACGCGCCAATTCAAATTTTTGACATACTGAAAAATTTGAATATAACCAAAAAATTCGTTTATCGTACCATCAAACGATACAATGAAGACTCTAGTGTAGATGACAGGTCAAGAAGTGGTCGCCCTCGGTCTGTTAGGACTCCAGCAGTGATAAAAGCTGTGAAGGCGCGAATTCAAAGAAATCCCAAACGTAAGCAGAAACTGTTGGCTCTTCAGATGGGGTTAAGCAGAACCACGGTGAAAAGGGTGTTAAATGAAGACTTAGCGCTTAGGGCATATCGAAGAAAAAAAGGACATCGTTTGAATGCTCGTCTAATGGACCTAAAACTGAAGAGATGCCGCGATTTGTTGAAGCGGTACGCGGGAAAAAAAATATTGGGAAATTCTTTTTTCGGATGAAAAAACTTTTACCGTAGAAGAGAGCTACAACAAACAAAATAATAAGGTGTACGCACACAGTAGTGAAGAAGCGAGCAACCGTATTCCGCGTGTCCAACAAGGTCATTTTCCATCCTCGCTCATGGTATGGTTGGGAGTTTCTTATTAGGGCTTAACAGAGGTACATTTTTGTGAGAAAGGTGTAAAAACGAATGCAGTTGTGTATCAAAATACAGTCCTGACGAACCTTGTGGAACCTGTTTCTCATACCATGTTCAATAACAGGCACTGGGTATTCCAACAAGATTCGGCGCCAGCTCATAGAGCGAAGATCACACAAGACTGGCTAGCGGCGCGTGAAATCGACTTCATCCGGCACGAAGACTGGCCCTCCTCCAGTCCAGATTTGAATCCGTTAGATTACAAGATATGGCAACACTTGGAGGAAAAGGCGTGCTCAAAGCCTCATCTCAATTTGGAGTCACTCAAGACATCCTTGATTAAGGCAGCCGCCGATATTGACATGGACCTCGTTCGTTCTTCGATAGACGACTGGCCGCGCAGATTGAAGGCCTGTATTCAAAATCACGGAGGTCATTTTGAATAAACTTTAGTGTCATAAGAATCTATGTTTTGTTAAGTTAATTTTGGTATATAAATGGTTACATAATGAATAAACTTGTTTCAATTATTTTATATTAAATATGTGACAGAATTTATGACCTGACTAGGTATATACGGCCTTATTGCATTTCTAAATACTCTAGAAACAAATTACTAGAAACGAATAATATTACTATATTTATACACTTCATTAAAAATTAAACATTTCTAAATTAATGCAAGTTGCCATATAAAGTTCAAATATCTATTTTAATATGTTCAACTTACAAGTATCCTTTTCGAGATTTTTTGCTAGATTTGTCTCAGCAGACATACGTGAATAATAATTATGTCAGAGCACTTGGAGCTTCAAGGCGAGGCGGTATAAGATGACAAACAAGGTCAGGCCGATCGCACGCTTTTTATTTAATTTCTAGTCCGAACGAACTTGGACTATTGTGTAGTTAAATGCAGCGGTAAACAGTGTTATCTTTGTAAGCTCTATGATGTAAGTCCTTGGCCCGAGTGAACACATCATACTATTATTATAAATTTTAAGTATTACGTTTTAAATGTATTGTGTACGTTGTAAATGTAATTTGAGGATATTACCCGTTTGTAGATAATAATGGTAGACAATAAGTCAGCCCAATGAGGATTTTTTATCGTTTTTCATACCAGCCTATCACGGCGTGTTCCGAATATATCTATATAAAATAAAAGCCGGCAAAGTGCGAATCGGACTCGCGCAAGTAGTACCATCGTAAGACACGTTTCTAGTAGGGGAGCCCCCTTTAATTTTTAATTTGTTTTTATTATTTGTTGTTATAGCGGCAACAGAAATACATATTCTGTGAAAATTTCAACTGCCTACCTATTACTGATCATGAGATACAGCCCGCTGACAGACAGATGGACGCACAGCGGAGGCTTAGTAATAGCACATGGGTAAAGAAACCGACCAGAGGGGAAGCTACTTACAAACGCCTCAATTCGGATACACCCACACATAGCGCAGCGATGTGTGCGTGAGCTCTCACCGACAGGTTCACCGACGCTCCGTCAGGGTACAAACCGGTTTGCGCCGGCTCAGTCAGAGTGTGAACAAAAGGGCTGTTGGTCACGCGCATTGAAATAAATAGACGAATAATATTTCGTGATTTTATAGATCAATAAATACATATTTCTTTTACAATTAGAGTTAAGTTTAGAGATTGTGTACTATAAAATAAGACATTATAGATTTATAAGTATATATTTATATTAGATAAATTAGTGTTCGTATAAGCTAAATGACTAAGTTGTACAGTATGTATGAAAAATTCGAGAGAAAATAATACAATAGCCAGACAGCGGTGCAGTTAGTGTTAGTGGTAGTAGTGCTGGTAATGGTGATGATTGACGGTGGTGCTGATCGTGCGGTTTTGGTAGTGGTGGATGGTGGTGCTGTACGTGCTGGTAATGGTGTCGGTAATTGTGGTGGTGCTAGTAGTATCATTGGTGGTGGTGGTGGACAGTGGCACTACTACCACGACCAGTATCACCACCACATCCCTTACTACCGCCACCATCATTCTGGTAGTAACATTGGTGGTGGTGGTGTATCAACACCGCCACTGCCTACTACCATCATCACAGTCATTAATAATACCATCTGATTTTTTGTACTCATGAATACGTTGTCTTACGAAAATGATATTGATAGAAATATAGATATGTAATGTGAAACTAAGCATGAAAATAAGCAAAATATACAATTTTTGCAGTTTCAATTTTAATTACAAATAACAGACTTGTTATTATATTAACTTAAGTTACAATGAATAGACATGTTATTTTATACAATAACATAATAATACATTTTTATTTTTTCCTTCAAATTTTCACTTGCATCAGGTGATAACCCTATCAGAATAGGTATATATTTTCGACGTTGTTAGAAAGCTTCCCCTCTGGTCTTCTTTACTCTGTGGTAATAGGGTCTCGTTGGTTACCCTTCGGGTACGGAATCTTAAAAAGTACGCTCGTCAAGGAAAAGTACTTTATTAAATGAGTAAATGTCACAATCACGAGGACGTGACCGACATTGATAAATAGACTGATAAATCGACTCTTTCCATGGGGTCAATTCATCGGCACACCGATCGGGCGAACGGTAAGCAATGGTGCGTTTTCGTTGTTATTTTTTCATATTTTTATAGAATAAGGGTGACAAACGAGCACTCAGTCTGCTTGATGGTAAGTGGTTGCTGCAGCTCATAGACATCTACATCTATCCTCTATTACAAATCAAAATGCAGATGCGTTGTCACCAGTGAGGACTAAGATGGAATGCCTCGTTTCCAGTTAAATGGGTCTCCGGTTCTCTACACTCACCATAAGAAACACAGCGGCGTTAAGCTGCTATTTTACACTGGTGTTGTGTAAGAGCGTGGTCCTACGTCGGTCGAGCTAACCTATTCTTTTTTTTATAGGATAAGGGTGACAAACGAGCACACAGTCCACCTGATGGTAAATGGTTGCTGCGGCCCATAGACATCTACATCTATCCTCGATTACAAATCAAAATGCAGATGCGTTGTCACCCGTGAAGATTAAGATGGCATGCCTCTTTTCCAGTAAAAAAGGTCTCCGGTTCTCTACACTCACCATATGAAACACAGCAGCGTTGAGCTGCTATTTTACGCAGGTATTCTATGAGAGCGTGGTCCTACATCGGTCGAGCCGACCTATTCGTGCTAGAACCATAATATAGCTGCGACGTGGCTCTACCGCTTCTAATCATTTACATATATAAACTTTATTGTAACAAAGGGCAGACCATAGAGATAATATAGATAGGGTGGAGAAGCCATATGCTTTTCTGCAAGTGGAACTGACGCGCTGTTAGAAAGAGAAAGAAGATGAGATTTGCTGTCTGTCCTTCTCTAACAACAACAGAGCGCATGCGCGGTATTATTTTGTCATGTTAGGTTAGCTTGACAACATGCGTCGTTAGAGAGAGACAGATAGCAATCTTGATCTTCTCTCTCTTTCTAACGAGAAGCCACATTTGCGGCTGGCTTCCCTACTCTATCTATATTATCTCTATGGGGCAGACTTAATGCTAGTTGACATTTTCTGCCTGGCGACACATAACATTTTTTGAATAAGCAGTGGTGTTAAGGCTTTAACTACTCTGAATGACCTTGACGAAACGGCTATCGTAGAGATTTTAGCCAACGTCAAAACCGTCTAGCAACTACGTTCTGTATTACTTATAAAAGTGTAAAGATTAATAGACTGCAGAGATGACAAATATAAAAGTGACATACTGCCCGTTATGCTTGCGCATCACTGAGAATTATGTTGTAGTTACGCATCTTCAATTACATTGTGCTGTAGCTTTGTCCGGTAGGCGTCACGAGCTATCAGGTGTTCAAGTTTCAAGTACGTAAGAGTTTTTTTTATTATATATGTTAAATCGTATTTATTTGTATCGTATTAGTAGATCTGGGTCAAAGGGTTCGCTGTAAATTTTTCCCGGGTTTGATCCTCGACAGCACGAATGCAATTTGTAATTGCGAATTTCGTCAACACGCATTGGGGCAGTTCGGCGGGCATTTCCTTGCCTTAAAACCCTCTCAGAAATAAAAAAAGAGTTCTGTGCCCAGTAGAGGGACTTGTATAGCCTTTTACATTACTTTATAGCAATATTTATATTATTTATATTATATTATATTATATTTATATTATATTAGATACAGAAGGGTACCTTATGCTGACAAAAATATCACGTGGAGGCGACGAAAACGTAAAACATCTTTGTACCTAGATAAAACGTTCGAAAGATTGTCAATCATATCATACGCCACATTTTCTATAGAGCGTAGAACATTGCAGATAGGGCAAAATAAAAAATAATCCAAAATATTATGGGAACTATTTATTAATAATGTATACATTTATAGGTATTTATAATAAAAATAATGAACAAGCTGCATGCAAGGTACAACTAATAATGTTTCTTGTAAACACAATTGTAAAATTCCTGTTTTAATGTTTACCAATGGTTATTTGATGAATCGTAGTCAAGATCACTTCATATAAAATATATTTAATTAAAATTGACACATGACCTATTTGGCTTTCTACTTACAACTCGGCGGAAATTTAAAAAGAAGATTTTGTCTTTTCACACAAGTATTGTTTACAACTGGCGTGGTTTCGAAAAGCGTGATTAAGTGTCAGCGGTATATAATCAATTAAATACTGAACTTTTTGAATTTTTTTTTATTTTTTTTTGTTATATCTTCTTAAAAACTGACGCCATCTGACTATTTTTTTTTCTAACGCAAAAGGATAAGTTAGACTAAGTTAGATAAACTTGGATAAGTTTGTATTTTTTTTAATTTTATCACAAAATATCCGCAATAAATTATTACCTTTTCTAAAGTGATTCTCTCCTCTTAGTTTCGGCGTGACTGTAGGATGTTATACTGAGTCACCGTCAGTTACTAAGCGGCCATAAATCATTATATGTATGTATAGACATACATATATTAATTTTTTGATTTTAATATTTATGTTTTTTTTGAATTTTGATTGATTTTTTAAACCTGTTAAAATTATTTGTCCAAACCAATTGATGGTCCTGAGTATAATGCCAGTTATGCTCTTTGGCTGAAGTTATTTTTTATTTTATGCTCAATTGCAGACAAAACAATATTGATAGCGCATTTCTAAAACAAAACTTTACCTCTTTTTTTCTAATGGAGCTATTATTAGTGTGCACCTAACACGGCGGAATAGTTATTATTATCTATAAGACCATTTGCAGAAACAGTTTTTAATTTTTTTAAACAGTGGTTAATAGTTATGAGTATAATATTTTATCAGCTGCTTTGTTTATAGTGCCTTGAGCAACACTTTACCGGTTTCTGTACAGAAAATGATGCTGGCTTTGCAAATATGGATGGCCGCTACCTTTGAATATAATACCCGCTATGTTACACTTATTTACATAGAAACTTTAATTATCATTTGCATAAAATTCTAAATAGCACTTTTTACACAAGAAAGTAAACTTTTAGATCAGTCCATCTTGTTTTTCACTAATTAAGTGAAAAGTAAAACAAACCAATAGGTGCCGTAATTTAAAAATTCTTGCAACTTTTTATAGAAAAGCATGACCTTATCATAATATAATAGTCAATCATTTAGCCATGTGATATAACTTTTATGTGTGCCAGTCAAACATTATTGATGATATTCGGGTCATTATACTGGAAATAGTCTTTTAAATATTTTGTAGTACAATTGATAATCTTCAGTATGATTGACCTACACGGTCCGACTTGGTATTACATGGATCTCACAAATTTTTACGGTAGAAGAACTCATTTGGGAGACTTGGCTTTTTTACAAGTTATGTTTTTAATAGCATTTAAGTATTTTCAGAAGCAACTTTGCAATTATTTTCTATTGAGTGAATTTTTGTGGAATCGTGTTTTGCAATCCGCCACCTGAAATACGTACAATGTTTTTTCGATAACGATGTGAAATTACAAAACGATCCCCATGCATATCAATGTGGCTCTATACAGCCTCTTAATATGAACATACCTCGGGATTCAGAGATTTTAAAAGTTTTCATGCGTAGATAATGGAAGATATAATATTATATTATTACTGTCTCGTGTGAGGCAACCTTTATACTAATATACATATTCTCATCATATTTTTATGGTTAGTTAGAAAAATTATATCTAAATGCAAACTTTCTCAGGGTAATTTTTTTTTCTATTTTTACCCAGCAAGTAGCAAAGCAACTACAATCCCATCGGTAAGTGGTTATGTAGCCTAAGATGGTGAATTGCACTGACTTAACAAAAACCTATTCAGTCTTGCCTAATAGTACAAGGTAAGTATTATTTGCGACCTATTTGTGTATGTGTGTGTGTGTGTGTGTGTGTGTGTGTGTGTGTGTGTGTGTTGTGTGTGTGTGTGTGTGTGTGAAGAAAAGCGTATGAGAATACGTGAAGAGGAATAAAGGTTGAGTACTACTTCGCTTACCTGTACGAGGTTGCCACTCGAGAACCTTTCTTCCTATTTTTTATATATTTTCCAAGTTACATAGCCATCCCTTTGCCATTTCACTGTAAAATTCCGTTGGGCTATGTCAGTTACTCTGGTTCTACTGCGAATATCTTCATTTCTAACTTTATCACGTAGAGAAACCCCTCTCCAATTTAAAATATTTACATTTTTTAGATGATAGTTTGTCTAACATAAAAAAAAACCAAAACCCAAGAATGTCTATTTAGTTATTTATACTTAGGGAAGCACCATTTTTTTATTTATTTAAATTGTTTGATTTAATTTGATAACAGTGTACCTAAATGCAGTGGCGTAGCGTGCCTTAGAGGGGCCCTGTATCAAAATTTGTTAGGGGGCCCCAATGAAGAGTAGGGGTATGAAGTTATTCACGTCCGCAGGAATTGCCGCCCGCACCCTGCACGTGGGGACACGGGGTGGGTGGCGCTAAACGAACAACAAACTACTGGCTGCTGTACTGTTGCGCTATAAACTTGCAACCTCACAGCACTATCACAGTCGTTCAAAGAATATTGTATCATTTAATTACCCACTTGAAATGCTTCAATGCGATCAGCTCTCCTCGGAGAGCCACCGGACTAGAGATATTGGACCTATTACCAGAATCTGCCAACTTAATATAGAAAGTATTAGTCAAGCTAAATGCGAAGTAGTAAGTAAGATTCTATTAGAAAATGACATAGACGTACTCCTTTTACAAGAAACTCACGTTAGAGATGTACAGGATCTATATAACCGTGGTGCTATCCCGGGATACTACATTGCTCATTCAGTTAACCACGCGTAATATGGCATCGCCACTTATGTTAAAGACGGTATTAAACATGTCGCTGCGGAGACTTGCCTTAGGGTCTGGATGTATTTGCCTCTGCAATAAAGATCAATAACCTTACCATTGTAAACGTATACAAACCACCGAACTCTTCATGGACTACCAACCTCCCCGCTTTCCCACACCCATGCCTATATGCCGGTGACTTCAATAGTCATCACACGACCTGGCGATATAACAAAAATGATGCAAATGGTGAACACCTCGTGCAATGGGCGAAGAACAACAACCTACACCTGGTATTTAATGCCAAGGATAGAGGTTCGTTAAGATCAGCAAGATGGAAACGGGATTATAATCCAGACTTAACGTTTACTACCTGTGACATCAATCGAACCACACGAAGAATTCTTTCAAACTTCCCGAACAGCCAGCACCGACCGGTGCTTGTGGAGGTTGGTATTAAGATCCCCTTATTAAACTCCGTGCCTTCGCCTCGATGGAACTTCCACAGAGTAGACTGGTCCAAATTCAATGCTGACATGGATGCTGCTATCAGATGGATACCTCCCTGTGCCGAAAACTACAAGAGATTCACTAAACTTATCATAGCAACAGCTAAAAAGAGCATTCCCCGAGGCTACCGCAAGGCGTACATCCCTTGCTGAAAACTAATGATGAGTGGCTCAGAATCTGAAAATATGACCACTGTGTTGTCTCAAACTCGGCCTGGCAAACCGTTCTCGAAGTGGAGGTTATAGAAGACGTCTTTGTGTCTGATCTTTATATATCTTTACCCTTAATAGTTAAATGTGACTTAAGGATTGATAGACCTTAATGGACAGCACGCGACTTGCATCCTAGCTCAGTAATATGGGGGGAAAGAGATCAGAAACAAATATGTAATTATCAAGAACTCTGTCACTAGGCGAGATTGATTTCCCCTCGGAGTTTACAGAGTGCAGTCGCGAGCTATGCAGTTTGGATGAACACAAACGGGTGTTAGACCGGATGTATGACAGCATTGTAGGTGCCTTGAGTGATGCGGCTAGCAAAACTAAGAAAAAACCTTGTAACAAGCCAAGTAAAAACAGACACCTCTGTGGCTGGAACAAACATGTTCAAGAGGCGCATCGGTTGGCCAGGCTTAACTTCAGGATATGGTTGTCGTATAATAGGCCATCATCTGGAAGGATCTATGATCAAATGAACGAGTCCGGCAAAATGTTCGAAAGTCGGTTAAAATGGTGTCAACAAAACCAGGAACAATTAAAAATGGACATCCTAGCACAGCATAGGGTGGACAAAAACATTAAAAAGTTTTGGAAGGCTACCAAGAAATGTGATGTTAGGCCTGGCCTCCCGGTGATTGTGGATGGGAATAGCGAGTCGGTACATATTACGAATATTTTTGCTCAACATTTCAAAGTGCATTCCCCACTGGGGCCCTTAGTATCTGTGAATAGTGCTAAGGCCGGATGTCAGGGGGACGTGCTACTGATGCACATTACTGCAAAGCAGGTTAGAGAGGCGCTAAAAAGAATCACCGGTGGCAAGTCCCCCGGCCATGACGGTATTAGTGTGGAACATCTGAGGCATACCGGGCCTCATCTGCCGAGAGTGCTGGCCCTGTTCTTCTCAATGTGCATAAATCACTCTTATTTACCACGTGACCTCATAAAGACCATCGTAGTGCCCATTGTTAAGGACATGACCGGTGACATCTCGAGCAGGGGGAATTACCGCCCTATATCACTTGCAACAGCAATTGCTAAGGTATTCGACAGTGTGTTTGACTCGGAATTAGATAAGTATGCAAACATACATGACGCGCAGTTCGGGTTCCGACCTACTTTCTACTGAAAGCTCAATCCTTAGCCTAAAGCACACACACACACACACACACACACACACACACACACAATCATCTAGATGATTGGCGGTCCACCACTGTGCGATTCAGAAGAAGTTTTCTCCCTCGCACAACTTCCTTGTGGAATCGATTACCACCAGCGATTTTTCCGGACCGATACGACTTAGGGACCTTCAAGAAAAGAGCCTACTCCTTTTTAAAAGGCCGGCAACGCATCTGCGATTCCCCTGGTGTTGCAGTTGTTCATGGGCGGCGGTAGTCACTTACCATCAGGTGAGCCGCATGCTGGTTTGCCCCCTCTCCTATAAAAAAAAATGCTGTTGGGACTGCCTCGTTTTTGTAGTGCGTCAGGGATGTTTGCGGCATACCAAACAGACGGTTTTAATGCCATCATACGCAAAAAAACCGCATCCCTTATTAGCAGGGTACGAGCCAGTCACAACAGCATTCTGAGGACCATAGCGGACAGATATACATCGCCGCTGTGGAAATGCCTTGTGCAGAGACTGATAACTGGGCCCTATCCACCCCCATGATGATCAGTCTAGGCACAGTGTATTTATTTTATTTCCCTAGATTTTAAGCAAACCATTGTTTTTTACTAACCCTTGTTATTATAAGTGTTGTTATTATTATTGTGTTACTAACCCACATATGGATTTTAATTATCTGAAATAAAGAATTTATTATTATTATTAGTACACGCGTACGGGTAACTATGAAATAGGTGATGACCTTCTGAAATCTCTCGACGAAGGACGTCGAAATAGGTGGCTCGATACCGTGGAGTCAATGGATTTTAAGACTTCCAGCAGGAAAGCTTGGAGGGTGCTCAATGGATTGGCAGGCAAGACTGGAACAAACTACCGTGGTGGATCTGCTCCACTAGCCAACGCGATTGCAAACAGAATAGTTGAGTTAAAGGCAGGAAAGATGATACCCGGGCGACACGACAGTGCGCTAACCAGCTCAAGGCGTCGCTACCAATTGACTACCAGCTGTAACGAGAATTCTCCCAAGATGAAACCGTTCGCGCCTTGAAACTATTGCCCCCTAATAAAGCTGCTGGTTTCGATGGGGTCTACAATGAGTTTCTAAAGCACCTGGGCCCGAAATGCAGGCAATGGCTGAAAGAGATATCCTGTCTCAGATATCCTGTTACGTAACAAACTGCCTCGCGACTTCAATAGATCGAAGATTATTGCTATGCTGAAACCCCAAAAACCTGCAGACGATCGTAAGAGCTACCGTCCTATCGCCCTTCTGAGCTGTGTCTACAAACTTCTGGAGAGACTAATCTACAACCGCATTATGCTCTTTCATTGATAAGGTGGTTCCAGTGGAACAAGCTGGCTTCCGTTGTGGCTGCAACTGTACCGACAGGTGTAGTCCCTCACAACCCACATTGAAGCAGGGTTTCAAAAGAAACTAAAGACGGTTGCTGTTTTAATAGACCTCTCAGCGGCATACGACACAGTTTGGCGACAAGGATTGGTCTATAAGGTCATGAAAGCGGAACCATGCAGAAAAATAGTGGGGCTGTTAAATAGCATCCTTAGCAACTGTGAGTTCATGGTTTTCCTTGGCGACAGTGAAAGTCGTACTAAAAAGCTGAACAATGGACACAACACACAGGGTTCAGTTTTAGCTCCGCTGCTCTTCAATCTTTACTTACATGATATACCTGAAACGCAGAGTCGTAAATTTATGTATGCTGATGATATAGCACTAGCTTCCCAACACGAAACCTTCAAATCAACCGAAGGTATCCTTAACGAGGACTTAAGCATACTAGACACATACTTTAGGAAATGAAGACTAGTACCAAACACTGCCAAAACCGAAGTAACTGCGTTTCACTTGGCTAACCAAACGACAAAATACGAGCCTACTGTTGAGTTTGCTGGAGCCATGTTGCACTACAACCCCACTCCGAGATACCTGGGCGTGACTCTCGATCGGAGTCTCACGTACGCTCCGCACATGGACAAATTATCCAAAAAGCTCAAGACCAGAAACAACATCTTGCACAGGCTACAACTACAACTGATCTCAATTTGGTGTACTCAACAGCAGAGTACTGTACACCAGTATGGTCAAATAGTGCACATGTGCTGCATGTGGACACCCAGCTGAACCAGACCATGAGATGCATATCTGGAACCTTAAAATGTACCCCCTTCCAGTGGCTCCCCTTGCTAAGCCATATAAGCCCACCCCATTTGAGAAGACAACAAATACTACTACGAGAGTCCCAGAAGGTCTACGGAAATCCCAACCTGCCAGCTCACGCGGAGTTTACTGATCCGCCACCCCACCGCCTGAAGTCACGTCACCCAACATACCAGACCGCATGTGAACTCGTGTCCGGCGGATTTAACACATCTGCTCAGTGGTTGCAGGAATGGAACGCAAAATCCCCTGATAACATGGGAGTTACCATCAACCCTACACTTAAACCTGCTGGTTTTGCTCTCCCAAGAAGGGAATGGTGCCAACTGAATAGGGTACGAACCGGATGCGGACCAAGCAATGCCTTCATGTCCATGTGCGGGTGGAGGGAATCACCGGGGTGTGAGTGTGGAGCTGCTGTCCAGAATGTTGAGCATATAGCTAGAGACTGCCCACTCACAAGGTACCACGGCTGCCCAACAGACCTGTTCTCTCTCTAAAACGGCACTATCCCATGGATTCAGCAATTAAAAGATAGAATAACTTTATAATTTAGATTTTAATTTTAATTTATTGTTATCGATTGTAAGAACCCCATACGAATAAATAAATAAATGAAGAGTAAAGATTTCATAAAAGGAACAAAAACACTTGAATTCAATTAAAATTATTATATATTGATTATAAGTTATTACTTACAATTAATACTTCTAGGAACTAACCTAGTTTTTTTTTAATTCTTTGCTTCTATAGATAATACTGATATCCTTTCCTGTCCTGTCTGTCTGTCTTTGGAATTTTTGGTTACACACGTTCGGGGCCCCTCTAACCCGGGGGCCCCGTATCATTGATACGGCTGATACGGCGGTAGCTACGCCCCTGCCTAAATGTAAGTATCTGTATCTATATTCCCCTCGAATAATATTTTATAAAGTCGTACTCATAAAAACGGCGTTATATTGTAATACATAATTATAAAATTCAGTATCAACTAATTAATAAAAATATGCATCAATAAAATTACATAGGTAATAAAAACTATCGAAATCTAAGTAACGAGAGCATGTTGGTCGTTCCACATCTAAATTATATAAAAATGCATTTTTCAATTTCACTAATCAACGTCGCCGCGAAAATTTCTTCTTCTTTGGGCACTTTAAAAATAAATTTATTTAGAAAATAATATTTACAGTTACCAGTGTACAGATATTAACTAAATTAAGTATTTCTAGTCATAAAAAATATTTATAATTGAGTATAAACTTTTAAAAAACTAATATATAATTGAATAAAGTCGCCCCGACACCGAAGCGCGGTCCAGCCTCGACAATGTCCGAAAACGGACCACAGATAACTGTATACTAGTCAGAGAAAACGGACTGTGACAGGCTGACAGGGCGACAGAGCATGCGCGCTCGCGTAAATATATTCAATTTCAGGGAAAAATGATATTTTCTCTTATAAAACGGGGAATAAAAATAAAACTCTCAATTAAAAATATTAATATTTTTAAGGCCTTTTTTTAGTGTAAGAACTATTTAAAAAGCTTGTACCGTTTTGGAGAAATTTTGCAAAATATGACAAAGATAGGTACTCTTTGGGGATTTTTTTTCTAATAAGGGGTTGACAAAAATACAATTTTGTTCAATTAAAAACATTTACCAAATCCTCTTCTGTTACCGTGTATTTTTTCTTTGTGGATTAAATGAACAGTTATTGAGATTTTTTTACTTAAATATCCAAGATTTAGGCATTTCAACCACTGTTAAGGCCTTAAGACTTAAGAACAAGTACTCTAATCGTTATCATCACTTCGGTTTGCAGTTACATAATTTATAGTTCGACGACACTGTCTTTCCAACTTTCTTTGTTTTTACTGCGTTTTTTTAAAAACAATCAGCTTTCTACACTTTTTACGGCAAAAGTAGTTGTTTTACAAACGATTTAGTCACACAAAAAGCAGCACATAGCAGTGTTTGAATAATTAACGTTCAAAGAAATACATGCAATTCACTCATTTGAAAATGTTTCCACTACGTTCTTAAAACACTTAAAATATCGTAGAAAGGACAATTATCTACACATATAAATCAGATTATAGAGTCTGTATGTAACATTGAAATAACTGGGGGTTATTTCATAGTATTAAGACAAAAAATAACCATAAAAACTGTCTGTCTGTCTGTTCATCTGTTCGGATTCATCTTCGGAATGGCTTAGAGTCTGTATGTAACATTTAAATAACTGGGGGTTATTTGCATGGTATTAAGACAAAAAATAATCATTTAAAAAAACTGTCTGTTTGTCTGTTCATTTGTTCGGAATAATCTTCGGAATGGCTTAGAGTCTGTATGTACTGGGGGTTATTTGCATGGTATTAAGACAAAAAATAATCATTTAAAAAACTGTCTGTTTGTCTGTTCATTTGTTCGGATTGATCTTCGGAATGGCTTAGAGTCTGTATGTAGCATTAAAATAACTGGGGGTTATTTGCATGGTATTAAGACCAAAAATAACCATTTAAAAAATTGTCTGTCTGTCTGCTCGTTTGTTCGGATTAATCTTCGGAATGGCTTAGATTCTGTATGTAACATTGAAATAACTGGGGTTTATTTGCATGGTATTAAGACAAAAAATAACAATTAAAAAACTGTCTGTGTGTATGTTCATCTGTTCGGATTAATCTTCGAAATGGCTTAGAGTCTGTATGTAACATTGAAATAACTGGGGGTTATTTTCATGGTATTAAGACAAAAATAATCATTTTAAAAAAATCTGTTTGTCGGGTGTGTGCTGGCGGGGATCGAACCTGGGGTTGCTCGCGTACTTTGGAATTTACAACGAGCGCTAACCATTTGAGCTACCGCGGTTCCGAAAAACTTAAAGATTTAAAAAGAAAAATTAATAATTTAAATGGTCTTTAGGATGATCCTAAATCTAACGCCACATTAACAGATCCTACCCGGGTCGCTAGTGTAAAATAAAGTTACAACTTTATGTTTCGTCCCACTACCTCTGCACAGGACTCCTCTCATTTCTGAGGCCGTTTTTAGAGCTAAATTGGGAGTTATGATTTTTGAACTTAGGAGATTTAATTGTAACTGTGGGGTGGCGATGTTTTTTTTTTATAGGATAAGTGTGACAAACGAGCACACAGTCCACCTGATGGTAAGTGTTTGCTGCGGCCCATAGACATTTACATCTATCCTCGTTTGCGAATCAAAATGCAGATGCGTTGTCACCCGTGAGGATTAAGATGGAATGCCTCATTTCCAGTAAAAAGGGCCTCCGGCCACCTGCACTCACCAAGCGAAACGCAGAGGTAAACCTCTACTTCACGCTGGTTTTCTGTGAGGTCGTGGTACCACCCCGGTTCGAGCCGGCCCATCCGTGCGACAGCAAAAGCTGCCGCGTAGCTGTACCACTGTCGTTTATGAATTTAACTCGTGCGTCTCGTTAACGCAACGAACTGAGCAAATTAAAAAAAGTTACGTTGATAATAACGTCATAGATTGTGAACAATGGCCATGTCATACAATTTGAACTCTAAGTAACCTAAGAAAGAGTTCATTTTCGAAATATTTATTTTAAGAATAGTACTTATGACGATATTGGTGGAATAGCGCACCCCGCTCGTGCCGTCCGAGAGAAATAGGTTAATACTAGTGTGTTTGTATATTATACAACGATAGGAAGTTCGCATTCTTTAATTTTTTCATTGACTGTTTGTGACAAGTTGCGCGGAAGGTCAAAAGTTATTTTGCGGCTTATTGTAAATGTTTAGAGTTTAGACTTTATAGTTAATGTTTATAATTACAGTGTATATTTTTTTTGTGTTTGTGTTAATATAATTGTGTATATTTGCATGAAATAGGATTACTTAAGGTACAAAATTGAAAATGTCGGGACGTACTGGGGTAACAGTGAATCGTGGCTGCATTTCGAAAAAAAAAACATAACTATAAAAAACGTAATGTAAATTATAATTGATTTGCGCACATAGAAACAGATGATCTTTTAAATACGCCTGAGTAGAATATAATTTATAGCTAATTGTATTCAATAGTCCTAAACCTAAAGAAAAAGTATGAAGGGAAGGTCATCTAAGTAGAACCATCAATCAAACGATTTCCAGTACATACATTGAATCAGATTGTTTCTAAAATTGAATGTCGTAACGTTGAATTAAAACCGTTCAATGAATTAACGGTTTACGTTGCAAGTTGACATTAGTAGTACGTTAACTCGTTGACGAATTTAACTAGTTGATTAACTAGTTGACAAAGTTAAATCAACGTTAACGTTACGTTAACGGAAAAACCGTCAACGACCCATCGCTAATGACTACTGCAATTAATGTGCAACGCTCCAGTGCATGCTCTCGGACTTTACATGTCCTTGAAATATTACGATTCATTTTAATGAGTAAAATAATTATAGTTTTGGCGGGAACTTGACCGTCTTCCGATTGTTACTCTGGTTTACTCGTTTAAATAATGGTTTGAAGTGGATGTTGATACGTAAAAGTGATGCAATTTTGTGTATTAAGTGTCTACGTTGGCTAGTTAGTGGAAACGTCGAAATAACTCTTTCGATATATAAACCACAAGTTATTTTGTTCATTTAGGCGCCATAAGAACTTGAGTTACTGTCATCATCGATTGTCCGCTAGGTTAAGCTATCATCAAAATATCCCAAAAACTTTGCAATGTGACGCATCAGCATGTTGTGAAGAAGTTTTTAAACATGATAATAATATATTGGATAATTTATTATTACTTGACACTGGCAAAAGTATAACCGTACGAGTCTATAACCAAAGAAAAAAATTATAATTCCTTTGCGATAGATCTAGTACACTATAATCCTATCCTGCGCAGATATCTACTCTTGGTTGAGACTGGCCGCCGTGACCGAAATTCTTATAGGGATCGCGTGGCGTTGTTATCAGACTATCCAATCACGTTCGGGTTCTGAATGGATTGACTTTTTTTCTATGATCTCAGGCCATATAGTCGCTTCTCGACGTTGCTTCCTGATGTCGTTCTGGGTACTATGCTTTAACTATATTCTATATAGTTTTGGCACAATGTAATATCTTTGAATTCTTCTCCAACTGTCGCCGAGTCATTACTCAAACAGAATGTTAATATCTGTTTAAAAGAATTTAGATTTGAAAAAGTATTACCGCAAGATATTGTAAAATACTTCAAAACCATTGATGTAAAGAAAACCGCAGATTTGTGGGGGATTTCCGTGACAGTTATTGCGTCCATAATAGATTTAATTGCACCTCATCTTGCTATTATTTTTAATACTTGTATAGATTCTGGTGTGTTTCCTGATTTAATGAAGTATAGTAAAGTAATACCTTTATTTAAATCTGGTAGTACATTGGACCCCGCTAATTTTAGACCTATTTCTGTACTACCAACTCTTAGTAAAATTTTTGAAAAAATTATTTTGGATCAATTGTTAATTTTTTTTAATACAAATAAATTACTTCATAAAAACCAATTTGGATTTACAAGGGGTCGCTCGACGTCTGACGCCGGCGTTGAACTTATGAAATATATTTTTAATGCCTGGGAGAATTCAAATGATGCCTTAGGTGTTTTCTGTGATCTTTCCAAGGCTTTCGATTGTGTTCATCATGAAACATTAATCAGGGAACTACAACATTACGGTGTAAAAAATTTGGCACTTAGACTTATTACTTCATATTTAAGTAACAGAACTCAAAAAGTCGTGAAAAATGGTAAAGGTTCCTCCGGATCGGTAGTATCAATGGGCGTTCCTCAGGGCTCGATTCTTGGCCCATTCCTGTTTTTAATCTATATTAATGACTTACCTTATCTTGTAGGGGACAATCACGATAAAGTATTATTTGCTGACGATACCTCTTTAATTTTCAAACTCAAACGGCAGTTAATTAATTATGACGATGTAAATAATGCTCTATCGAAATTAGTACATTGGTTTAACGCCAACAATATGCTCTTGAACGGCAATAAGACAAAGTGTATTAAATTTACAATACCTAATGTAAAACATTCGAATACCAATGTGCTATTAAATGGGGAGGAGTTGAGTCTTGTGGATACCACTGTTTTTCTCGGTATTACTATTGACGCGAAACTTCAATGGGGCCCCCATATATCTAAATTAGCAAGCAGACTTAGTTCTGCAGCATATGCTGTAAGAAAGATTAGAAGTCTCACAGATGTTGAGACAGCTAGATTAGTGTATTTTAGTTACTTTCATAGCGTAATGTCTTATGGAATTTTGCTATGGGGTAATGCGACTGATATTGAAGCTATATTTGTTTTGCAAAAGAGAGCCGTTCGGGCGATTTATAACCTAAATTGTAAAGAGTCCCTCAGACAAAAATTTAAAGAAATAAACATATTAACTTTGGCATCGCAATATATTTATGAAAATCTAATGTATGTACATAAAAACATAAATAGCTTTAATAAGAATAAGGATGTGCATTCTTTAAACACTAGGAACAAACATAAGCTTGTAATACCAGTTACTAGACTCCACAGAATCAGTAATTCATTTATGGGGCAATGTATACGCTTTTACAACAAAATCCCAGAACATATTCAAAGTTTATCAATAAACAAGTTTAAAAGTTTTATTAAAGAAAAACTGTACAAAAAGGGTTATTATAATATCAAGGAATACATGAATGAAAATAACCCCTGGGAATAAGGTGATCGCCACCATGCTGGTTCTATTAAAAATCATTTAAAAATTGTATAAATGAAATTATTGTTAAGTAAATTTGTTTGAAAAACAAAGTCCCGCTGAGTTTCTTGCTGGTTCTTCCCAGGACAGAGGTATTTTCCGAACCAGTGGTAAATAAAAAATGACTTTCAATAAGAATTATGTAATAATCAATATTGAATAAAAAATTATTCTATTCTATTCTATTCTATTCTATTCTATTCTATTCTATTCTATTCTGAAGTTAATCATTCATTTAGTATTCTAGCCCTTGAAATATTGTAAAATCCATAGTTTAGGTATTAAAAACACTAAAAATAATTATTGTATACTCGGTCCAATGGAAGAGCAGAGTCACCCAAAACAAACAACATGCTTCGACACTGGCCACAAAATAACGCTTGTAGACCTAAGTTAAAGAAATAAACAATCTTTTATTTATTTATTTATTAATATTCATATTTGTTGTTATTTTTTTAAAATAGTTACTTATTTTTTAAACAACAATGTTGATCTAGCTGTTCTCCGCAACTTCGCCCGCCCGAGTATATTTTATGGGTTTAATTTTTTTTGCGTGGAATCCTTATTCTTTTTTTAAAATAAAAGAAGCTTAGGTTACTCCTATAATATCAGCTATCTGCCAGTGAAAGTCCCGTCAAAATCGGTGCAGCCGTTTCAGAGATTAGCTGGAAAAGATAGCTAAACAGAAAGACAACAATTTTAAAACTTGTTTTTTTTTTTTAAATTGTTACTAATAAAATTAATACTTTCAAATGCATTTAGTAAAAAGCTCTTATATTGACATTACAAACAGACACTTCAATTTTATTTATTTGTATCTATAGGTTGTATAGAGTGTTGAAATCTTTTGTTCGTGCAAAACAAATATATTGCAGACTCCACAGTTACCCATTGTACAGACGTCAATGTAAGCTAATTATTCCGTACTCGAGTTACGTACCTTTTACACGTTCTATTTTATTCATATAAGTTGCAATTTCAATTCTAGTTTTATTTTTTGTGGAATAAGTGTGATAAACGCGCACACATACCTCCTGATGCCAAGTGAATACTGTAACCCATAGACATTTACATTTATACTTTCATTACAATTTGAAATGCAGATGCGTTGTCACCCGTGGACTAAGATAGAATGCCTCTTTTTCAGTAAAAAGGGTCTCGCCATACGAAACAAATCAGATTTGAGCTGCTATTTTATGTTGGTATTTTATTTTTACATTTTTAGAAGTTTGGTTTATTCGTTTCTAATCTAATTAACATAAAATATAACTAATATTACAGAAAGAAACATTTCTCTCTCACAGTCTATTGCACGCCTCACAACGTGAGAGGTTACTCTACTCTTGATATGTGGCCATACCTCAATTTTATACGAGTAAAATGAAATTAATAAAATCTTTCATATACTTTTACCTAGACATTAAATCCATATTATAATTAACGTTAAAATAACTACAGACATTGAATTATAAGATTAGATTTTCTAATTAATTCACTTTAGATTACATAACAAAAATGTAATTGAAAAAATAACGAACTGCCGTCCGTTGGTCTGTGCGTCGGTTAGTCTTCTCGCTTGATAGAAATGTAAGCAATCGATTGGGATACATAGTATATATTCTAAGGAGGATCCCTATTGATTTTTGTTATTAAACTCAAGACTGTTTAAAAGTTATTTATTTTTAAGCGGTTAAAAGAAACGGCCATGAGGTGTGCATTTTTGGATTTTTCAAATTATTGCATACCTTAAGAGGATTGTGAAGCTGTAAATTTTCATACAAAAAGCGATAACGTTTTCCCCCCCGTAAATATAGACCAATTTCAATAATTTTTGGAAATGTTGTAGATATGACAAAAAAACTAGGCCCGTACGTTTTTATTTTAAAGAAATATTGTATACAATATAAGTTATTAGCATCTAAATATCTATATTTTTGACTTAAAAACTTCCTCCAGCGTTTTTATTTTTTTTTTAATTAAACTAAACTGATTACTAAAAAAGTAAAACGTACAGGCCTAGATTAAAGTGAACTGAATCGAATAAAACCAAAATTGTCTTATAAAAAGAAAATGTAGGCAATTGCCTTCAAGACTTGCAACTCTCTCTATCGCACGATACGGGTCGGGGGGCAGGGGCATATTGTAGTGATGTTAGGGGTGGTGGGGTGTGAATACCAGTATTTTACGATTAGCGAAAGCGCAAGGTATGTTCTACTATCGCCTAAAAATTTTATCTTACAGTTTCCTAACAAATTACTTCCCCGTCATGCAAATATTTCACCTTATTCCTAAGTGACTCCATCCTGGTGGCAAAAAAGTCGTATCGCGCTCATTGTTGGACTCCCTCAGAGAAGGAGCATGTTTTTACAGAATATCATCGTAAGATAACAGTATAATGTTGCTGCGTTTCATGTGGATAATGAGAACCGAATACTTTTTACCGGTAACGAGACATTCCAACTTAGTTGTCAGGAGTGAACGCATATATATTTTGATTCTAAATCAAGGTAAATGCAGGTGTCTTTTTAAAAAGAATTACTAACCATTAGAGTGATGTGCCTGTTTGTCACCATTTCTAAGAAAATTTTTATAATATACCCAATACTTTCTCTACCACTTGTGTCTCTCTACCTGTGCATGTAACCCTTCTGCAATAAAAGTAGAGATTGCTTCAGATGCAGTGTCAGACTTACTGCTTACTTTATATCAACCGTAATCTTACAGTTACTGTTGATGCAATTTCACGCATCGATTGTCTAACGCTAAACGCTTAAAATTCGAACCTTGTACTCGATCTAACAGTTTAGAGGTACTATGTATTTTCACCAAAAGTCCTTGGGTATAATTAATTTAACATAATTTTTTCAATTATTTACTCTCTACATACATATAATGGTAGGCGAAGAGTAGGGCGTTCCCTCACTAGATGGAGTGACGACCTGGTTAGACATGCAGGAAGTAGATGAATGCAGATGGCTCAAGACCGTGCTTTGTGGCATTCCTTGGGAGAGGCCTATGTTCAGCAGTGAGTGAAGTGAAGGACTGTAATGCTAATGATGACATAGTATTAAACAAAGTCGCTTCCAGCCGTCTGTACTCTGTACGCTTAGATCTTTTAAACTGCACAACATATTTTAATGTGATTCTCATTAATAGACAGAATGATTTAAGAGGAAAGTTTATATGTATAATACATATAAACTTAGAGTTATTTCCAAGGCAAAGTCAGAGCACATTGGCAGAATTGGCGAGAAACTAGTTCGCCTTCCTTCGGGAACCCGTGCATTCTGGTCTCTCGCCAAGGCTGTCCAAGGGAATTTCTGTAAGCCATCACTACCATCTCTGCACAGGGAGGACGACTCACTGGCCCAAGACGCAAAAGACAAAGCCGACCTTTTAGGCTCCCTTTTTGCGTCCAACTCGACTCTTGATGACGGGGGGAAAACACCGCCAACCATTCCGCGGTGTGAGTGCTCCATGCCGGATGTGCTGTTCTCACAGCGCTCGGTTCGCAAAGCACTCCTCTCCCTGGACATCCATAAGTCGAGTGGGCCTGACGGAATCCCCCCAATTGTGCTGAGAACGTGTGCTCCGGAGTTGGCACCGGTCCTAACGCGTCTTTTCCGGTACTCCTACTCCCAAGGCATAGTCCCGAATTCATGGAACACAGCTTTTGTCCACCCGATCCCTAAAAAAGGCGACTGCTCAGACCCGTCCAACTATAAGCCTATCGCGATCACCTCCTTGTTCTCCAAAAATAATGAAATCAATTATTAACTGCCAGCTCATGCGGTACCTTGAGTATCACCAGCTGATTAGTGACTGCCAATACGGTTTTCGTCGGGGTCGATCAGCTGGTGATCTTCTGGTCTACCTGACCCATAGATGGGCAGAGGCATTAGAAAAAGGGGGAGGCGTTGGCCGTTAGTTTGGACATTGCGAAGGCCTTCGATCGGGTTTTGCACAAAGTGCTTCTTTCGAAGCTCCCTTCCTATGGGCTTCCCGAGAAATTGTGCGATTGGATCACCAGCTTCCTTGCAGATCGGAGCATCAAGGTCGTTGTAGACGGTGCATGCTCCGACTACAAGCCTATTAACGCTGGTGTTCGACAAGGCTGTGTGCTATCACCAACGCTGTTTCTTCTGCATATCAATTATATGTTGCTAACTGGTAACGTTCATTGCTATGCGGATAACAGCACTGGTGATGCTTTCTACACCAGCCGTGCCAATATTTATCGGGAAAACCTCGCCGAGTACCGGAACAAACTTGTGTCTGAAGTCGAGTCTTTGCTGGACAAAGTCTCGAACTGGGGGCGACTAAATCTAGTCCAGTTTAATCCTCAGAAGACACAAGTTTGCGCGTTTACCGCTAAAAAGAACCCCTTTGTCGTATCTCCTCAGTTTCAAGGCACTCCCCTGGTTGCCTCAGCCAGTATCGGAATCCTCGGCGCCGACATATCGAGTGACGTGCAGTTTCGTGGTCACTTGGAAGAGAAGGCCAAATTGGCCTCCAAAAAGCTTGGCGTGCTCAGCAGAGCGGGACAGTATTTCATGCCGGCGCAGGTTCGGCCTCACATGGAATACTGTTCCCATATCTGGGCAGAAGCTCCCCAGTGCCAGCTCCTTCAACTTGACCGCATCCAGCGCAGAGCGGCTCGAATCGTTGACGACCGAGTCCTTTCTGATCGGCTCGATTCATTGGCACTGCGAAGAGATGTTGCATCCCTTTGCATTTTCTTTCTCATCTACCACGGAGAGTGCTCTGAGGAATTGTTCGGATTAATCCTAGCCGCCAAATTTCACGAAAGCACATCGCGGAAGAACTCCCGATACCATCTACACCATCTGGATGATTGGCGGTCCACCACTGTGTGATTTAGAAGATGTTTTCTTCCTCGCACGACTTCCTTGTGGAATCGATTATGATCAGCGATTTTTCCGAAGAAAAGAGCGTACTGCTTTTTTAAATGCCGGCAACGCATCTGCGATTCCCTCCCTGGTGTTGCAGCTGTTCATGGGCGGCGGTAGTCACTTACCATCAGGTGAGCCGCATTTTTTTTTATAGGATAAGGGTGACAAACGAGCACACAGTCCACCTGATGGTAAGTGGTTGCTGCGGCCCATAGACATCTACATCTATCCTCTATTACAAATCAAAATGTAGATGCGTTGTCACCCGTGAGGACTAAGATGGAATGCCTCATTTCCAGTAAAAAGGGCCTCCGGCCACCTGCACTCACCAAGCGAAACGCAGAGGTAAACCTCTACTTCACGCTGGTTTTCTGTGAGGTCGTGGTACCACCCCGGTTCGAGCCGGCCCATCCGTGCGATAACAAAAGCTGCCGCATGGCTCTACCACTGTGAAAAAATGCTCATTTGCCCCCTCTCCTATAAAAAAAAACATGCATATTATACTCGTAGTAGAGAAAAGGTGAGAATCTTTATAACGAGTGACGAAAAAGTTATCACTTAAAATGAAAAGACTACTACATAAATTTCTTTAAACATACACAACTAAAAAAATATATAACAATTAATACATTAGTCACGGTAGCATTTTTTTCGTTTTAATATTAAATAACATCATGTAAATGCATACAGATATCACCTGATGAATTCTAAAAGGTCAAAGACCCATGCCATTTGAAGGCGAAGAAAGGTTTTTTTTTTTTTTTTTTTTTTTATAGAATAAGGGTGACAAACGAGCACACAGTCCACCTGATGGTAAGTGGTTGCTGCGGCCCATAGACATCTACATCTATCCTCGTTTGCGAATCAAAATGCAGATGCGTTGTCACCCGTGAGGACTAAGATGGAATGCCTCATTTCCAGTAAAAAGGGCCTCCGGCCACCTGCACTCACCAAGCGAAACGCAGAGGTAAACCTCTACTTCACGCTGGTATGGTATGGTATGGTAACAAAAACTGTATTTACGGCTAACAATTTAAGGCATAATTTTATGCGCGAAATTAAAAACAAAGGGACCGCGCGCTGCGGGTGTGTGTAAACAAATTCAAGCGAAAAATTTACTTAAAATAATGAAGTTAAGGCATAATTCTCTATGCGCGAAGTGACAAGAAATGGGAGCGGGTGTCGAAATTATTATTTTTCTGGCGCGTGCGACATTTTGTAAGTCACTTCAGGTCAGTAATGCATTTTTTATTTTCTTTTATTATTTTATTATTTTAACAGACATATATCAACTTGTATTAACTATAACCTTTTCGCCACCCAGTATAATAAATCAAATGCTGTCCGTTAGTCTAGCTTAAACTCTAAAACGGCTCGGCCGATTTCAATGAATTTTTTTGTGTGTATTTGAATGGGTCCCTAGATAGTATAGATTCACATTCGGATCCGGTAGGTGGCGATGTTGTCGAGATACAGAACGCACAGACGCATCGCTAGTTCATTCATAAATAAAAATATATACATAAAATAAAGCCTACTAAAAGTCCACTGATGAACGTAAGCATAGAATAAATAAACCTAGCAAGCTAATAGCATAGCAAAGTGGCGAAGCAATCAGCTTTTTTTTTGAGCAATCAGTTTCAAAATAGGAGGTTCAGATGCCTGGGTGATCAGTAATCGATTGCTGAAAACATAATTTGAAAATTCGAAACCGTTCTCGAGATAATCGTGGGACAGACAGACGGACAGACATCGTGAAATCAATAAGTGTCTTCGCAAGCTTCGCACTTTACGGCTCCGTGGCGCAGTGGCTTAGCCATGAGTTGTTGCGCCGGGGGCTGCGGGTTCGAATCCCGCACGGAACAAGTATTTGTATGGCCTACAAATAATTGTTCCGGGTCTGGATGTTTGTCCTCGTGCAATGTATGTTTGTAAACTGCCTCCACGATACAGGAGAAAATCCTAGTTTGGGGGTAACGTTTTTTTAAAAAAAAAAATAGTACTACGTAACGTAAGCCTCATAAGAAATATTTGCTACAGTTGCCACATGATAACCACTTAAGGTGTTGATAGGTACTTAAGATCTACAAGACATAGTTTGGCAAGAGTTTTGACAAAATATCAGCGAGTTGGAATTTGTCAATGTGTGTCGAGTCAATTACTAACTAGAACGGACTAGAAGGTCACGCCACCACTACGTCATACACCGGGTGTACAAATGAATGCACTATAATAATTATAATTTAACAAAAAGTAAAAACCGACTTCAAATTGTTAAAAAAGAAGTTATTTATTTGCTACCCCTAGCGGTGGAATTTTTTTCTCCAAATTTAATAGGACCACCCCTGAAGTAAATGAGTGGAGGCTTGTGCCCAGCAGTAGGACGTATATACACTGTAACTTTAACCCTTGAAGTACAACCTATTTAAAAAACAAGAATCATCAAAATTGGTTCACAATCTGAGAAGATATCGCGTAACATACAAAAAAAACATACACTCGAATTGAGAACCTCCTCCTTTTTGGAGTCGGTTAGTAAAAATGGTGTCGTTCAGACTAACGAGCAAACAGTAACGCTTCATCATCATTAATCCGTTACCCGTGCATAGAGTATAGTCTTTCATTAAAGAGCATGGATTTTTATTGCCGTAATCGTCACGCTTGATGGGTAGATCATCAGCATCAGAGCATCTGTGACGCTGTCCCTTGTCACTGGCCTGGGTAATTTAATGTGGACTTTCACGGTACTGATGATGATTGTGATTTTTTTTTATTGAAATGCATAAAATATGTTTATTTGAAGATACCATGACACTATGACATCAATGTTTCTTATTACTACTTTTATACAAAGACGTAGTTATGCAAAAAGGATCCAACCCGCGGTAAGTTAATTTGAAGTTATGATATTTGTAGTATCCATACTTCAAATATCATAAACTCAAATTATCGGAATGGTTTTTATCTGTTTGTAATTTTTCTTCTTATTTGTGTTACGTTTGCTAAAATTGTTACATCACATAATAGTATAGACCACAAACATTATTCTTCAAGTCAACATTTTGACACAAACTCGGGTTGGATCCTTTTTGCATAACCACGTCCAATTTATGTTGAAAATTTCATTTTCTGCTGACTTCCAAAAAGGAGACGGTACTCAATCCGACTGTATGTTTTTTTTATGTGTGTTACCTCATAACTTTTTACTGGGTGAACCAATTTCGATGATTCTTTTTTTGTTTGAAAGCTGGTACTTCTCGTGTGGTCCCATATGAATTTAATCAAGGTCAGACCAATAGTTTTTGAGTTATTCTTAATAACTTATATTGAAGTCGGCTGTACAAAATTTTTAATTTTAAATTATTGAAAATAAATTCTTTAACACGTTCACTGTCCGGTTTTAAAACACAATAGTAAGACAATAGCAATGACCTATATGTAGTGCACGGGACAGCGAAAGGGTTAAACCTAAGGCCAGGCTCTCACGAAATATCAGCGTAAAATAGCAGCTTATACCGCTGTGTTGCGTATAGTGAGTATAGAGAACCGAAGACTCTTTTTACTGATAACGAGGCATTTCATCTTAGTTCTCAGGAGTGGCGACGCATCTGCATTTTAATTATTAATCGAAGTTGGATGTACGTTGCTGTACTTGGGGCCGCAACATCAACCTACTAACAGGTGGACCGTGTATTTATTTGTCAACTTTATTCTATTTTACGCTAGTATTCAAATAAATATACTGATTGTTTATTACTTAGTAATTGTATTGTATTGTGTTAATTATGCAAAAAAGCCGTTGGTCGTGGCCGTGCAAACGGACGAGTTACGTTATCATTTAGAGAATGGCGGCCGCGTGACCCCGACGGGTTATCATGACGATTTCCCCCAAATAATTGGTTAACGGTCAAATTCTAATTTAGGATCTTATTTACATAATGAGGGCATCCACGACTTTTTCTGCCACCAGCGGCGCCACTTTCGAGTGAGGTAAAATATTTGACAGATTTCATAGCGGGGACGACAATTTCTTAGGAAAATGTAATCTTTAAGGTTTCTTTCTGTATTATTAGTTATATTGCATACCTTAAGCGAAAGCGCAAGGTAATGTTCTACTATCGCCTAAAAATTAAAATACCAACATTTTATCGAATAAAATCGTATCTAGCAATCATATTATACATATAAATGATATAAAAAGCACATTGTTAGAAAGATAAATGATTGTTGAACTTATTAATAATTTTTTTAAATCGATTAATTGCTATTTTTAAATAAAAAAAAGGTTTTAGTGGCTTATGGTGTGAATTTATCATGTCCCTGTGGCTTGTAAACACTATAACTTTTGAAAATATCAATTGTTTAATTCAATCTATTTTTTAATCTCTTCATCTATCATGTGGGAAGCCACTGAATGTAAATGGCAGTGTAATTTTGTTTTGTTTAGCTATAATTAATTTTTTTCGGCTCCAAAATGGCGAAGTTTTCGTTGATTTGCTTGCCTCGTATATAAATTGTTTCTGTAAATGGGGATCTACAGCCACAGAGTAGTTTAGTTCACAAAGTACCTTTGTATTAAGTTTAGTTCGGCTCACAGAACAGAACACATTCGGCTTCAGTCGCCGTCGTGAGTGGACATTGTTTCGGTTGTTTTCAACGGCTCAAAAAGATCACTGTACAAATACACAATATTCGAATAACCAAATTTCTTAAATGCTTGATTATAATAATAATAATAAGAGATTTTTTTATTACAATATTTAAAAGCACAGAATAAATAATAGTAGTACGTACTAAAAGTAAGTAGTATAATTTTTTTGTCATGGGTGACATTTTAATGCTTTTCGAGGGTGTCGTAACCGATAGGGTTGTCGAAATGTAAATCCAAGATGGCGGCCGCAATAGGTATCAATTTTTTCATCATGGGTGTCATTTTCATGGTTTTCGAGGGTGCTGAAGCCGATAGTGCTGTCGAAATGTAAATCCAAGGTGGAGGCTGCAATAGGTATAAAATTTTTCATCATAGGTGTCATTTTCATGGTTTTCGAGGGTGTTGAACCTGATAGTGCTGTCGAAATGTAAATCCAAGATAGCGGCTGAATTAGGTACCAATTTATTCATCATGGGTGTCATTTTCATGGTTTTCGAGGGTGTTGAAGCCGATAGTGCTGTCAAAATGTAAATCCAAGATGGCGGCTGCAAAATATATCAATTTTTTCATCTTGGGTGTCATTTTCATGGTTTTCGAGGGTGTTGAAACCGATAGTGCTGTCGAAATGTAAATCCAAGATGGCGGCTGCAAAAGGTATCAATTTTTTCATCATGGGTGTCATTTTCATGGTTTTCGAGAGAGTTGAAGCCGATAGGGTTGTCGAAATGTAAATCCAAGGTGGCGGCTGCAATGGGTATCAATTTTTTCATCATGGGTGTCATTTTCATGAGTTTCGAGGTTGTTGAAGCCGATAGTGCTGTCGAAATGTAAATCCAAGATGGCGGCTGAAGTAGGTATCAATTTTTTCATCATGGGTGTCATTTTCATGGTTTTTGAGGGTGTTGAAGCCGATAGTGCTATCGAAATGTAAATCCAAAATGGCGGCTGCAATAGATATAAATTTTTTCATCATTGGTGTCATTTTCATGGTTTTCGGGGGTGCTGATGCCGATAGTGCTGTCGAAATGTAAATCCAAGGTGGCGGCTGCAATAGATATCAAGTTTTTCATCTTGGGTGTCATTTTCATGGTTTTCGAGGGTGTTGAATCCGATAGTGCAGTCGAAATGTAAATCCAAGATGGCGGCTGAAGTTGGTACCAAGTTTTTCATCTCGGGTGTAATTTTCATGGTTTTCAAGAGTGTTGAAGCCGATAGTGCTGTCGAAATGTAAATCCAAGATGGCGGCTGCAATAGGTATGAATTTTTTCATCATGGGTGTCATTTTCATGGTTTTCGAGGGTGTTGAAGCCGATAGTGCTGTCGAAATGTATTTAAACTACTTTAATAATTCCGTATAATCATGTTATACGTAATTTTTTTAATGCGCTTAAGGTATGCCCAATTGGATTTACCAATATTTTATTTTATATTAATTACATTAGAAATGAATAAACCAAACTATAAATATAACTAAAAGACGACTTTTAAAAAAAAAGAGGTATAATGTGCAAAAAATTAAAAATCAAACCACTGACGTATTGTGTTATATATTAATATAATACTCTAGACAATGATAAACTATTATTTAAAACTAATTTCTCAATTAAATGACACTGTGTAACAAAAACTTTACCTCAGTCGCTAGTAGCGACATCTGGTGAGTGGCAGATTATTAGCTCTCATTGAATCAGGTCAAATCCATAAACAATATTTACTGTTTAACGGTCACCTGTTCCTTTAGATTCAGAGTGAACGAGCTACCATAAACAATATAAAATACCATAAACAATAAAAGTAAATAGATCAACTTTTATTTTAATAAAAGTAAATAGAAAAATTCATTTGTTTCTGAATTAATGTTTGTATTTTGAAAATTTTTTTGGTTATCTATAGTAGCCTTTCCGGATATTAAAGATGTTGGCAATTAATTACCTAAGATCCGCGTAATAAAATAAAATGATGTGTCTTATCTAGTTTGGGAACAGTATTCCATGTGCATGGAATGAAATATGAATAAAAATGTGGCATTCGATCGGGTTTGGCACAAAGCGCTTCTTTCGAAGCTCCCTTCCTATGGGCTTCCCGAGAAATTGTGCAATTGGATCACCAGCTTTCTTGCAGATCGGAGCATCAAGGTCGTTGTAGACGGTGCATGTTCTGACTACAAGCCTATTAACGCTGGTGTTCCACAAGGCTGTGTGCTATCACCAACGCTGCTTCTTCTGCATATAAATGATATGTTGCTAACCGGTAACATTCATTGCTATGCGGATGATAGCACTGGTGATGCTCTATACACCGGCCGTGCTAATATTTCTCGGGAAAACGTCGCCGAGTACCGGAACAAATTTGTGTCTGAAGTCGAGTCTTTGCTGGACACAGTCTCGGATTGGGGGCGACTAAATCTAGTCCAGTTTAATCCTCAGAAGACACAAGTTTTCGCGTTTACCGCTAAAAATAACCCCTTTGTCGAAACTCCTCAGTTTCAAGGCACTCCCCTTCTTGCCTCAGCCAGTATCGGAATCCTCGTGGTCGACATATCGAGTGACGTGCAGTTTCGTGGTCACTTGGTAGAGAAGGCCAAATTGGTCTCTAAAAAACTTGGTGTGCTCAGCAGAGAGGGACAGTATTTCATGCCGGCACACCGCCTGCAACTTTACAAGGCGCAGGTTCGGCCTCACATGGAATACTGTTCCCATCTCTGGGCAGGGGCTCCCCAGTGCCAGCTCCTTCCACTTGACCGCATCCAGCGCAGAGCGGCTCGAATTGTCGACGACCGAGCCCTGTCCGATCGGCTGGATTCATTGGCACTGCGAAGAGATGTTGCATCCCTTTGCATTTTCTTTCGCATCTACCATGGGGAGTGCTCTGAGGAATTGTTCGGATTAATCCCAGCCGCCAAATTTCACGAACGCACATGGCGGCAGAACTCCCGATACCATCCACAGCATCTGGATGATTGGCGGTCCACCACTGTGCGATTTAGAAGATGTTTTCTTCCTCGCACGACTTCCTTGTGGAATCGATTACCATCAGCGATTTTTCCGGACCGATACGACTTAGGGAACCTTCAAAAAAAGAGCCTATTCTTTTTTAAAAGACCGGCAACGCATCTGCGATTCCCTCTTAGCTTCTAGTGTTTCCTTGTGTGGTGGTGTTGGGTATTCAGCTGTGTCTTGTAAATCAAGAACAACAAAAGGAGGAGGTAAAAGATCCGCAATTATTATTGAAGTGAAAACTGCTTTAGAATCGTTGTGATTTAAAACTCGATGAAACGAAAAAGCGTCGAACATACATCTATAGGATTTAGCCTGCGTGAGATAATAGAATACTGTGTAGAACGCGAACTCAAAGGGTTGTGGGTTCGAATGGTAATTAAACAAAAGAGTGACTTTCAATAAGTATTATTTATAATCTATATTGAATAAAAAAGTTTCTGTTTCTGTTTCTGTTGCTGAATCCACCAAAGGACTAGTCTTTTTTTGGTAGTGTAATTGCGACATTTCTTTTAGCTAAAAGAGCACAATTTCGTTTAGAAAATATTAACAATTAACACGTGTTTTCACTATGAAGAACGTTCGAGACTAATAGTATTTCATATATGACTTTTGAAAGAAAAGCAGATATACGACCTTGCCACGCGGATAATGACTGCTAATAATTTTCTGCTCACCAGATGTCGTTAGTTGACACTGAGGTAAAGCTTTTTGTTACACAATGTGATTTGATTGAGAAGTTGTTTTAAATTAAAAGTTTATCAGTTTCTAGAGTATTATATTAATACACAAAACAATGCGTCAGTGGTTTGCTCATTAATTTTTTGCATATTTTAAACTTTGTTTTTCATTTTTACTTTTAAGAATAGCTGTGGTTTGGTTTATTTATTTTTAATGTTATTAATTTAAAATTTGGCTAATAGTACAGAAAGAAACAATAACTTTTACATTTTCAGAACAAATTAACTTTCCCGCTATGAAATCTGTCAAATATTATACCTCACTTTCTAGTGGAGCCGCCCTGGTGGCACAAAAAGTCGTGGATGCCCTCATTGAATAGGGCTGATGTTGCTTAAAGTTACACCGGCGTATATATTAAGGGACTGGCTTTCTTCCGAGTCGATATTCTTATAATTATGCTATTTTGTATGTATAAGTTATACAGACTGATATAAAAATATTTTTACTTCTATTACAGCTTCAGTGATGTACGTGGCGTAGATGTTTATGCATATCATGAAAAACACAACCTTTTCAACTTTTGAATCGTTATTTAATTATTTATTTATTTATTTATTTAATAATATAATAATTATATCTTAGAAATGGTGACTTTTAGAAGAAAAAGTGTTAAGACAAATTTTATAGGTAATTGCATGATCTACAACTTTTATCTGACCTAATTTTATGATAAAACCTTAGAATAAGGATAAAACTTACCGTTTGGCTGAACAACGCAATAAACCCATATTTGCGAACTTTGACCTTGAATAATATTTTTTGCAAGACTGGGATCGATGGGAACTTTTTAAATTTCATTTATAATAGTTATAATGGATGTAAGTGGACTGTATTTTTATGCTGATGACTGACTGATCGTTGGGGTTAACTATACTAGGGGACTGCGTGAAGAAAAGATGGTACTCTTGACTATAGTATATTCAACTATTTACAACGGTTGGGCACTATTATTATCTATGCTAATATATACAGAGAGATCTTCGCTTATGGAGTCTTGATTCTTCCTGATTTTCCTGATTTCCTTATTGTACATACGTATATATTAAGTTTTCTCTGTAATGTATTTATTCCTTGTATATGTGTGGTGTACAATAAAGTATATACTACTACTACTACTACTACTAGTGTTGTCTTCAAGTGCCGCTCCAGAAATGAACGACTCACAGACCAAAACGCCCTTCTTATATCTCGCAAGAAGGCGTCTCAGTCTGTGAGTAGTGCCGTGCGACGATGCTGCACTCCTATTAGTCGTCGCTCGGCTCCGGTGCGCGGGGTGTGCGGGGCGCAACGGGGTATGAAGGGGCGACGGGGCGGTGGGTCTCTAGCTGTCCTCAACAATAGTGTTCTGAACATTCGTACCAATTTTCAGCTGTATGCGAATTTTTGTTACCTTAGTACTATTTTTTGGTCTAATTTGACCGGACTATGTTACCTCAGAATTTTTTTCTAGGTAAACCGATTTTGATGATTCTTTTTTTCGATTCATATAATTTTAGGAATTACAAAAGATCAAGAAGCCATAGATTTGCCTTCGCAGGAATACCAAGACGTGTTATATGCTTATATGTTAGAGCTAAGCTGCAGCACGAATGGGTCAGCTCGACCAAGGAAGATGCTTAGACGGAATCATCATCATTATCATTAGAGCCATTCAAAGTACACTGAGACATAGGCCTCCCCATAGATTCCCTCACTAGGAAATTTTCACCACGGCATAGCTGCCAGCTTGGCAGGAATGTTAGCTTCTAGCTGCAGTTGTCGTCCCTGAGGATAAGGATATGAATGATATCCTCCATTACCATTAAATTTTTTTTACGTGGTAGAGCCAAGCTGCAGCTATATTAGTAGTATAGTTGTAGCATGAATGGGTCGGCCCGACCGGGGAAGGACCACGCTCTCACAGAATACCAGCGTAAAATAGCAGCTCAACGCTGCTGTGTTTCGTATGGTGAGTGTAGAGAACCGGAGACCCTTTTTACTGGAAATGAGGCATTCCATCTTAGTCCGCACGGGTGACAACGCATCTGCATTTTGATTATTTATTGAGGATAGATGTAGATGTCTATGGGCTGCAGCAATCACTAACCATCAGGCGGACTGTGTACTCGTTTGTCGCCCTTATCATATATAAAAAGTAGTCCCATACAAAACATGTCAGCATTATACTGATATTCTACGCTGTTCTTCTGTCTGCTGGAAACCGTGTAGTAGCGTAACAACATCCACAATCCTGGGTGTCGTAAGAGGTGACAGAGCGAAACAAGCCAGGTAATGGGCAGCAGCATCTTCCTGAACAAGTTTTAAAATTAAAAATTTTGTGCAACCAACTTCAATATAAATTATTAAGAATAACTGAAAAACTATTGGTCAGACCTTGATCAAATTTATATGGGACAACATGAGAAGCACCAGCTTTCAAATAAAAAAGAATCATCGAAATCGGTTCACCCAGAAAAAAGTTATGAGGTAACACACATCAAAAATACATACAGTCGAATTGAGTACACCTTATTAAGGATAACTCAAAACTACTGGTAAGATCTTGATCAAATTTATATGGGAACACATAAGAAGCACTAACTTACAAATAAAAAAAGAATCGTTAAAATAAGTTCACCTAGGAAAAAGTTCTGAGGTAACACAAATAAAAAAATACAGTCGAATTGAGAACCTCCTTCTTTTTTACAGTCGTTTAAAAAGGATTACAAAGAGCGGGCTTAATGCTATTTAGCATTTTCTCGCAGTCGAGCCGGGACGTGTGGAAAGTAATGTGATAGGTGCTAAAACTAAAATGAACAATAGAGTAAGTCAGAAAACATCTACTGATATTGAACATATTGATAAAATTAAAAATAGACTAATATTATATACTAGCTGATACCCGCGACCTCGTCCGCGTTGCTTGATATAATACAAAGACATTTAGTAGTAGTAGTAATAGACCGGACATCAGCAGCAAAATTGTCGTCTGTAACTTATGTCCTATAGGATATATCTCTGTTAGTCTTAGTGACATCGTCATAAAGTCAAGACGCATTCTTTTCATATCTTTAAAAAATATTTTTATAGAAAATATGCCCGGTTGTGCATTAAGATATTGTAAGTCACGATATGGAGCAAAAAATGAACGTGATTTTGGTTTTTTATCGTAATTATAACGTATATTTACCAAATAATCTTTAAATTTTATTATTTCTAGTAGATTGTTCTAGAAAATTTATGTTTATTGTACTAAGCGCCCTCTATTATCCTGTAGCGTCACTATTTATTTAAAGTTAGTGATTGACGACGTTTAGGGGTTGGGGTTATCGATAAAAATAATATACAGGATGCCGATTTAATCATTTACAATATTTAAGGTGGTAAAACAGTCAAAGATACTGTACCCATACCAACAAAAATGAGTAGCATATAGCAACTATGCTAAGTGGCCTACTTTATGTGGAAGGGTGGGAAATTTTTTTTAGGCATGATGATGAGATTTTCTGTGTTGCTTATGTACATGCTGAGGATACTTGCTGTGTTGATGTTTAGCAATACAGCAAGTCTTCTCTTTTACATACCGGGTGTCATTGTCTGGTGGTAGTCAAGGACAAAATCATTATAGATCCTGGCTTACAGTGATAGGAGAGTGCTATAGGCTTGTGACATTAAAAAAATTGTACTGTTAAAGATATTAGATACAAGAAGTTGTAGGTTAAGCCTGAGTTAGGAAATAAGGTAAAATCTTAATATAACAATTTTTATTGATGTGGGTAGTGTATTTTAAGTAGTGCAGCTGATGAAATTGACAAAATAATATAAAAGGAGAGGAAGACGTCTCCATACATTCTTGGGCCCAAGTGTTAACAAGATGAAAGTACCATTTGAAAGCGTATATATAAACAATTAATAGCTGAAAAGATTTGTCAATCTAGAAGCTGAGTTATTGTAGAATAAGTAAAATAGAGATTATCTATTACCTACACTGTAGCAGGTGATTTTTCACTGTTATACATTGTAACAGGTTATTTTTCACTATAATTACTTAAAGATATAAAAGCAGGATCAGTATAAAATAGAGGCATAAAAAATTAAAGTGATTTTTTTCATGTGATGGAAGTCATGATAAATAGATTTACACAATGAAACAATCATCTTACTCCCTATTATTATATTTTAAAGCATTTCAAGCTTAGTAACTAGGCATGGGTAATATCACTTTTACCCTATATCAAATCGTACCTATGTATTGGATATGAAAATCCGATTTTGTATCTATATATTTCAATATCTATATATTTGTTAATATCTTCGTTCTGAATAGAAGTCTGTACTCACATGGTGATATGCGATTTATGAACGAATTTCTATATATAGATTTATAGATATATTGTATTATGTATGTAATATAAATTTTCTTAAAGTATCTTATAATATAAAAAGTAACATACATATATCATTAGGATTTATCCTGCGAGATAATTAAATAAAATATTAAATTGAATCGTGTCGTGTTTATGCCATCTAGCGTATATCGCACGTACCACCTTGAGAGTTAATCAATTTTTGTTCGATAAAATCACTTTACGTATAGAATCTAGTAGGTGGCGCTATTACAAAGTATTTTTTACTCCTTCACTCTAAAGAATATATTATTTTAATTTATTACACTTAAATTTAGGCTCTACATGTTTCAAAATAAGGATTGCAACACTTATTTGCTATAAATTTAAACTTTTATATTTTATGCCACACTTGTGGTTATGGTTAGTGGTTTTACCCCTACGCCAAAAGAAATTATCCCTTAGATATCTAGAAAGTGGGTATAATTTTTCAGAATCAGTGAAATAAACTTTCCTTCATAATTTTCTCAGTTTTAATTTACATTCCAAAAATAACATACTATTAAATACACAAAAAGATCTAAAATAATTTATTTTGAAAACAGTGCAACACAACAAAATAATAATAAAATTATACTACTTAGACTGGATATTGAAAATTATGTGTTCTGTAATAGATCGTATAATAATACTAATAAGGATTAATATTAAAAATATTAGGCGTTAGCGTATCACCTTTTTGTTGTAAAGTAGTCGTAATATCTGTTTTAGCTATATATTCTATCGCGCTCAAGGTTTGTTCGGTATCCGAATCAATGTATATACTTAAATATTTTACGATTCGGCGGCTTAGAGTATTCGGCGGTTTCGGTTTTGACTAGATATTAGATATTCTACGATGACTCATATCAACACGGTATCGTAAAATCGTAATATCTAATACATAGTTAGTTTGTCGTCGGATATATAGATATTGGATATTGTACTGATATATAGATATTGTATCTATATACGATTTGTATCGCCCACTCCTATTAGTAACCTTCAACAACATTATCGATACTTTGGTATCGAAAGGGTAACATTCCTAAAACGATCTTATATTGTAATCTTTCAAATCTTTGAAGTACACAAGGGGCAGTCAAAGTCAAATGTCACCTTTGTAGAACGCTCCATAGAGTATGGTAATATTTAGAAAGGACCCTCAGAATCTAAGAGTATATATATGATAACAACGTTTATTCAGAACCATAGTTAAGAGTGCTCAGAACAATTATTTTTTAAATGTTATTTATATGAATTATAAAACTAATATTTTATTAGAATTAGTTTCGTTACTAAATTACGCTTCTCTAAATTAACAGAATTTACTTTAAATGACGAGTTTCCGTCGTTACGCGCTACGCGTCGCGTTTACGTCACATACTTTAGTGCTATTTCCTTCGCCGCATGAGTGTAAGAGGCAACTACAAATTTATAAAATATTAAGTGGGTACAATAGAAATTTTTGTTAGTTTTTATATAAAGGGTAAGTAATTACACTGTCTTTTAAAGTTAATTCCTTATATTTTGCTTCGTAACAATTTTATATACTTTATAAAATTTCCATTTCAAGTACTGTGTCGTTCACGTATCACTATATTTAATAGACAGAATTAACTGAAAATTAAATACAAGGTGTGAATGATCACTATAAATTATGTGTAATTAACACAAATTTTCATATTCCACAAAGTTTTAAAATTACGTTTTATGTTATAATTTCGATATATAATGGACATTATGGCGAAGTTGTTTTCAACAATAATTAAAAATTTTGTTCAACCAACTTCAATATAAATTATTAAGAATAACAATATTAGACAGACCTTGATCAAATTTATATGGAACAACATGTGAAACACCAACTTTCAAATAAAAAAGAATGATCGAAATCAGTTCACCCAGAAGGAAGTTATGAGGTAACACACATAAAAAAACATAGAGTCGACTTGAGTACCTCCTCCTGTTTGAAGTCAGTAGAAAAATGGCGTTGGTCAAAGATTTCATAATAAAGTATATACGTATGATTAAATTTTTTTTTGAGGCTCCTACTGAGTATATCAATATAATCTTTGTATATAAAAATTACGTGTCACATTGTTTGTCCGCGACTAACTCCTAAACTACTGAACTGATTTCAATGAAATTTTGCACACTGTGTGCAGTTTGATCCAACTTGAGAGATATGATAGTTTTTATGCCGATAAGTGACCCTCAATATTTTTTATTAGGAATTTAATAATTTTTATAGGACACAGAGTCATCGGAGAGCGCCGAACAACGTCTGCCTGGCCAGCTAGTAATATTATATTTTTCTTTTCTTTATGAAAATTGAGTGTTTCTATATTTTTGTTTCTTTCTTCATAGTATTTATTTGATTTTAACATTTGACGATTCGTTAGATTTTCTTTAGTTGTAGAAGTGACATAATATGTTCTTTTTTTCTTTTCAGTGGAATTGTTTGATTTTGTTATTTATTACTGTTCTAACCATTGAACTTTTTTACGCAACTTTTGATTAATAAATTGTTTGATGTTTGATGACTTTTTTACAGTCAAAAATATTGTTTCAAATAATAAAATTAATCCCTCCCTCTCCTTACAGTTTCCTTCCACTGCTGGTCATGGGCCATGGAAATAAAGGGGAGCACAGAATTTTCCTGCCACAAATATCACCCACCTTTGCAACCCTGCCCTAAACATCGCACGGAGTATCCGCATTTCACCGAGATTAAATTTGGAAAAAATGTTCGCCTTTTCCCTCCAACATTTTTTTCTTATCACTATTACCACAAACACCGTTACATCCTAAAAAAAACCCACTGAACATAGGCCTCCACTATATTCCTCATAGAGGGTATACTTGTCATAGTTGCCACGTTCTGTTCCACGGTACACATACCTTGTCACTTTGTAACAAGGTACGTGTACCGTGGAACTTAAGAGTGGATCAGTCGCCTCTTACGACATCCACGGAATGATATGAATATTCATACACCGCCACTACACAGCAATTGATAATTTCTCGAAACATTTCATTTATCGACAAATCGTCTTGCAATTGTCGTTACTCTAGCGCTCACTTGACCTTCATACAAATAATTCGATATTTTAATTGTTAATATTTTTTTAATTTTTGGATAAGAACATGGTAATGACTCTAAGTTATATTTACCATCTTTAAAAAAAATTGTCTTTGGCCTGACCTACTATACTCTTAGGCTTGACCATAGTTCTAAGTATGTCCAAAAAATGTCGAAGCGTCACCTACTGGGTAATAGCTAAAATGTTGTCTTAATAAATGATAGTGTAGTTTTGCTATTTTTAGCTAGAGGGCGTCACACACGGACGAGCTTAAAGTTTTTGTATAGAAATTGCCCCAATGCCCGCTCTATAGTATATATATATTTTAAATCTCTTTGATATAATAACAAAGTTTTCGTATGTGCGAAGGAATAACATCAAAATGATCGCAAGCAAAAATATACTTTGCTTGCAAAATCGGTTTTTCTTAAAACTTTAAAACTTTGTATTAAATGAAGATATAGCAATATTTTTTTTAGATATGGACCAAGATCTATCTTTATATATAAAAAGTACGTGTCACGTTGTTTGTCCGCGATGGACTCCCAAACTACTGGACTGATTTCAATGAAATTTTTGGTCAATGTGCAGTTTGGTCCAACTTAAAAGATAGGATAGCTTACATCTCAATTTATAGTCGCAATACAATATTATTTTATTGAAAATTATTAGTCTATTATTTGACAGTCACAATTATCTGTTAGCTCCAAACGATTCTGTCAGATGACGAGATCTGTTGACTGGATTGAGTAAATATTTAATAGATGGCGCTATGTTAAAAATACAAACGTTTAATATAAGCTACAATTTAGTAGTATAACCACCACGTGTTGCTGTAAGTATTCAACAGGTAGAACCGATTTCAAAAAAAATTTGCAGGCTGTGTGCAGTTTGGTGCAACTTGAGAGATAGGATAGTTTTTATCCCGGTAAGTGAACCTCAATTTTTTTTATTGCTAATTTTAGGAGTTTTTTTTGGGAAAACAAATGGTCGTTCGGAAAGGGCAGAACAACGTCTGCCTGGTCAGCTAGTATATATATATATATATATACATTTGTATATAGACTGTTAGGAATGAGGGTAAAATAATAAAATAAGAAATATTGAAGGTAGAACTATAATCTCCCACTTGTTTTAGCAGTATAAAGTATGGCGCAGTTGACTAAGAGGGATCCAGTCAGTCTGTAATTCTACAAGTCTCTTTTGTTTTTTTTTTAATAGAAGAGTGGGCAAACGAGCATGCGGCTCACCTGATGGTAAGTGACTACCGCCGCCCATGAACAACTGCAACACCAGGGAGGGAATTGCAGATACGTTGCCGGCCTTTTAAAAAGGAGTACGCTCTTTTCTTGAAGGTCCCTAAGTCGTATCGGTCCGGAAAAATCGCTGATGGTAATCGATTCCACAAGGAAGTCGTGCGAGGAAGAAAACATCTTCTAAATCGCACAGTGGTGGATCGCCAATCATCCAGATGGTGTGGATGGTATCGGGAGTTCTGCCGCGATGTGCGTTCGTGAAATTTGGCGGCTGGAATTAATCCGAACAATTCCTCAGAGCACTCCCCATGGTAGATGCGAAAGAAAATGCATAGGGATGCAACATCTCTTCGCAGTGCCAATGAATCGAGCCGATCGGAAAGGGCTCGGTCGTCGATGATTCGAGCCGCTCTGCGCTGGATGCGGTCAAGTGGAAGGAGCTGGCACTGGGGAGCCCCTGCCCAGAGATGGGAACAGTATTCCATGTGAGGCCGAACCTGCGCCTTGTAAAGTTGCAGGCGGTGAGCGGGCATGAAATACTGTCCCGCTCTGCTGAGCGCGCCAAGCTTTTTAGAGGCCAATTTGGCCTTCTCTTACTCACTATCGTCACTATGTCACTCGATATCTCGACGCCGAGGATTCCGATACTGGCTGAGGCAACTAGGGGAGTGCCTTGAAACTGAGGAGATACGACAAAGGGGTTCTTTTTAGCGGTAAACGCCCAAACTTGTGTCTTCTGAGGATTAAACTGGACTAGATTTAGTCGCCCCCAGTCCGAGACTTTGTCCAGCAAAGACTCGACTTCAGACACAAGTTTGTTCCGGTACTCGGAGACGTTTTCCCGAGAAATATTAGCACGGCTGGTGTATAGAGCATCACCAGTGCTGTCATCCGCATAGCAATGAATGTTACCAGTTAGCAACATATCATTGATATACAGAAGAAACAGCGTTGGTGATAGCACACAGCCTTGTGGAACACCAGCGTTAATAGGCTTGTAGTCAGAACATGCACCGTCTACAACGACCTTGATGCTCCAATCTGCAAGGAAGCTGGTGATCCAATTGCACAATTTCTCGGGAAGCCCATAGGAAGGGAGCTTCGAAAGAAGCGCTTTGTGCCAAACCCGATAGAAGGCCTTCGCAATGTCCAGACTAACGGCCAACGCCTCCCCTTTGGACTCTACTGCCTCCGCCCATCTATGGGTCAGGTAGACCAGAAGATCGACCCCAACGAAAACCTTATTGGCAGTCACTAATCAGCTGGTGATCCTCAAGGTACCGGATGAGCTGGCAGTTAATAATGGATTCCATTATTTTGGAGAATAAGGAGGTAATCGCGATATGCCTATAGTTGGACGGGTCTGAGCGGACGCCTTTTTTAGGGATCGGGTGCACAAAAGCTGTCTTCCATGAATTAGGGACTACGCCTTGGGAGTAGGAGTACCGGAAAAGACGCGTTAGGACCAGTGCCAACTCCGGAACACACGTCCTCAGCACAATTGGGGGGATTCCGTCAGGCCCACTCGACTTCTGGATGTCCAGGGAGAGAGGTGCTTTGCGAACCGAGCGCTTTGAGAACAGCACATCCGGCATGGAGCACTCACACCGCGGGATGGTCGGCGGTGTTTTCCCCCCGTCATCAAGAGTCGAGTTGGACGCAAAAAGGGAGCCTAAAAGGTCGGCTTTGTCTTTTGCGTCTTGGGCCAGTGAGTCGTCCTCCCTGTGCAGAGATAGTAGTGATGGCTTACAGAAATTCCCTTGGACAGCCTTGGCGAGAGACCAGAATGCACGGGTTCCCGAAGGAAGGCGAACTAGTTGTGCTCTGACTTTGCCTTGCCAATAACTCTTTTGAAGGACATGGAGGAAAATTTATACTTCTTTTTAAGTATGCTGGTGTTTACATCCCGAGTCGCCGAAGCCGCAGCCCAGGCTTGATAACACTCCTGCTTACTGCGTAATGTACTTTTACAGGAGCGACCAAACCAAGGCTGAGATCTGCCTCCGATGGATACCACAGATGATAGAATAAATATTTCCATTCCCTGTAGCACCACATCAGTGACAGAGTCAGCAACAGCGCTGGGATCATCCGCCGAGAAGCAAACCCGCCCCCATGGGTAGGATGCAAAGAAAGACCGCATTCCGTCCCAATCCGCCGACCTGTAATGCCAAACATGGCGGCAACCTGCAGAACGCAACTGCTAAGGGAGCGTGAGTGGCACCATACTCGGGATCAGACAGTGGTCCGAAGAGCCGAGAGGGGCATCGACGGAAACCTGATCCGTCCGGATGAGAGGTCAGCAGAAGGTCCAACAGGGAAGGTGTATGATCTTCCACATCTGGAATCCGCATAGGCGAAGTAACCAGTTGTGTCAGACCATATGCCAAGGCAAAGTCATAAACAGATCTCCCCGCATGATAGGTTAAACGTGAACCGATCCATTCGGCATTGTGGGCGTTGAAATCGCCAAGGATCACGATCTCTGCGGATGGGACCTGTTGTAGCAAGGAATCTGTAGCCATTTGGACGTGGTCGATGAGTCGGTCTGTTTCGGCATTACCGCTATGGGACCTATAGAGCCAGCCGTAGACGCGCGGATGGTCGTCGCTGTCTACACGTAGCCAAAGGATGGACAGGTCCGAACCTTCAAGAACCTTCAAGGAGAGATACGAAATATCAGCCGGAGAGGAAACCTGCGTCTCGGTCAGGAAGAGCAAGGCCGGCTTCGCCGTCTCGAGATGGTAGTGGACGGCGTTAAGTTAGAGTGAAGTCCCCTGATGTTGCAGAAATTCACAGATAGCGTGGCAGGGGTCGCCTTGGTATTGTTGCTCAGTTTGCCCCGAGCAGTTATGTTTTTGAGCGGAATTTTGCCCCCCCCCCCCCCCCCCCCAGAATACGCGGGGCAGCCTGAGCAACCACGCTCAGGATTGGAATAACTTGGTCGTGGATGCTCAGCGAGGGATTCTCCAGGGGTACTGGTACCCTCCTGGGGTAGTCTATTGTGTAATTCCACTACCATGTTGATAGGGGAGGGGGGGGGGGGGAATTTGACCTCCGGCCACCTGCACTCACCAGACGAAACGCAGAAGCAGACCTTCTACTTCACGCCGGTATTCTGTGAGGTCGTGGTACCAACCCGGCTCGAGCTAGCCCATACGTGCAACCAGCAAAAACTGCTGCGTGGCTCTACCACCGTTAAAAGTCTCATATCGTTATTATGTCCGTTGATCTAAAACATTACTTCTACGCTGAGATTCTGCCCAAATAATACAAGTGATGTGGTTCTATTCGTGTAGTAGTTCTTCTAGTGTAAGCAAGGAAGATCGTGTTGCTGAGAAGCTGCCCTGTGTTACATCAGAAGTGGAATAGTTTCCTTAAATATTTTATGTTACATATTTTAAATACAAACACATAAACCTATTAATAAAATAACAACAAAGGTAACCAAATTGATCATACTACCATCTGATATCTTCATCGAGTGTTTACGTACAATCTTTTAGTAGTGGGATACAGATTTTATTATTAGATGAGGAAGAGTTCCATCATGGGTTAAAAAAATATACTGAAATTTGTCCTTGGGATAAGAAGGAGTAGATGGATCATTTAAGGTAGAGAAGAGAACAAGCAATATTCTAGAGTCACGCCTCTGTTTAATACTGAGCCATTTAAGGCGAGAGCGATAGAGAGAGAGATACGATCATATTTAGAGACTGAAAATGTATCTGGTGCAATAGTTGAGAAGGCGCTCTAGCTTGATATGAAGATTTTGGTTTAATTCCGTGTAACGCACGTCTGCATAATCAATACTACCGATTTTTGATTATGCAGTTACTACTACCTAAATACAAGCACAATTTTAGTCTTAAAGGGAAGAAAAACTTTTAAGTGATAAAGAAAACGTGAAGAACCAGAGACTACGACATCTTTCAATGATATGAATCAGCTCAGAGTACTGTCAATATGGAGACTAAGATTTTTAACTGAAGAAGGGAAAGGTATCAAGAGATCATTATAGTAGACGGAAGGTAGAGCCTCGAGGTATCAATTCATGCAAAACAATACTTGATTTTGAAGAATCTAGACTGCTCAATACCAAAAGACTAAAGCAATAATGATAAAAAGGTATCACCATCTAATTTTTATTTGTATAAATATCAATCAAAATCTTTAAGCTGCAAGCGATATCTTTCTAATTTTATAATAACCAAATAAAAGTCATTTTAAATCAACATTTTTTTATTTTGTTGTAAAACGAATTCACTCATTATTTAAATATGGGATCTTTTGAATAAATAAAAAACACATTATAATGTAATAACTGCATCGATTATTGCACAACAGTTTAACTGAAGTAAAAAGCATTCGAATGAGGACAGAGTGTGCCACGACATTTGAAACATTTTCGTAAGCTATTGATATGCTGCTGATTAAACATTTTTAAAGAATCAGGGACCTGTCTTTCTAAAAGTTTTGCGTCTATACATCCGTAACATCTGCACATAACTGTGTGATCTATCTCCCTTTCTTTTGGCAAGAAATTATTTAAATCCAAATCAGAAACATTTTTCTCTATATGAGCGCATGAAATGTAACCTGGTAGTTCTCTAGTTAAATTAAATTCATCTGTTAATCTACATCGCGATTTTTTTGCGTTGCTGCAAATTGCAGTTTTGTTTCTTGGAAATCTTTGTTTTTGTGTCTTTGAATGAGGTACACTTCTTGTTTTAGAACTTTCTACGCCATCAATATTCTTAGATGTCAAATGAAGGTTTGATTGTCTATGTTCATGTCTCCCGTTTGAAGGTGATTTTGTTATTACCCTGGGGTCATCTATTTCATCTAGTGATTGTTGGTCCATAGGGCTAGATGACGATGATAATTTAGTTTCAACCGTAGACATGTTAGGTGGACACAGACATCTTGATGTTATGTTAGGTATTCGCGTTGATCTACTATGACATGTAGATAATTCAGGCGATTTACAAGATACATTTGTTTGTGGTAATGGCCATGATGGTACTGTTCGCCGCAGTTGGCTATGTATGCTTTGTGACTCATGTTGTGAGTTGTCCATTTCACGTGATGCGGTGGAATTCCAGTAGTATTCCTTAATAATTATATGGGGTGAAACTTCAGGTCGGTTTAATGTTTGTGCTTCTTGTGATTTATTGTTTTTTGAAGAGGTTGGATAATATCTAGAATTTATTGAGGTACCTGATTTTTGATGTATTCTATGAGTATTTTCAAAATTGCAGCTTTCATTTCTTACTTCTTCTGTTTGTTTACCTATATCTCTAGAACGTTGATTGATGGGTAAATCTTTTTCTACGGATTCAATTCCGTATCTGGAATGTGCTGGATATTCTTGCAATAGAATTTGTGAATGATTTGTAACACCTGCTTCGACTAGGGAAGATTCAATTAAACATTGCGAAGATGATTGAATGTTTGTATCTTGTTGCATAGGTTGTTGTTGTTGTTTATTATCCTTGTTATATTGTTCTATGGAATTACAGCTCTCTAACTTTCGAATAATATCTTTTGCTATTTCTGTCATATTAACCTTATGTTCTGGCTTAAATGAAAATTGTTTTAACCATTCCATTATTTCCTGTTCTAAATTTGTACGTTTTTCATCATCTTTCAAATATGTAAGTAAGAAATGGGCAAATTTATTCTTTAACAAATGATTTCTTTTAATATTTTCTAACGGTAATTCTGTCAAGACAGTTTCAATATCGTTATATTTTTTTATTTGTTTGATTCGGGTTTCATCAAGTTTAGAACTGTCTTGAAGAGATACATTTTGCAATGCCGTATATAAGTCGTTACATAATTTATCTGCCTCTACAGGAGAGGCAGGGTATCGTTTCAAATAATTGCTACAAAATTCATTTACTTCACGTTTTAATTTTTCCTTGTATTCACTAATATCGTCATTTGTTATTTTATGTAAACTAATAAATGCTTCGATTAACTTTTCTTTCATATTTTCTAAAGAAGTTTGTTGCTCAGAAGAAATATCAGAGGTCAACGGTATAGATTTATCGATAATATCACGCAAGTGCTTTTTATAAATATTTAAGGTTAATATATTCCGATATCTATTTAAAATATCTTTTGCTATACTGACTAAACCATTTTGTAAAGGAAGTAATTTGTCATTGTTTTCAGACAAAGTGTCGAAAAGATGTTCTATTTCATTTATCAATAAATTTTCATACGCATTCACATCATCGACGAGAGTTGAATTTATAGTTAGGTTACTCAGTATATTTACCAGTCCACTAATAACATGATCCTTAATTTCTCGTTCTATAGCTTTATCTTCTGGGTTATCCCCTATATTTATTGGGAATCGCTCACAACATTTGTTCATCTCTTTAATCAAAAGCTTTTTAGTATTTTCCTTAAAAGATTCCAATTCATCAGTAAAATCTGTCGGTAATGTTTCTTTTAAATTGCCTTTTAATATTTCAAATAAATTATCTACCAACATTTGTAATTTATCATTACTTAGATCATCTTTTAGCGGTAATAATTCAAGAACATTTATTATTTTATTTTTGTAAAGTTGTACTGTTTTGGCATCCATTGATCTACTGTCCAACTCAGAAAATATTGAATAAATCTCATTAACTGCTGCTTTTATATTATTAGGCGGCAGAATTTTCCTTAGCGGTATATTTTGTAGCCAGTTGGATATATTGTCTTTAATTGTAACAATATTATTAGAACTATTTTGAAATATCCTTAAATTCTTTAAATGATTTAAGATTTCTAAAGCTATTTTGCGTTGGTATTTATCATCATACCTTATCGTTCGATCCACTGGAAATTGTTTTAATCGCGTTTCTATTGATTTAAGAATAAGTTCTTGGTTGTCAATGTTTCTGCTGAATATGTGATTTAAATCCTTTGCAAGGTTTGATATTAAGTTTTCTTCTAAAAGCTTTTCCTGCGTATTCCTTCTTTGATAAATCGGTGAATTTTTTAACCATTTCATAATAGCATCTTGTATGTTTTTCATAGATTGATTATTATATTTAGGTAAATTTAAATTTCGTAATACGTCTTCCTTTATATAATCTTTAAGATTTTCAGCCAAGTCATGTAAGTCATTTTCACTAGTAACTTTAACAATTTTAGGTAACCAATGTTGAATTTCATTCTCTAGAACTAACTCCGGATTTGAATTTTGGTTCATTGCTGTTCGTATAATTTTTGTCATTTCTTTTGAAATTAATTTATGGTAGTTGTTATCATGAGAAATAAGATTGTCTGGTGGTAGCTTTTGAATCCATTTCAGGACTTCCGTAGAGGTTAATGGATCATTTTTAAATTTTAAATCGTTTGTTACCTTTGGCATGTAAAGACCAATTATTTGATTTATTAACGAATCAATGTAAAAATCAACATTCGGAAAACCGTCATTATTATCCATCCACATCGAAAATAAGAATTTTAAAAATTTATATTCCTCATCATAAGAAGTCTGAATTTCTGAATTCAGTTGCAGATATCTCTTTCTCTGTGTAATGTCTCTAATTATGTTGTTGATCACTGCCTCCGAAAAAATTGTTTTTAGTTTGGTATTTCTCATCCAACTTCCGATAATATTCTCAAGTTCATTAACAAATAAACCATTTTCTGCGCTTTCATAAATTCGAATAAGAGACTCATTCTCTAATGTATCAACATATTTATCACCAATTCTGATGGAAGATATGGTTGATTCCCTACTTACACTAGGGAAGTAATTTTTATTTGCACTCTTTGGAGTTGAAGTGTGCAATGCAATTATTAATAATTGTTTCACTAAGTTTTTAGCCAATTTCTCACTCTGTGCGTCTGTTGGCAGACCTTGATTACTAAGAAAGTTAAGAATTAATCTGGAAACCATATCTTTTTTGACTTTTATTGAATGTTTAAAGTTAGATAGTACTTTTCCGATACCTGCGGCCAGATGTTTTGTAGTGGCTGCATACTTTAAAACTGATTGTGGGCTACAATTGCCAGTAATTTTACTAATGAAGGCAGTTATTTCCTTTTCTATATTCATTAAAATGTCATCTTTTTCTCTTTCTTTAGAAACATCAGTACTACCGTTCCGTAAAAATGATGCCGTTGTAGTTTTAAAACTTAACGACATTTCTCTGGTTTGTTTTAAAAGAGTTTTATAGAGATCTTCAAGTTTACTGTCGGGTAGATTTATTTCTTGAAGCATACTGTATGCTATTTCTTTAAAATTACTATCACTGTCACCTCGCATTATTTGGTCAGTCCATATATTAGTAAATTTATTTTCAATTTTATTTTTGTTTTTATTATCAACAGAATATTTATTCAGTATATTAGATACTTGTTCTTTCACATAGCTTTGAATATCCTTTTCTAAGAGTGTTGAAAGATCACTAAAAGATATTTTATTAGTAAAACTTGCATCTGTTCGTATTTGATTAGTTGCACTATCAGTTAAGATGAGTTGATCTTTATAATTCTTTTTGGAAATAGTATTAGTTATTTTATCTTTTGAAACGTCTTTCATAGTATCAACTTTTACCCCCGGCAACATATCTTCCACTTGAGATACTTTGTTCTTGATGAATCCTTGAAGATTTTCCATGAAGTTGTCTTGTTGTTTGGAGTTCAGGTCTGATGTTGAATTATGCTTTTGAAATTGTTTTACTGTCTGTGAAACTGGTTTTTCCATATTTAATTCTGCGATTATCTTATAGTCTTCAGGCAAAGCTTCTAACTTTATTGTAATAAGTTCTAACAAAAGACTTTCAGTTCTTGAGTCCAGATTGCTTTTTTTAATAATGTCAATTATTTTTTTAATATCATCCTTAATTTTATATTGAACATTATTACTTTTAATATAGTGATTTCTATCAAATTCTTCACTCTTATTTAAACTCATAATGGTATTTGAAGTTTCTAGGTTCTGGTTGTTATTCATCCACTTACTTACTTGATTATCCTTCTTATATTGTGTGCTACTTTTGTCTGGTTTTGTCATTAAAACTTTAACATGCTGCATCGCAGTTATATCTTTTACTAATTTGTCGGCAGCCTTGTTGATAAAATTTACATCGTGGTTAATACTTTCAATGGGAGTATTTTTTATTAAATTAGTTACGATCGATTTTATTTTTTCTTTAAAATATTGTTCATCTGACGGTTCATGTGATGTTAGGGATTGAATTCGTGTTACAAATTTATTTATAATATGTTCTTTATTTACAAATGGATTATCGACAGGCTCCTGATTTACTAATAGTTCATCAATCCAGTTAGAAACTATTTCTTTTAAATAATTATCTTTATTCCTCCTATATTGTGTGCTATTTTTGTCTAGTTTTGCCGATGAAACTTTTACAGGTTGTATCAAAGTTATATCTTTTACTAATTTGTCTGCAGCCCCGTTGATTAAATTTACATCGTGGTTAATATTTTCATTGGGAATATTTTTTATTGAATCATTTACGATTGATTTTATTTTTTCTTTAAAATATTGTGCATCTGATGGTTCATGTGATGTTAGGGATTGAATTCGGTTTATAAATTTATTTATAATATGTTCTTTATTTACAAATGGATTATCCACAGGCTTCTGATTTACGAATAGTCCATCAATCCAGTTAGAAACTGTTTCTTTTAAATAATTTTCTCTATCCCTGCTATATTGTGTGCCAGTTTTGGCTGGATTTGTCGATGAAACTTTTACAGGTTGTATCGAAGTTATATCTGTTAATAATTTGTCAGCAGCCCTGTTGATGAAACTTACATCGTGGTTAATATTCTCATTAGAAATGTTTTTTATTAAATCAGTTACGATTGATTTTATTTGTTCTTTAAAATATTCTTGATCTGATGGTTCATGTGGTGTAAGGGATTGAATTCGGCTCACAAATTTATTCATAATATGTTCTTTATTTACAAATTGATTGTTGACAGACTCCTGGTTTACTAAATGTTCATCAATTTCGTTGGAAACTATTTCTTTTAAATAACTATCTTTATCTCTCCTATATTGTTTGCCAGTTTTGTCTAGTTTTGTCGATGAAACTTTTAGAGATTGTATTGAAATGATATCTTTTACTAATTTGTCAGCAGCCCTGTTGATGAAACTTATATCGTGGTTAATATTTTCAACAGGAATATTTTTTATAAAATCAGTTACGATCGATTTTATTTTTTCTTTAAAATATTGTTCATCTGATGGTTCGTCTGATAAAAAGGATTGAATTTGCGTTACAAATTTATTTATAATATGTTCTTTATTTACAAATGGATTATTGACAGGCTCCTGATTTAACAATAGTTCATCAATCCAGTTAGAAACTATTTCTTTTAAATAATTATCTCTATCCCTTCTATATTGTGTGCCAGTTTTGTCTGGATTTGTCGATGAAACTTTTGCAGGTTGTATCGAAGTTATATCTATTAATAATTTGTCGGCAGCCCTGTTGATGAAACCTACATCGTGGTTAATATTTTCATTAGAAATGTTTTTTATTAAATCAATTACGATTGATTTAATTTTTTCTTTAAAATATTCTTCATCTGATGGTTCATGTGATATAAGGGATTGAATTTGGCTTACAAATTTATTAATAATATATTCTTTATTTTCAAATTCATTGTTGACAGGCTCCTGATTTACTAATAGTTCATCAATCCAGTTAGAAACTATTTCTTTTAAATAACTATCTTTATCTCTCCTATATTGTTTTCCAGTTTTGTCTGGTTTTGTCGATGAAACTTTTAGAGATTGTATTGAAATCATATCTTTTACTAATTTGTCAGCAGCGCTGTTGATGAAACTTATTTTGTGGTTAATATTTTTAACAGGAATATTTTTGATTAAATCAGTTACGATCGATTTTATTTTTTCTTTAAAATATTGTTCATCTGATGGTTCATCTGATAAAAGAGGTTGAATTTGAGTTACAAATTTATTTATAATATGTTCTTTATTTACTAATGGATTATCGACAGGCTCCTGATTTACCACTAGTTCATCAATCCAGTTAGAAACTATTTCTTTTAAATAATTGCCTTTGTCAGACAATATCCATAACCGCGACAAGAGATCTTCAATTAATTTGTTTTTGAATATGTCTCGATCATATTGATTAATTGGTTGCCACATTGGCAGTATGTCTAAACATTTTTTTATTTCTTTCTTCTGTTTATCTTTCATGTCTCTATATTCCAGTAATGTATTACCCAATTTCTTCACTATCTCCTGCCTTCTATTTTTGTCATAAGAAGGAAAATTAGCATTCACTGGTATTTCTTGAAGCCATTCCAAAACGTGTTTCAGTAACTTTTCTTCGTATTCTTTTTCTTTTTTACAAAATCGGCAACAAGGTACTTTCTGATATAAAATGTCAGTAAAACTTGTATGTTGATTACTGAAGTTATTATCGGTTGAAATATTAGTATTTTGTTGTTTGATTAAGGATACATTCAGTGGGCATTGGCACGGCAATGGTCTTTTGCATTTACAGCAGATTTTTAAGTCCCTTTGTTCGAGTGACTTTCCCTGAAAGTAAATATTATCCTTTACTCAATATCAACAAGTTGAAGTGGTATTTACATTTCTTTCATCCTGCACGTCAGTGTTGCTCTGAGTGTACCTGAGTATACTGAGTGCGGCTGCAGTAGTCACTTGCCTTGAGATGGACTCTTTCTTTTCGTGCATCCCTTCTGAAGGTTTCAAAGTATTTTGAATCTAATTGGACACTAATCATCCATTAAATTGTGCGGATTACATTCTTAAATCTTAATAATAATAATAATTAATACACTTGACCCCATATACATATAAATATATATATATATTTACCACTTTTAATTGGCTGTTACCGTAACATTTTTAATAATATCTAAAATCCGATGGCTCCAACGTATGTAAAATACGAATACTTTATAATTCGTCTCTTAATAACAAATATTATTTCACCCAGCACCTTTTTACCTTTGTTTTAATTTATTTTAATTATGTTCGCCTAAGCTAAAGCAAGCCCAATTCATTGAAAATACGTTTGTTTCCGGGCTGAGAACGATTCTGAATTCAGTTCATTTTTATAAATACATTTTTACCCTTGAGAAATAAGATGGAGAGTCTTCATACCAGCTAAATGGGTAGTCGGTTCTAAACTCACACAAACGAAACACAGCAGTATTTGTCTGCTGTTTCACGCTGGTATACTGTAAGAGCGTGGTCCTACCCTGGTCAACCCGACCCATTCGTGCTACAACCGTAATATAGCTGCGACTTTGCCATTTATTCGTGAAAATTGTAAGTATTCGTACTTACAGTCTACTTACTACCCTAAAACGAATGAAAGCATTCTTTATATTGGAAATGAAATAAAATTTAATCGATTTCTTTTAATCTTATTTCAAAAAAAAATCATCCTACAAAAATAAACAGTTCTTTTGTCTCTGTACAAGTTTTTCATACGTATTCCTTCTTTGATAAATCGGTGAACTTTTTAACCACTTGATAATAGCATCTTTCATGTTTTTCATAGATTGATTATTATATTTAGGTAAATTTAAATTGCAAAATAAGTCTTCTCTTATATAATCTTTTAGATTTTCAGTCAAGCTATGGAAATCATTTTCACTCGAAACTTTCACAATTTTAGGTAACCAATGTTGAATTTCATTCTCTAAAACTAATTCAGGATTAGAATTTTGGTTCATTGCTGTTCGGATGCTTTTTGTCGTTTCTTTTGCAATTAAATTATGGTAGTTTTTGTCATGAGAAATAAGATGGTCTGGTGGTAGCTTTTGAATCCATCTTAGGACTTCCGTCGAATTCACAGTTAATGGATCATTTTTTAAATTTAAATCAGTTGTTACATTTGGCATATAAAGACCAATTATTTGATTTATTAACGAATCAATGTAAAAATCAATATCTGGAAAACCGTCATTATTATCCATACATACTGAGAATAAGAATTTTAAAAATTTATGTTCCTCGTCATAAGAAGTCTGAATTTCTGAATTCAGTTGCAGATATCTCTTTCTCTGTATAATGTCTCTAATTATGTTGTTAATCATTGCCTCCGATAAAATAGTTTTCAGTTTAGTATTTCTCATCCAACTTCCAATAATATCCTCAAGTTCGTTAACAAATAAACTATTTTCAGCACTTTCATAAATTAGAATAAGAGACTCGTTCTCTAATGTATCAACATATTTATCACTAATTCTGATCGATGGTATGGTTGATTCCCTACTTAAACTAGGGAAGTAATTTTCATTTGCACTCTTTGGAGTTGAAGTGTGCAATGAAATTTTTAATAATTGTTTCACTAAGTTTTTAGCCAATTTCTTACTCTGCGCATCTGTCGGCAAACCTTGGTTTCTAAGAAAGTTAAAAATTAATTTCGCAACCATGTCTTTTTTATCTTTTATTGAATGGTTAAAGTTATATAGTACTTTTTCAATTCCTGCAGCCAGATGTTTTGTAGTAGCTGTATACTTTAAAACTGATTGTGGGCTACAATTGCCAGTAATTTTACCAACGAATGCAGTTATTTCCCTTACTATATTCATTAAAATGTCATCTTCCTCTTTTTCTTTAGGAACATCAGTACAAACGTTTCTTAAAAATGATGCCGTTTTAGTTTTAAAACTTAACGACATTTCTCTGGCATGTTTTAAAAGAGTTTTATAGAGATCTTCAAGTTTACTGTCGGATAGATTTATATCTTGAAGCATTCTGTACGCTATTTCTTTAAAATTACTATCACTGTTACCTCGCATTATTTGGTCAGCCAATATATTGGTAAATTTATTTTCAATTTCATTTCTGTTTTTATTATCTACAGAATATTTATTAAGTATATTAGATACATGTTCTTTCACATAGCTTTGAATATCCTTTTCTAAGAGTATTGAAAGTTCACTAAAAGCCATTTTATTACTAAAACTTGCATCTGTTCGTATTTGATTAGTTGCACTATCAGTTAAGATAAATTGGTCTTTATAGTTTTTCTTGGAAATAGCACTTATTATTTTATTTTTTAAAGCGTCTTGAACATTATTAACTTTTACCCCAGGCAACATATCTTCAACTTGTGATACTTTGTTCTTGATAAATCCTTGAGGATGTGGCTGTTTCATTAAGTTGTCTTGTTGTTTTGGGTTTAGGCCTGATGTTAAGTTGTGGTTTTGAAATTGTTTTACTTTCTGCGGGACGGGTTTTTCCATATTTGTTTCTTCGATTACTTTATTAGATACTTGTTCTTTCGTATTACTATAAATATCTGGTCGTACTTGGTTAGTTCCACTATCATTTAAGATAAGTTTATCTTTATATTTTTTTTTGGAAAAAGTATTTGTTATTTTATCATTTAAAGCGTTTTTCATGTTATCATCGTTTACCCCAGGCAACATATCTTCAACTTGTGATACTTTGTTCTTGATAAATCCTTGAAAATGCAGCTTTTCCGTGAAGTTGTCTTGTTGTTTAGGGTTTAGGTCTGATGATGAGTTATGGTTTTGAAATTGTTTTACTTTCTGCGAGACTGGTTTTTCCATATTTGTTTCTTCGATAATCTTATTAGATACTTTTTCTTTCGCATTACTTTGAATATCCATTTCTAAGAGTATTGATAGTTCACTAAAAGACATTTTATTACTAATACTTGCATCTGTTTGTATTTGATTAGTTGCCCTATCAGTTAAGATAAATTGATCTTTATAGTTTTTTTTGGAAATAGCACTTGTTAATTTATCTTTTGAAGCATCTTTCATATTATCATTTTTTACCCCAGGCAACATATCTTCAACTTGTGGTACTTTGTTTTTGATAAATCCTTGAGGATGCGGCTTTTCCATTAGGTTGTCTTGTTTTTTTGGATTTAGATATGATGTTGAGTTATGGTTTTGAAATTGTTTTACTTTTTGTGAGACGGGTTTTTCCATATTTGTTTCTTCGATTATCTTATTGGGTACTTGTTCTTTCGAACTACTTTCAATATCGTTTTCTAATAGTATAGAAAGTTCACTAAAAGGCATTTTATTACTAATACTTGTATCTCTTCGTATTTGGTTGGTTGCACTAGTAAGTTTATCTTTATAATTTCTTTTGGAAATAGTATTTGTTATTTTATCTTTTAAAGCGTCTTTCATATTATCACTTTTAACCCCAGGCAACATATCTTCAACTTGTGATATTTTGTTCTTGATAAATTCTTGAATATTCGGTTTTTCCATGAAGTTGTTTTGTTGTTTAGGGTTTAGGTCTGATGTTGAGTTATGGTTTTGAAATTGTTTTACTTTCTGCGAGACTGGCTTTTCCGTATTTATTTCTTTGATTATCTTATTAGATACTTGTTCTTTCGCATTACTTTGAATATCCTTTTCTAAGAGTATTGAAAGTTCACTAAATGACATTTTATTACTAAAATTTGCATCTGTTCGTATTTGGTTGATTGCACTATCATTTAAGATAAGTTTATCTTTATAATTTTGTTTGGAAATAGTATTTATTATTTTATCTTGTAAAGCGTCTTTCATATTATTATATCTTACCCCAGGCAACATATCTTCAACTTTATTCTTAATGAATCCTCGAACATGCGGCTTTCCCATGAAGGTGTCTGGTTGTTTTGGGTTTAGGTCTGATGTTGAATTATGCTTTTGAAATTGTTTTACTGTCTGTGAAACTGGTTTTTCCATATTTAATTCTGCGATTATCTTATAGTCTTCAGGCAAAGCTTCTAACTTTATTGTAATAAGTTCTAACAAAAGACTTTCAGTTCTTGAGTCCAGATTGTCTTTTTTAATAATGTCAATTATTTTTTTAATGTCATCCTTAATTTTATTTTGCACATTATTACTTTCAATATTATGATTAATATCAAATTCTTCACTCTTATTGAAATTCATAGTGGTATTTGAAGTTTCTGGATTCTGGTTGTTATCAATCCACTTACTTATTTGATTTTCGTACATATCCTTCTCATATTGTGTGCCACTTGTGTCTAATTTTCTCTTAACAGGTTGTGTCGAAGTTATATCGTTTACTAATTTATCGGCAGCCCTGTTGATGAAACTTACATCGTGGCTAATATTTTCAATAGGAATAATTTTTATTAAATCAGTTACGATAGATTTTATTTTTTCTTTAAAATAATGTTCATCTGATGGTTCATGTGATGTTATGGATTGAATTCGGCTTACAAATTTATTTATAATATGTTCTTTATTTACAAATGAATTATCAACAGGCTCTTGGTTTACTAATAGTTCGTCAATCCAGTTAGAAACTATTTCTTTTAAATAATTTTCCTTATCCGTTTTATGTTGTGTGCTACTTAGGTCTAGTTTTATCTTTGAAACTTTAACAGGTGTTGTTGAAATTATATCTTTTACTAATTTTTCGGCAGCCCTGTCGATGAAACTTACATCGTGGCTAATATTTTCAATAGGAGTATTTTTTATTAAATCTGTTACGATCGATTTTATTTTTTCTTTAAAATAATGTTCATCTGATGGTTCATCTGATGTAAGGGATTGAATCCGGGTTACAAATTTATTTATAATATGTTCTTTATTTACAAATGGATTATCGACAGGCTCCTGATTTACTAATAGTTCATCAATCCAGTTAGAAACTATTTCTTTTAAATAATTGCCTTTGTCGGACAATATGCATAACCGCAACAGGAGATCTTCAATTAGTTTATTTTTAAATAATTCTCGATCATATTGATCAATTGGTTGCCACATTGGCAGTATGTCTAAACATTTTTTAATTTCTTCTTCCTGTTTATCTTTCATGTCTCTATATTCCAGTAACGTATTACCCAACTTCCTCACTATCTCCTGCCTTCTGTTTTTGTCATAAGAAGAATAATTAGCATTCACTGGTATTTCTTGAAGCCATTCCAAAACTTGTTTAACTAACTTTTTTTCATATTCTTTTTCTTTTTTACAAAATCGACAACAAGATACTTTCTGAAGTAAAATATCAGTAAAACTTGAATGTCTGTCACTGAAGTTATTATCACTTGAAATCTTAGTATTTTGTTGTTTGATTGAGGACACATTCAGTTTGTATTGGCATGGCAACGGATATTTGCATTTACAGCAGATTTTCAAGTCCCTTTGTTCGAGTGACTTTCCCTGAAAGTAAATATTATCTTTTACTCAATATCAGACGTTGAAGTGTTAGTATTTTTTGATTTCTTGAGTGGGGCTGCAGTAGTCACTTGTTATGAAATGGATTATTTCTTTTCCTGCGTCCCTCCTGAAGGCTTCAAAGTGTTTTGATTCTAATCGAACACTAATCATCCATTTAATTATACATATTACATTCTTAAATCTTAATAATAATAATTAATAGACAATCCGATGGCTAAGCGTGACAGCTATGTTTGAAAAACATCCTTCAATGGGGCTTATGTTCAGCACTGTTCTTTTGATTGGCTGTAACCATAATTTTTTACTTGGTAGAGCCATGCTGCAGCTATATTAGTAGTATAGTTGTATCACGAATGGGTCGGCTCGACCGGGGAAGGACCACGCTCTCACAGAATACCAGCGTAAAATATCAGCTTAACGCTGCTGTGTTTCTCATGGTGAGAACCGGAGACCCTTTTTATTGGAAATGAGGCCATCTTAGTCCTCACGGGTGACAAAGCATCTGCATTTTGATTTGTAATAGAGGATAGATGTAGATGTTTATGGGCCGCAGCAACCACTTACCATCAGGTGGACTGTGTGCTCGTTTGACACCCTTATCCTATAAAAAGAAATATTGTTAAATAATTTCTAAAATTCGATTGCTTTAACATATAATATAAAATACGAATACTTCATAATACGTCTCTAATTAACAAAAATTCTTACAGCCAACACCTTTTTAGGTTTGATTCAATTTATTTTAATTGTGCTATCCTAAGCAATAAAAGAAAAAAAATTGTACAGAAGTCCGAAGAGTACAATTTGCCACTATGTCTGGCGTATGTGGACTATGAGAAAGCCTTTGATTCCGTCGAAATTTGGGCGGTGCTGCAGTCCCTTCAGCGGTGCCAAGTTGACTGTCGGTATATCGAAGTGCTGAAGTGTTTGTACAATAGAGCTACGATGGCTATCCGAGTACAGAACCAGAGTACGAAACCTATTCAATTGCAGAGAGGTGTAAGACAGGGTGACGTTATATCCCCGAAACTCTTCACCGCTGCGTTTTCAAGCTTCTGAACTGGAAAAGATACGGAATTAACATCAATGGCGAGTACATCACTCACCTTCGATTTGCCGACGATATAGTCCTCATGGCAGAATCGCTGGAGGAACTAAGCACTATGCTCAATGACCTCAATAGTGTCGCCCAACGGATAGGTCTTAAGATGAACATGGACAAAACAAAGATTATGTTTAATGTCCATGACACACCTATGCCGGTAGTTGTTGGGAGCACTAAGCTCGAAGTTGTTGACGAGTATGTTTACCTGGGACAAATAGTCTGACTAGGTAAGTCCAACTTCGACCGAGAGGTCAATCGACGGATTCAACTCGGCTGGGCAGCGTTCGGGAAGCTACGACACATCTTCTCGTCAGAAATACCTCAAAACCTTAAAACAAAATTGTACAACCAGTGCGCGTTGCCAGTGATGACTTACGGAACTGAGACGTGGTTCTTCACTGCTGGCCGTATGAGGAAGCTCAAGGTCACTCAGCGAGCTATGGAGATGGCTATGCTTGGAGTTTCTCTGCGTGATAAACTTAGGAATGAGGTTATCCGCAGTAGAACCAGAGTAACCGACATAGCCCAACAGATTAGTAAGCTGAAGTGGCAGTGGGCCGGCCATATAGCTCGAAGAACCGACAACCGATGGGGAAGAAAGGTTCTCGAGTGGCAGCCTCGTACCGGTAGGCGAAGTGTAGGGCGTCCCCCCACAAGATGGAGTGACGACCTGGTAAGACATGCAGGGAGTCGATGGATGCAGGTGGCTCAGAACCGTGCTTTGTGGCATTCCTTGGGGGAGGCCTATGTTCAGCAGTGGACTTGTGAAGGGCTGTAATGATGATGATGATGATGAAGCAATAACAAGCCCTATTTTTTGAAAAGATTTTGCTTCCCGGCTGAGAACGATTCTGAATTCAGTGCAGTATATCAAAAGCTAATACTGCATTATTCTTCATAATCTTTAACACGTATTTTTTTTATTGAATACTAACCACCCGCCCCGGCTTCGCACAATCCAGGAACCCACCCAAGCACACAAAACAGTTTTGTCAGAATCGTTTGAGCCAGTTTCGAGTTCAAGCGACACTAACGGACAGCAAGTGGTTTTTATATACAACATATCCCACAACTCAACGTCAAGCGGCAGCTGGGGTTATACCAGCCCCCGAAAAAATAAAAAAATCCATGTCATTTATAACTGCAAATTTATTAAAATGAGGAAAATCGACACCTTAAGGATGTTCCAAGCGCTGTTTAGTTCAGAACAGTACTTTTCAACCTGTTAATGTTCATTAAGAGCCCTCTTACATTTCGGCGTTTCGCAAATTTAGGTATTTTACGCACCAAGCGGGCGGTGAACTACGCGACCGATACTTTCTTTCATATCTATTCACTCGCTCGCACTATAATACTGTGAGTATGGCGATTAAACGATCTTGATCTTCCATAATACAAAGTTTTCTTAGGATGGACTTCAGTGGATGGAATATTTTTTGGTGTGTCATTTTAATTTTATCTTATTAATTTATTATTATATTATTATATAATTTATTATTTATTATTATATACCATTTTGATATATTATTCATTATTTATGAAATTTAGTGTCAAAATAAGTACACATAAATATTTTAATTGTTACGCTGTAATCGAATGTTAATAATCGATTATGTCTACTACCGGTAGAATAGTGGTATAAATAAATAAACGGTTGCAACCTGTTTTAATAAATATAACAACCAAATGTAACTAATATTTTTTTAATCGGTACTTACAGTCAATTACTATAAACAGTGGTAGAGCCACGCGGCAGCTTTTGCTGTCGCACGGATGGGCCGGCTCGAACCGGGGTGGTACCACGACCTCACAGAAAACCAGCGTGAAGTAGAGGTTCACCTCTGCGTTTCGCTTGGTGAGTGCAGGTGGCCGGAGGCCCTTTTTACTTCCATGTGAGGCAAAGGCCAAATGAGGCATTCCATCTTAGTCCTCACGGGTGACAACGCATCTGCATTTTGAATTGTAATAGAGGATAGATGTAGATGTCTATGGGCCGCCTATAAGAAAAATATTTGCTGCGACGGCATTGACCGAACTTTTCTCGATTCGATAATTTCAGGCAGTACACACTTTTCATAAAAAGCTTGTAACTTGGGTAACATATTGAAAATCTAAAATTGGTCGTATTTGTAAATTTTTAGTACTTTTACTGCATTAATCTGGGCCAATACATATTATGGCAAGTATTCAGACATTTTTATTTGCTAAATGAAGCTGGCCTTGGATTTGGTAAAACCAGTCATTATTTTGATTTAATGTTACACTTGAATCACTGAATTTATAACTTTTAACTTCTTTTTTGTCGAAAGGCCGTATCAAAATCTATTCCGAAAGCTGAAATAGGATATTTAACTTCAATAAGACCGTTGCTGTATAAACCATTAGGTGAAGCCCTCAAATAACAATGATCTAGGTCAATGAATAAACCACATTTTTCTATAATAATATTTTTTTGTTTGCTCAATTGTGCACATGCTGCAGACTCGTTGTCCCTACCATGTTTAATGGAAGAGACGTGATCTAAATTATAACTATATAAAATAGTTTTAAACCGATCGATCAAAAATTGCGGTCGTAGTTGACAATGTTCTAGTATGTAGGCAATCGACGCACACTACGATAGTAATCGACGCACACTACGGTAGTATCGAAACCATGCAGCGCCCGAAATAAATGACGCAGGTCCACCCTCGCCAAGCGCTCGCGCGTTAATGATCTCAGATGGCCGACGCAGTTAAATATATAGTACTTTTATTTAATTAATTATAATATAATAGTATCGATTTTAAAAGTAAAAATAATAGCATAGTTTAAGCAAATGTTGATGATTATTTTGGTATAAATTTTACGTCTAAGTGATGTAGAACTTCGGAAATATAGAGGCTTGCATCGAAGCTTTTTTGGTAGTTTTTTGAATTATGTCGAATTTTTTTTCCTATTGTGAAAAGCATATAACGAAAATGTATTCCATTATTATTAAAGTGTAGGATATTTGGGAGATAAAAATATTTTTTTTGATGGTCGATATTCAATAGAATCTACAAATTAGAGCTCCCAAATCATGTCTTCGAGAGTTTTTGCCTAAACATGCATCGGGAGAATGATTATTACTGATTAAATAAATAAGTTATCTAAAATCCATTCCGAGCTTATTTGAGGAGAGAAAACGAACTATTTTTACCAGGTAATTGTTATTTCAAGAAATGAACGATAAACATAAAATTTCAACGAGGAAACCTTGTAATTTCGCGTTTTTTTGTAATACGCCTCTTAACCGCTTATCTAACAAAATGTTTATTTACTCCAGACTTTAGGAAATTTTACGATCTAAATAGTTACAAGAGAATATTTATATGATTGTAGTATTTATGGTGCCGTGTAGTGGCGGTTAAGAATATCCACTACCACTTTGTTGCCTTTTACGACACTCGTGAGTGTCGTAAAAGGCGACAAAGGGAAACAGGCAGGAGATGGGCAGCAGCATCTTCCTGATAACAAAAAATTACAATAAAAAAACTGCGGTTGACAATCCGCTTGCCAAGCGTGGAAACTATGGCAAAACCCCCACAATGATGAGAGTAACAAAGAGACGGCCCCCAGTCCCCGGCGGCCGCGCTATTCCTGGCTACGGTGGCGACAATGGTAACGGCGGGGCAGGGGGTGCTAAGAATCTCCGGTGGAGGTTCGGTTGCCACCTACGACGACTCGACCTTGCAACTTATAACGCACGCACCCTGAGGACTGACGGGAAGATCCTGGAGCTGGAAGAAGAGATAGACAAGCTGCGCTGGAATATCATACGATTATCCGAGGTCCGAAGGGAGGGGGAGGACACGGTAATCCTCGAATCCGGCAACATGTTCTATCACCGGGAGGGCGACCATCTGTCCCAAGGAGGTGTCGGATTTATCGTCCACAAGTCTCTCGTTAACAACGTTGTAAAGATTGGGAGTGTGTCGACGAGGGTTGCGTACCTTATACTCAGAATCACCAAACGGTATTCGCTGAAGGTCATACAGGTTTACGCACCAACCTGGGCACACCCCGATGAGGAGGTGGAGGAAATGCATGAGGATATCTCTAGAGCCATGCATTCCTCCAAAACCCACTATACGGTGTTAATGGGAGACTTCAACGCAAAACTAGGCACAAGAGAGAAAAGTGAGCTGAAATTAGGGAAATTCGGAATAGGGCAACGGAACCCAAGGGGCCAACAGCTGGCCGGCTACATGGAGAAAGAGGGACTCTTTATGATGAACTCTTTCTTCAAGAAGCGGCCCCACAGGAAGTGGACTTGGTCGAGCCCCAACGGTTCGACAAAAAATGAGATTGACCTCATTATGACGACCAGACGACAACTGTTCAGTGATGTCTCAGTGACCGCGAGGGTGAAAACCGGCAGCGATCACCGAACGGCGAGAGGCACACTGAACCTAAACGTTAAGTTGGAGAGGTCACGTCTAATGAAGTCAACGCTCCGTCGCCCTCGTGCTCTAATACAAAGTCCCGAAACCTTTCAGCTCGAGCTACGAAACCGTTTTCAGTGCCTAGAAGATTGCAATGCAGTGGACGATATGAATGACAAGCTCGTGGAAATTGCCCATGCGGTCGGAGCTAAGTTTTGCAAGACCCGCCGCAGAAGAACACGAAAGCTCTCCGATCACACTCTTAATCTCATGGCTGTTAGACGGGATATGAAGCTGCAGTCTTCAATAGATTTGACAGCATACAGGCAACTGAACAGACAGATCTCCAAATGCATGCGGCGGGACTTACGCAACTTTAATACTGCTCGTATTGAAGAAGCGATCGAGCAGAACCAGGGCTCCAAAGTCTTTGCTAGAGATCTGTCTGCTAGAAAGAGCCAACTGTCAAAGGTGAAGACCGAGCGTGGCAGCGTCATTTCCGGGACACCTGAGATTTTGAGTGAGATTGAGAGGTTCTATGGGCTGCTGTACACGTCTTCGTTGGAGCCACACGCAAGTGTGTGTAACAATCCAAGAGCGAGTCTTATCCGACATTATTCCGATGATATCCCGGACGTCAGTCTGAGCGAAATTAGAATGGCTCTCCAGCACCTTAAAAACGGCAAGGCCCCAGGCGAGGATGGAATTTTTTTCCTTTTTTTCTTTCCTTTTTTTAAAAAACGTTACCCCCACACTAGGATTTTCTCCTGTGTCGTGGAGGCAGTTTACAAACATAAATTGCACAAGGACAAACATCCAGACCTGGAACAATTATTTGTAGGCCATACAAATACTTGTTCCGTGCGGGATTCGAACCCGCGGCCCCCAGCGCAACAACTGATTGCTAAGCCACTACGCCACGGAGCCGTCAACAGCGGAGCTTCTGAAAGCGGGTGGAAAAGCGGTACTTGAAGTCCTTCAGAAGCTCTTTAACTCCGTCCTCCATGGTGGCATTACATCGGAGGCGTGGAGCAGAAGTGCAGTGGTCTTGTTCTTCAAGAAAGGCGACAACGCTCTCTTGAAGAACTACAGACCGATTTCCCTTCTGAGCCGCGTCTACGTGCCGTTTTCGAGAGTCATTACGAATCGTCTCGCACGCAGACTTGACGACTTCCAACCTCCCGAACAAGCCGGTTTCCGAAATGGCTTTAGCACCATAGACTACATACATGCCCTTCGGCAAATTTTACAGAAGTCCGAGGAGTACAATTTTCCACTATGTCTGGCGTATATGGACTATGAGAAAGCCTTTGATTCCGTCGAAATTTGGGCGGTGCTGCAGTCCCTTCAGCGATGCCAAGTTGACTGTCGGTATATCGAAGTGTTGAAGTGCTTGTACAGTAGGGCTACGATGGGTATCCGAGTACAGAACCAGAGTACGAAATCTATCCAATTGCAGAGGTGTAAGACAGGGTGAGGTGATATCCCCAAAACTCTTCACCGCTGCATTGGAAAACGTTTACAAGCTTCTGGACTGGAAAGGATACGGTATCAACATCAATGGCGAGTACATCACTCACCTTCGATATGCCGACGATATAGTCCTTATGGCAGAATCGCTGGAGGACCTAAGCACTATGCTCAATGACCTCAATAGTGTTTTTTCCCAACGGACTCGTGAAGGGCTGCAATGATGATGATGATGAGTATTTATGGATGCTATCAAAAAAACGAAACAGAGGTTTTCTTAATTTCCCATTAGCTTCAATTTCAAAGCTTAAAATATCTGAAATCGCTGACTTTAAGAAACAAAAAATAAAATTAATTTGACAAGACCCAAGGAAAATAGTTATTAGAAAAGTTATTTCGATTTAGGTTATATACATAAGAAATTAAAAATTCAAACCATTCAAAAATTTTTATGAAAATACTTTGAATAAAACGATTATTTTCCTTTATGTTGCTTAATTTAATATAATAATGTCTTTATATGTTAGAAGAACATTTTTATAACTCTTACCCAAAAAAATAAACTAGCCTTATTATTTATTTATAAATATTTTAAAAACTCCGCGGTTTGACAAGTCTTAGTTCTTTAGTAAGTAAAATATTTTATTATAATTTTTGATGGCCGGTGACATTTATTTTAGAGTACAAACAAATTATGATTCGGGCGTAATTGTAAATAAAACCAAGCTATTTTTAGCAAATAAAGGAAAATGTAATTTTTTTGAGAATTTAGCTAAAAGTTTGGTAAATTTGTCTTATACCAGCTAGTTAGTTACATAAATGACATGGTTTGTGTGCTAACGAGTTTATGGTTTAATGTAATAAAATCTCAAGTGCTGGTAAGATAAGAACGGAAAAGGTAAAACGTAATGAGATTTTGTTTTCTTATTTTACTTAAGGTACTAACGTTGAAACAGAAACTAACAAAAATAAACTTTTTTTTATTCAATGTAGATAATATTTTTTTAATAATATTTATTTTATTCAAATAATACTTATTGAAAGTCAATCTTACGTTTAATTACCACTGGATCAGAAAAAAACCTCTGTCCTGGGAAGTACCAGCAAGAAACTCAGCGGGAATTTTTTATTAAATAACAGCTTACAATCATGTATGTTACAAAATGAACAACACAAAACAAATCAGAAATAGCTTAGTAGCGATCACCTCATTCCCAGGGGTTATTTATCATTTAACAGTGGTAGAGCCACGCGGCAGTTTTTGCTGTCGCACGGATGGGCCGGCTCGAACCGGGGTGGTACCACGACCTCACAGAATACCAGCGTGAAGTAGAGGTTTACCTCTGCGTTTCGCTTGGTGAGTGCAGGTGGCCGGAGGCCCTTTTTACTGGGATTGAGGCATTCTATCTTAGTCCTCACGTGTGACAACGCATCTGCATTTTGATTCGCAAACGAGGATAGATGTAGATGTCTATGGGCCGCAGCAACCACTTACCATCAGGTGGACTGTGTGCTCGTTTGTCACCCTTATCCTATAAAAAAAAATCATCATCATTACAGTCCTTCATAAGTCCACTGCTGAACATAGGCCTCCCCAAGGAATGCCACAAAGCACGGTTCTGAGCCACCTGCACCCACCGATTTCCTGCATGTCTTACCAGGTCGTCACTCCACCTAAGGGGGGGGGGGGGGGGGGGCTCACCCTACACTTCGCCTACCGTTACGAGGCTGCCACTTGAGAACCTTTCTTCGCCATCGGTTGTCGGTTCTTCGAGCTATATGGCCGGCCCATTGCCGCTTCAGCTTACTAATCCGTTCGGCTATGTCGTTCACTCTGGTTCTACTGCGGATATCCTCATTTCTAAGTTTATCACGCAGAGACACCCCGAGCATAGCCCTCTCCATAGCTCGCTGAGCGACCTTGAGCTTCCTCATACGGCCAGCAGTGAAGGACCACGTCTCAGATCCGTAAGTCATCACTGACAACATGTACTGGTTGTACAATTTCGTTTTCAGATTTTGAGGTATGTCTAACGAGAAGATGTGTCGTAGTTTCCCGAACGCTGACCAGCCGAGTTGAATCCCTAGTCGGACTATTTTTTTTATAGGAGAGGGGGTAACCGAGCATGCGGCTCACCTGATGGTAAGTAAACGTCCCTAAGTCGTATGGGTACGGAAAAATCGCTGATGGTAATCGATTCCACAAGGAAGTTGTGCGAGGAAGAAAACATCTTCTAAATCGCACAGTGGTGGACCGCCAATCATCCAGATGGTGTGGATGGTATCGGGAGTCCTGCCGCGATGTGCGTTCGTGAAATTTGGCGGCTGGGATTAATCCGACCAATTCCTCAGAACACTCCCCGTGGTAAATGCGAAAGAAAATGCAAAGGGATGCAACATCTCTTCGCAGTGCCAATGAATCCAGCCGATCGGAAAGGACTCGGTCGTCGATGATTCGAGCCGCTCTGCGCTGAATGCGGTCAAGTGGAAGGAGCTGGCACTGGGGATCCCCTGCCCAGAGATGGGAACAGTATTCCATGTGAGGCAAAAACTGCGCCTTGATAAGTTGCAGGCGGTGTGCCGACATGAAATACTGTCCCGCTCTGCTGAGCACGCCAAGCTTTTTAAAGGCCAATTTGGCCGTCTCTTGCAAGTGACCACGAAACTGCACGTCACTCGATATGTCGACTCCGAAGATTCCGATACTGGCTGAGGCAAGAAGGGGAGTGCCTTGAAACTGAGAAGATACGAAAAAGGGGTTCTTTTCAATGGTAAACGCGCAAACTTGTGTCTGAGGATTAAACTGGACTAGATTTAGTCGCCCCCAATCCAAGACTTTGTTCAGCAAAGACTCGACTTTAGGCACAAGTTTGTTCCGGTTCTCGGCGACGTTTTCCCGAGAAATATTGGCACGGCCGGTATATAGAGCATCACCAGTGCTGTCATCCACATAGCAATGAATGTTGCCAGTTAGCAACATATCATTGATATGCAGAAGAAACAGCGTTGGTGATAGCACATTTGTCCCAGGTAAACATACACGTCAACAACTTCGAGCTTAGTGCTTCCAACAACTACCGGCATAGGTGTGACATGGACGTTAAACATACATACATATACATACATAAACACTCACGCCTGTCACCCAGAGGGGTAGGCAGAGACTATGGACTTCCATTTGGCACGATCCTGATAGACCTCTCTCGCTTCCTCCACATCCATATACCTACGCATACACGCTCGTCGGTTAAAGGTACTCTTGATTTGGCCCGTTTTCAATATATCGCCAATTTGGTCGATAAACTTTCGCCTAGGGCGACCCTTCCCGACTCTGCCGTTCACCTCTGCAACATAAATTTGCTTTGTCACTCTTTCCTCATTCATTCTTTCTACATGACCAAACCACCGAAGCATTCCTTTCTTAATCCTGGTCACAACATCATCTTGCAAACGACACTCTTCTCTTATTAAACAATTTCTCACTCTGTCCTTCAGATTCATCCCTAACACACTCCTTAATGCCCGCATTTCTACAGCATTTATTCTACTCTCGTGCTTCTTCTGCCACACCCAACTTTCACTACCATACATTAAAGTAGGCACTAACACAGCATTGTGAATTGCCATACGTGCCTTTTTGGACACATTCTGACTTTTCACTATAGAGTGTAGAGCCCCATTCACTCTATTTCCTGCATTCACTCGTCGTTCTATATCCTTATCATATCTACCATCCTTGCTAAACACACATCCCAAATACACAAACTCATCTACTTGCTCTACCAACTCCCCTTCTATTCTTATTTCACATATCGTTTTACTTTCTTCTCTTTCAAAAACCATAACTTTCGTCTTACTTGCGTTCACTTTCATTCCCTTTTCTTTTAATGTCCTGTTCATTAATGTAACCATCATTTGCAACTCGGCTGCCGAAGACGCAAGTATGACTTGATCATCGGCGTACAAAAGGCATTTGACGGTTAACTCACCCATTCTAAACCCGCATTCTTCTACTTTCAAATTCTCCAAACAACTGTCCATAAATAGGTTGAACAGCCACGGGGAAGCCACACAGCCCTGTCTGACACCTTTATGGATGCCAATCCAGTCCGAGTAGGCCCCGTTGATCCTGACACAGGCACTAGAGTCCCTATATAGAGACTTCAATGCCCGTATCAGACCAGCGCTCAACCCAAATGAGGTCAGTGTTTGCCATAACACGTTCCTGTCCACTCTGTCATAAGCCTTTTTCAAGTCCATGAACGCACAAAAAACTTTCTAGTTTTTGGCCAAAAATTTCTCCGCAATCATGCGCATGGAAAAGACTTGATCCGTACACCCCATCCCCTTTCTAAATCCATCTTGCACATCCCAAATTTTTCCATCAGTTTCTTCCATAACTCTTTCACTTAACACCTTAGCATACAGTTTACCCACAATGCTAAGCAAGCTGATACCACGGTAGTTTTTACAGTCCTGCTGCGACCCCTTTCCCTTATATATTGGGACTATAACGGCTTTGCACCAGTCTTCCGGTACCCGCTTCAGTTCCCAACATAAATTAAACAAGGTGTACAGCAGGCCTGCAACCGCCCCCTCTCCAGCCCTTAGCATTTCGAGTGATACTCTATCATATCCGGCTGCCTTACCTGCTTTCATGCTTTTCATTGCTTTCACTATTTCATCTACACTTATCTCTCTACCTATCTCCACTTCTTCCGGAATTTCTATTTCACTTACTTCAGACGACTCTTCACTCTTGAACACGCTTTCAAAGTATTCCTTCCATCTCTTTAAATTCGAAACTTCATCATTCAGCATGCAGCCATTCTCGTCTCGTATAGCATTCATTCTAGGCTGTTTTGGATTTCTCCTGGCAGTTCTTACGAGCTTCCAGAACATTTTAATATTTGCCTGGAAGTTATCAGATATTCTTCTATCATTCTTATCTATCTTTTCTTGCTTTTTCCTTTCAACAACTTCTTTTACTCTCTTATTTATACGTCTAAAGTCTGCCTTTTTTCTTTCAATCTCATCATTCATACCGCCAGAATTACCAGCTTTGGTTGCTAGTAAATCTAGCCATGCCCTCTTCTTTGCTTCAACTTCCATCCGTACCTCATCATCCCACCACAACGTATTACTTTTCCTTTCATTCGTTCTCTTACTTACAACAACATACTTCGGTGGCTGTATCCACCAAAACTTTCTTAACATTATTCCATACATTCTTCAAGTCTAACACACTTATATTTTCCCTCAGTCTGCATTTATACTTCTCTTTCACATCTTCATCTTGTAGCCTCTCTATTCTTATACGCTGTAACGCAGTAGTAGACACAGATGTCCGATGGCGCCAACGCTTGAACAGACCATTAATTCGGCATAAGACCAAGTAATGATCCGTCCCTACGTTGGACCCCCGGTAAACCCTTGTATCTACCACTGCGCTCCTCATTCTTCCATCCACAATTATGAAATCTATCATGCTTCTATCATCCCCTCTTTCCCATGTGAATCCTCTTATGGCGAAAGAAAGTGTTCGCCACAAAAAGATTCTTTTCCACACATATGGTGAGGAGGTCTTCACCATTCTCATTTATTCTTTCATCGCCAAACGCTCCTAATATCCTTTCATAACCAGACCTCTTCACTCCAACCCTTCCATTAAAATCTCCTAACATAATAATACTTTCATTTTCCTTGCATTTCGTCAACACCAGCCTTACCATGTCCCAAAACTGCTCTCGGATATAAGTGGGCTTAGACATATCTGGGGCGTACACCCCAAGCACAAAAAACTTCTTTAAGCCCACTTTCATTCGTATCCACAGCAGCCTTGGGCTTACACATTCATACTCTTTCACACATTGACCCATTCTTTCTGAAAGGATGACACCGACTCCCTGGCATGCCCGCTCGGTCTCGTCTACACCAGACCAGTAAGCGGTATACATGCCATGTGCAGTGACATCTCTTCCCTTTCGTTTCGTCTCATTCACACATAACACATCTATTCTTCTATCATTCATCATTTCGCATATTTCATGCATCTTATCATTCATTGCTCCACATACATTCAGCGTAGCCAGACGGGCCTCCGCAATCCACTTTTCGCTCCTCCAGGAGACAGGACGTGACGGGTGGCGAACCTCGTCGCCGGTTTTCCTCCCGGAGATTCTTCGCACCCCTGCCCCATTAAAGGGGCGCCGAGAACTCGGGGCCATTTCTTTCAATTTTTGGCTCATGGTGCGACAAAAGGGGGTGGTAGATTTTACGCCGCTACCACACGGCGAGGAGCCGAGTCTGTCGTTTCGGCTTTGTCGCTCGTTTAGCACCACCCGGGGGACACGTGTAGGGTGGGCCTAGGGTTAGGTGGTCAAAGCCTACGGACGCGAGCGACTCATCCCCCCGATTAACATGATTTTTGTTTTTTCCATGTTCATCTTAAGACCTCCAAGGTCCTCCAGTGATTTTGCCATAAGGACTATATCGACGGCAATTCGAAGGTGAGTGATGTACTCGCCATTTAGGTTAATACCGTATCCTTCCAGTTCAGTAGCTTGAAAACATCTTCCAATGCAGCGGTGAAGAGTTTCGGGGATATAACGTCACCCTATCTTACACCTCTCTGCAATTGGATAGGTTTCGTACTCCGATTCTGTACTCGGGTAGCCATCGTAGCCCAATTGTACAAACACTTCAGCACTTCGATATACCGACAGTCAACTTGGCACCGCTGAAGGAACTACAGCACCGCCCAGATTTCGACGGAATCAAAGGCTTTCTCATAGTCCACATACGCAAGGCAAAGTGGCAGATGTCCATGGTACAAAAGCTTTTTCGGAAACCGGCTTGTTCGGGAGGCTGGAAGTCATCAAGTCTGCGTGATTCGTAATGACTCTCGAAAACAGCACGTAGACGCGGCTCAAAGGGGAAATCGGTCTGTAGTTCTTGAAGAGAGCGGTGTCGCCTTTCTTGAAGAACAAGATCACCGCACTTATGCTCCACGCCTCCGGAGTAATGCTACCATGAAGGACGGAATTAAAGAGCTTCTGAAGAACTTCAAGTACCGTGTTTTCCACCTGCTTCCAAAAGCTCCGCTGTAATTCCATCTTTACCTGGGGCCCTGCCGTTTTTAAGGTGCTGGAGAGCCATTCTAATCTCGCTCAGACTGACGTCCGGGATATCTTCGGAATATACGAGTTATTATCATCCATAAATTCCTTAATATTATAATAACCATTTTTATACAAACTTCGTTTAATAAAGTATTTGAACTTTGAGCAGGTCAAATTTTATATGTTTTCTAGGATTTTATTGTAAAAGCGATAAAAATAGATCGCCCTAAGAATTAATTACTAATTCGATGGAGTCCCCCGTGTAGTGGCGGGAACGAATGTGAGTATTCGTTCCCGCCACTACACGATATCCACTACCCCATATCTTCCCGTGGGTGTCGTAAAAGGCGACAGAGGGAAACTGAGGCAGAGGATGGGCAGCAGTTGAAATTTTGGCGGTGGTGACATCAATGGCGAGTACATCACTCACCTTCGATTTGCCGACGATATAGTCCTTATGGCAGAATCGCTGGAGGACCTAAGCACTAAGCTCAATGACCTCAATAGTGTCTCCCAACGGCCTATCCGTTAAGGTTAAGGTTAAGGTCTTAAGATGAACATGGACAAAACAAAGATCATGTTTAATGTCCATGTCACACCTATGCCGGTAGTTGTTGGGAGCACTAAGATCGAAGTTGTTGACGAGTATGTTTACCTGGGACAAATAGTCCGACTAGTTAAGTCCAACTTCGACCGAGAGGTCAATCGACGAATTCAACTCGGTTGGGCAGCGTTCGGAAAATTACGGCACATGTTCTCGTCATGTACTTATACCTCAAAACTTAAAATCGAGACTGTACAACCAGTGCGTGTTGCCAGTGGTGACATATGGTACTGAGACGTGGTTCTTCACTGCTGGCTGGATAAGGAAGCTCAAGGTCACTCAGCGAGCTATGGGGAGGGCTATGCTCGGAGTTTGACGACAGAGAGTGACTAACATAGCCCAACGGATTAGTAAGCTGAAGTGGCAATGGGCCGGCCATTTAGCTCGAAGAACCGGCAACCGATGGGGAAAAAAGGTTCTCGAGTGGCGGCCTCGTACCGGCGGACGGAGTGTAAGGCGTCCCTCCACTAGATGGAGTGACGACCTGGTAAGACATGCAGAACGTCGATGGATGCAGGTGGCTCAGGACCGTGATTTGTGGCATTCTTTGGGGGAGGCCTATGTTCAGCAGTGGACTTGTGCCGGGCTGTAATGATGATGATGTAGTCACGGTGTGTAGTGCTGTAAAAAAAGAAACTGGAAGCGGGCTTTGAAACAAGACAGTCAGATAATTTGTCAAAAGTGGATATTTTTATGGTTGCGTAGTATTTTTCAGAGAATTATGATTTTTTATCATCAGAAATGCGTGGAATAGAGCTCTAAAGGTAAGTTACTAATAAAAGACTGCGAAAAGTATACAACTTTACCATTGATTAGTAATTAGGCAGTAATACATAGGTAGGTATTTTGACCAAACCACGAAGTTGCACATGATTTACAACGACATAAAATGAAAAAACTTGGCAACCTCGTACCGGCAGGCGAAGTGTAGGGCGTCCCCTCACTAGATGGAGTGACGACCTGGTAAGACATGCAGAACGTCGATGGATGCAGGTGGCTCAGGACCGTGCTTTGTGGCATTCCTTGGGGGAGGCCTATGTTCAGCAGTGGACTTGGGAAGGGCTGTGATAATGATGATGATAGTACAGTTTGTGAAGTCCCCAGAACAGAAAAACTTTATTGAGAGGAGCATTGTTTTACAGAGTTGGAGTTGGAAAGTTGACAGATTCATGGTTTGCCAGTTTGCCAACGGCTTTAAAAAATACCAACAGTGCTTTTCTTTTTAAGCAATTACTGTGTGGCCACGATTTAAGCAATGTGCCATCTATAAAAATAGCAAGAACAACTAGTGTAAAGCGTCCCGAGAATTAGAAAGCGCTTTAAATGTTAACATACTGACTGTAGATTACACGTATACTACAAATTACAGTGCTGCTCCAGACGACAACTATGAACCTGGTTATTTGAAGTGAAATGTGAAAGTGCGTGTTACGAAGTTGAGCATGCTTTCGGCTTCGTTTAAAATGTTATCTGAGTCTATGTTGGTCTGAGCAAGTTTCAAGTTTAGATAGGTATAATATATAAAATATAGCGAAAAACTGTTTCAATGTTTGCGTGAGTTAATCAGCTTGCAATTCGAAGAGCGCGTCAATAATGTAACTACGTCCTTAAATCATATCATTAGGTATTGTGACCACATATTTCTCAAATTGACAGTGATTCTTTCACTAACGTGGTTTTAAATAAACGTTCTATTAATCGCAGTCCCAAATAAAGCAAATAAAGGTTGCTAGGTTAGTTATATTAAAAAATATACGGAAAATTAGTGAAGCGATCTTTTTTAAAAAGACGTACAATTTGAATATTTTTGATAACTAGATAAAACAAAATATTTTAATAAAACTTTTCTTTCATTTTATACTTTGTCTTCTAATTTATTGATAGAATTTCTTTTCAAAAATCCAGTCTAACATAATTTGGTCGAATATCAAATAACATCTCTATCTGTCTCACCCTAACTCACATGAAATAGCGTCATTATCTGTTTCATTCAAAAACATTTCTGTCTCATTTGCACTTGTTGAATTCAATATTTAATAGATGAAAATTCACTGTGTGTAGGTGTGGAACTGTTTAGATTTTAGATCTTATTTCAGAAAATAAAATTAATTTAATTTTTTAAGGATGAAAAGTGATGCGTACGAGTATTATATCATTTTGAAATTGAGGATAAATGAGCCATCTTTTAAAGTAACTAGTCTAGGGTAGTACAATATGTATTTTTTTAATGAAGAATCAATGTTAGGTGATCTATTTTTTCAACTACGACTAAAAGAAACTACGTTAATTTTAACTAACCTAACAACCATTATTTACTTGATTTGTAACTGCCATTTAGCACCATTATTTAACACTACGTTAGTGTAAAAATCAATGTAAAATTGAGAAATTTGTGGTCACAATAACTAATGATATGGTTTAATGTGTCAGATTTTCCTCATTTTATAAATTTGTCAGTTATAACTGAACTAAATGATATGGATTTAATTTTTTATTTTTCCCGCGGCTGGTATGTCCCGCCTCCCCCTCCCCCCTCTCGCCCGTGCGCGCTTGACGTTGAGTTTCGGGACACGTTGTATAATGGTTGTATAGAGATGGGTGACAAACAAGCACACAGATGTTGTAGCCTATAACCAGCTACATCTATTCTCAATTAAGAATCAAAATACGCCACACCTGAGGAATAAGATGGAGAGCCTCCATACCAGTAAAATGGGTAGTGTGCTGTTTCACGTTGGTATACTGTGAGAACGTGGTCCTACCCCGGTCGAACCGACCCATTCGTGCTACAACCATAATATAGCTGTTTTAATAAAAACAATCTACTAACTAAAACAAATGAAAGCATTCCTTCATATTGCAAATGAAATAAAATCTAATCGATTTTTTTTAAACTAAATTCTTTTACAAAAATTATTCTACAATAATTAACAGTTCTTTTGTCTTTGAAAGTGGCTTTGAAAGTTGTAAAATTTTTGTCAATGTTTTTTTTTCAACATAAATTTTATGATTATTGGAATTTACCTCTTTAACTATTTGGTATTTCGACGCGCCTCCGGAAGTGGTTGGTGATGACTCTGAAAATATTTTTTTTTAATTTTATTTTTATTTAACGGTTCTAAATAAAGAGGACCGCAATGAATTTCTCCTTAACTTCAGCTTCCTGGTCCGCTGGGCTATCTCAGTTACTTTGGTTCTACTGCAGATATTATCACTTCAAACACTATTATCTACGATCGAACGTAGTCCTCTCGACAGCACGCTGATCGACCTTGAGTTTCCTTTACGACCAACGGTCCACGAAATACAAATTTTTAATTTCTTAAACATACAGGCTTTTGGCTTTTTCACAATGTTTCCCTTAGGCGATAAAGCACAGGGTAATTTATCTCTTGAAGTAGCGATCGTCAATTTCAGTAGTAACTGTAGAGAGGTCATCAAACTCGAGAAAATTGGGCAGCGTACCATATGTTTTTAAAGGAATAGCAATAGTCGTGTTAGAAAAATAATAAGATATACGAAATAGGTGGTAGGAGACCGTTTCTGCCTAGGAATCCGTCTGGCTTGTTACCACCCACTTACCTACTTCTGCCGCACTGCTATTCGGTGGCCCTGGTCTGAAGGATATTGAGAGCCAGTATAACTACCGGCTGTGAGGCATTCCATCTTAGCTCCCAGAGGTATTTTTTTATAAAATAAGGGTAATAAACGACCACACAGTCCACCTGATGGTAAGTGGTTGCTGTGGCCCATAGACATCTACATCTATCATCGTTTGCGAATAAAAATGCAGATGCGTTGTCACCCGTGAGGACTAAGATAGAATGCTTCTGTTCCAGTAAAAAGGGGTCTCCAGTTCTCTACACTCACCATACGAAACACAGCAGCATTAAGCTGCTATTTTACGCTGGAATTCTGTGAGAGCGTAGTCCTACCCCGGTCGAGCCGACCCTTTCGTGCTTCAACTATACTAAGGTGAAAACGCATCCGTAGCCTTCTTCGTTTGAAATTAGTTGCAGGTATCCATGGACTGGAGTAGCCACTTAGCATCAGATGGACTGTAACGTAGATTGTCATTCTAATTTTATAAAAAGATATCGGCTGGCCAGTATTAGTTATTCAAAACTTACAATCAAAAAGGAGGTTCGGAGTAGCTACAAATTTCAACGTATACTTTTTAACCTGTGAACTAGCACTTTATTTGTATCTATCTTCTTTATTTTTATCAGTCTACTTCTTCTTCTTCACCATCAAATAACCATAAAAATAAAATACCATAAACTTCTAAAATAAAATTCTACTGCTGGAGTACGCGCCTCTGTTATCGTGGGCACCCTTGACAAGCGGATTGAACACTATTGGCCAAATACCCAGACTCTACTCAATTTTAAGATGTCGTTAAGTCTCGTTGTGTCACTGTCACTTTGATATAAAGTGATAGAGACAGCACGAGACTCAACGGCATCTTACAATTGAGTATTTGGATTTGAACATAGATGACTCGCACCTTTGACACTGCCGCCTGTCTCCGGTACGGATAATTTACCGGATATGGTTATACCGCCATCTAACGTAAGCTGTAAGTACTTTCTTGTTAATTTTTCATAGAATAAGGGTGATAAACGAGTACAGAGTCCACCTGATAGTAAGTGGATGCTGTGGCCCATAGATATCTACATCTATCATGGGATTATGAATCAAAATGCAGCTGCGCTGTCACCCGTGAGGACTAAGATAGAATGCTTCTTTTCCAGTAAAAAGGGTCTCCAGTTCTCTACACTCACCATACGAAACACAGCAGCATTAAGCTGCTATTTTACGCTGGTATTCTGTGAGAGCGTGATCTTTTCTTCGATCGAAGAGACCCACTTGTGCTTCAATCATAATATAGCATTCCCATAGTCGCCTCTTACGACACCCACGGGACATAATGAGGTAGTGGATTCACTTACTCCAACGTCACATGGCCAAGGACTGCTTTATTAGCCTCTCTATTCATAATTTATTGTTACTTACGGTCTGTACTAACGCAACCAGTTTCGCCGCACTGAAATAACAAAAAAATTAAGCTGAGAAAAAAGAACATTACGCAAATTTTATAGACTTGGAAAAGGCTTATGACAAGAGTAGACAGACAGGCTTGTTTATATAGATACAGACTTTAAAATCTCTATATATCTTCTTTATCCTCGGCGACAGAAGGAAAATGAAACAGGCAATGGCCAGTTGCATCAAACTACTCAAAATCATAAAAAGTTGCGGTTGCCAACCCGCGTGCCATACGAGGCAACTATGGCTAAAGTCCCTCTAAGAGGAATCCCTTGGGGGAGGCCAATATTCAGCAGTGGTATTTTGTAGGCTGATTCTCAGTAAGTTGTGTCATAATCAAAGGAGTAACAGTGGTAGAGCCACGCGACAGCTTTTTCTGTCGCACGGATGGGCTGGCTCGAACCGGGGTGGTACCACGACCTCACAGAATACCAGCGTGAAGTAGAAGTTTACCTCTGCGTTTCGCTCGGTGAGTGCAGGTGGCCGGAGGCCCTTTTTACTGCAAATGAGGCATTCCGTCTTGATCCTCACGGGTGACAGCGCATCTGCATTTTGATTCGCAAACGAGGATAGATGTAGATGTCTATGGGCCGCAGCAACCACTTGCCATCGGGTGGACTGTGTGCTCGTTTGTCACCCTTATCCTATAAGAAAAAAAAGTCTATTCGGACTGGTTTATCATCCATTAAGGTGTATTAGATAGTCTTGTGTAGCTGTCCTGTGGTTGTTAAATTTAGTTGTTTGGTAACTCTGAAAGTTGAAGAAAGTGGGTTAACAATGGGTGAGCTAACCGTCAATGAGGGCTAATAATTTTCTGCTCACCAGATGTCGCTAATTGACACTGAGGTAAAGTTTTTTGTTACACAATGTAATTTAATTGAGAAGTTGTTTTTTAATAAAAGTTTATCAGTTTCTAGAGTATTATATTAATACACAAAACAATGCGTCAGTGGTTTGCTTTTTAAAATGTTTGCACATTTTTAACTTTCTCTTTTATTTTTTTACTTTTATGAATATCTGTAGTTTAGTTTATCTATTTTTAATGTTATTAATATAAAATATAGCTAAGAGTACAAAAAGAAACAATAACTTTTACATTTTCCGAATAAATTATTTCCCCGCTATGAAATCTGTCAAATATTATAATTTCACCTCCTCACTTTCCAGTGGCGCCACCCTGGTGGCTTGCCTCTTGTACGGCAACGATAAAGGCATATTAGAATTCAGAACAGTTGCTCTTTACTGTATATTATTATTTTAGCTAAAGAGGAAAGGTTCTCAATAAGTGGCAGCTTCGTACCGGCAAGCTGAATATAGGACGTTAATATAACACTGCCACACCCACTAGATCAGGGTTTCCCAACCTTTTTTGACCAAGGACTACTTTGATTTTTATTTGTAGTTAGCAGGGACCACAAGGTTAAAGAAAAAACTGTGTTTAACTACCAATAAATTATAATCACCAATTTTAACATAGTTACATAATAAACTGAAACGAAACATTCATTAACAGTATTATTTGTCTATTTATTGTAATAGCTAATAGGCACTTACTAACGTGACGCTTGGTGTTACACTGCCCGCGTGACGAGAAAATAAATGTATTATTTAAAACTAATAGTTTTAAAAGGCAAGTAAAATATATAAATCTTTTAGGACCATATTGATACGTTGTCACCCATGAGGACTACGATGGAATACCCCGTTTCTAGTAAAAAGGATCTCCGGTTTTCTACACTCACCATACGAAACATAGCAGCATTTAGCTACTTTTTACGCTAGTATTATGTATTTTTAATAACAACTAAAAATAAAAAAAACTGCGTGGTAACCGCAGTTTTTTTATTTTTGTAAAGCGTGGTTAGCAAAAATATGCTTTGTAAGGAAATCTATGGGGAGGACTTTAATCTGCAATTTAATCGGTACTTTAATCTGACTGAAAAACTCTGCGTGAGCATGGTTTGTGCGATTCATGCTGCACCTATAATACAGCACCAATCACCTTCGGAAGACTCTTTGACCTAACATCTGTGTGACTTCTAAGAAGCTTATCAATGACAAATGATTAGGCAGAATATGAGCCACTTTTATTATAGATTTCACTGTTGTAATTCAGACAAATTTTCTTATATTATAGCCATCGTTCACTAATAAAACACGAGATACACAATCAGTGACAAAAAATGTCCTTACCGAATGAGCGCCCACTCGAATATTTGGGTGCGCTTTTAATTGGTACGTAGCTTCGTGAATACAACTTTAGGCTATGCATGTAAGGTTGAATTATAATAACGTCAAAACGATTGACGACAGTTATTAGAGAACTTTTATATAGGATTGTGTATCTAGTTTTTTATTAGTGATCGGTGATTATAGCGGCTGCAGCAGCTACTATATTATATTATAGAGGCTACAGCAGCTACTATATTATATTATAGCGGCTGCTGCAGCTACTATATTATATTATAGAGGCTACAGCAGCTACTATATTATATTATAGCGACGGTAGCACCTACTATATTATATTACAGCGGCTGCAGCAGCTACTATATTATATTATAGAGGCTACAGCAGCTACTATATTATATTATAGCGGCTGCAGCAGCTACTATATTATATTATAGAGGCTACAGCAGCTACTATATTATATTATAGCGGCTGCAGCAGCTACTATATTATATTACAACGGCTGCAGCAGCTACTATATTATATTATTGAGGCTACAGCAGCTACTATATTATATTATAGCGGCTGCAGCAGCTACTATATTATATTATAGAGGCTACAGCAGCTACTATATTATATTATAGTGGCTGCAGCAGCTACTATATTATATTATAGAGGCTACAGCATCTACTATATTATATTATAGCGGCTGCAGCAGCTACTATATTATATTACAGCGGCTGCAGCAGCTACTATATTATATTATAGAGGCTACAGCAGCTACTATATTATATTTTAGCGGCTGCAGCAGCTACTATATTATATTATAGAGGCTACAGGAGCTACTATATTATATTATAGCGGCTGCAGCAGCTACTATATTATATTATAGAGGCTACAGCAGCTACTATATTATATTATAGCGGCTGCAGCAGCTACTATATTATATTATAGAGGCTACAGCAGCTACTATATTATATTATAGCGGCTGCAGCAGCTACTATATTATATTATAGAGGCTACAGCAGCTACTATATTATATTATAGCGGCTGCAGCAGCTACTATATTATATTATAGAGGCTACAGCAGCTACTATATTATATTATAGCGACGGCAGCACCTACTATATTATATTACAGCGGCTGCAGCAGCTACTATATTATATTATAGAGGCTACAGCAGCTACTATATTATATTATAGCGGCTGCAGCAGCTACTATATTATATTATAGAGGCTACAGCAGCTACTATATTATATTATAGCGGCTGCAGCAGCTACTATATTATATTATAGAGGCTACAGCAGCTACTATATTATATTATAGCGGCTGCAGCAGCTACTATATTATATTATAGAGGCTACAGCAGCTACTATATTATATTATAGCGGCTGCAGCAGCTACTATATTATATTATAGAGGCTACAGCAGCTACTATATTATATTATAGCGGCTGCAGCAGCTACTATATTATATTATAGAGGCTACAACAGCTACTATATTAAATTATAGCGGCTGCAGCAGCTACTATATTATATTATAGAGGCTACAGCAGCTACTATATTATATTATAGCGGCTGCAGCAGCTACTATATTATATTATAGAGGCTACAGCAGCTACTATATTATATAATAGCGGCTGCAGCAGCTACTATATTATATTATAGAGGCTACAGCAGCTACTATATTATATTATAGCGGCTGCAGCAGCTACTATATTATATTATAGAGGCTACAGCAGCTACTATATTATATTATAGCGGCTGCAGCAGCTACTATATTATATTACAGCAGCTGCAGCAGCTACTATATTATATTATAGCGGCTGCAGCAGCTACTATATTATATTATAGCAGCTACAGCAGCTACTATATTATATTATAGCGGCTGCAGCAGCTACTATATTATATTATAGAGGCTACAGCAGCTACTATATTATATTATAGCGGCTGCAGCAGCTACTATATTATATTACAGCGGCTGCAGCAGCTACTATATTATACTACTAATATACTATATTTAAAAATTACCGTGTTCTGATTTTGGCTGTGGTATTCCTTCCGGTGAATGCTGAAGCGACGTTCGATTTCTGGACAAGTCTGTACAATACAACAAATCTGAACATGTAATATCATATCAGAACATGTTTAATAGGACCAAGACAGAATGTAATGTCAATGGAATGCCTAGTTCCCAGTAAAAAAGGTCTCCGGTTCTCTACACTCACCATACGCAACACAGTATTATTGAGCTGCTATTTTACGCTGAGTGTTCTGTGAGATCGTGGTCCTTCCCAAGTCGAGCCGATTTAGTACTATCCACCTTAATAAGCTACATTATGGCTCTGCCATGAGTACATACTTTACTAAGCAGGCTAAATATTATTTTTTATATTGTTACGTGGTCCTTAATGGCTGGACGAATGAGAAAGCTTAAGGTCGCTGAGCGAGCTATGGAGAGGTCTATGCCCGGAGATTCTCTGCGTGACAGACGTGTTAATGAGTATATCAGTAGTAGAACTACAATAACTGACATAGCCCAATAGATCAGTAAGCTGAAGTGGCAATGGTTGGAGCCGTAACCGCAAGGTTGTAAGGTGGCACAGAATCCTGTTTTGTGACATATAGGGAAGACCTATGTTCTACAGTGGACTTGTGAAGGCTACGTTGATGATGCTAACTTATGGCAATATTAAAATTGTTATTTAAATCTTACCACAGACTCTTCCTCGCAAACGTGTCTGAAGGCATCACGAATACACTTCCTCATGTCGTTGAGGTATCTCACTTCAGCGCCTCTGCCCATCCTCTGCACGCGAGGCAGTAAATCTCTAAAATAACGCTCCAGCATTTTGAACATACACTTTGGATATATAAGGCGGATAACTCATCAAAGTTTTTGTTTTTAAATGAAGTTTATTTTTTTTATAATTCAACTCAAGTGGCGTCTATATTCATTTATTATACACGTAAAGGCCGTGACCGACAGACGCATCATAAGTTTACGGTAAAGTTTACGGCAGTTTTACTCACACTCTTCCTGACACTCTATGCAAGCCACATAGTTATTATTTATAATGGAAGTTGAAACAACTTTCAACGCCAAATTCCATAAAAAGCTGGCGAGTCGGCTAACAAACCGCAGTTTTGCGATGATCAACCAAACGCTCAAACTTCGAGCCACTCCACGATAAAACTCGTAGGTACGTCGATCAAGGAACGAGCACACAGATACTGTGGTGCATACAAAGAGATTTAAATATATTGCATACCTTAAGCGAAAGCGCAAGGTAATGTTCTACTATCGCCTAAAAATTAAAATTCCAACAATTTATCGAATAAAATCGTATCTAGCAATCATATTATACATATAAATGATATAAAAAGCACATTGTTAGAAAGATAAATGATTGTTGAACTTATTAATAATTTTTTTAAATCGATTAATTGCTATTTTTAAATAAAAAAAAGGGTTTTAGTGGCTTATGGTGTGGATTTATCATGTCCCCGTGGCTTGTAAACACTATAACTTTTGAAAATATCAATTGTTTAACTCAATCTATTTTTTAATCTCTTCATCTATCATGTGGGAAGCCACTGAATGTAAATGGCAGTGTAATTTTGTTTTGTTTAGCTATAATTAATTTTTTTCGGCTCCAAAATGGCGAAATTTCCGTTGATTTGGTTACCTCGTATATAAATTGTTTCTGTAAATGGGGATCTACAGCCACAGAGTAGTTTAGTTCACAGAGTACCTTTGTATTAAGTTTAGTTCGGCTTCAGTCGCCATAGATAATACACTACAGTCGCCGTCGTGAGTGGACCACAGAGTACTTTCCTATATGGAGTGGACATTGTTTCGGTTGTTTTCAGCGGCTCTCAAAAAGATCGCTGTACAAAATACAAATACACAATATTCGAATAACCAAATTTCTTAAATACTTGATTATAATAATAATAAGAGATTTTTTTATTACAATATTTAAAAGCACAGAATAAATAATAGTAGTACGTACTAAAAGTAAGTAGTATATTTTTTTTGTCGTGGGTGACATTTTCATGCTTTTCGAGGGTGTCGAAACCGATAGGGTTGTCGAAATGTAAATCCAAGATGGCGGCCGCAATAGGTATCAATTTTTTCATCATGGGTGTCATTTTCATGGTTTTCGAGGGTGCTGAAGCCGATAGTGCTGTGTAAATGTAAATCCAAAGTGGAGGCTGCAATAGGTATAAAATTTTTCATCATAGGTGTCATTTTCATGGTTTTCGAGGGTGTTGAAGCTGATAGTGCTGTCAAAATGTAAATCCAAGATGGCGGCAAAATTAGGTACCAATTTATTCATCATGGGTGTCATTTTCATGGTTTTCGAGGGTGTTGAAGCCGATAGTGCTGTCAAAATGTAAATCCAAGATGGCGGCTGCAAAATATATAAATTTTTTCATCTTGGGTGTCATTTTCAGGGTTTTCGAGGGTGTTGAAATCGATAGTGCTGTCGAAATGTAAATCCAAGATGGCGGCTGCAATAGGTATCAATTTTTTCATCATGGGTGTCATTTTCATGGTTTTCGAGAGAGTTGAAGCCGATAGGGTTGTCGAAATGTAAATCCAAGGTAGCGGCTGCAATGGGTATCAATTTTCTCATCATGGGTGTCATTTTCATGGTTTCCGAGGGTGTTGAAGCCGATAGTGTTGTCGAAATGTAAATCCAAGATGGCGGCTGCAAAATATATCAATTTTTTCATCTTGGGTGTCATTTTCATGGTTTTCGAGGGTGTTGAAGCCGATAGTGCTGTCGAAATGTAAATCCAAGATGGCGGCTGCAACAGGTATCAATTTTTTCATCATGGGTGTCATTTTCATGGTTTTCGAGGGTGTTGAAGCCGATAGTGCTGTCGAAATGTAAATCCAAGATGGCGGCTGCAATAGATATAAATTTTTTCATCTTGGGTGTCATTTTCATGGTTTTCGAGGGTGTTGAATCCGATAGTGCTGTCGAAATGTAAATCCAAGATGGCGGCTGAAGTTGGTACCTATTTTTTCATCTCGGGTGTCATTTTCATGGTTTTCAAGAGTGTTGAAGCCGATAGTGCTGTCGAAATGTAAATCCAAGAGGGCGGCTGCAATAGGTATCAATTTTTTCATCATGGGTGTCATTTTCATGGTTTTCGAGGATGTTGAAGCCGATAGTGCTGTCGAAATGTATTTAAACTACTTTAATAATTCCGTATAATCATGTTATACGTAATTTTTTTAATGCGCTTAAGGTATGCCCAATTGGATTTACCAATATATATATTACTACTACTACTTAAATGTCTTTGGGTGCATAGATAGCTATATCTATCCTTGATATTGGAACAAAATGCAAGTAAGTCGTCACCCGTGTGGACTAAGATTGAATAAGTTGTTACTTAATAAAAGAGTCCCTGATTCCTGTCACTTATTATATGAAACACCTGCTGTTATTAAGTGGCGAAGCTTGCGAAGTCACTTATTGATTTCACGATGTCTGTCCGTCTGTCCGTCCGTCCGTCCGTCTGTCCGTCTGTCCCACGATTATCTCGAGAACGGTTTCGAATTTTCAAATTCTGTTTTCAGCAATCGATTACTGATCACCCAGGCATCTGAACCTTCTATTTTGAAATTGTTTTTTTTCCGTTAGAAACCGCTACAAAGCTGATTGCTTCGCCAATTTGCTATGCTGTTAGCTTGCTAGGTTTATTCATGCTGGTATTGTATTGTATAATTGGGAGGCCTTCGTGCTGCAGACTTATTATAGTTGCAGCGCGACTTCACCACGTATTTAAATTCAGATAGTAACGTACGTACGAGTAGGGCGACTTATGGATTAAATAAACTTTGAAATGAAAGACAAAGTACAAACTGAAGTAGGTAATGGAGAGGAGCCTCTTCCCGATAACAACTATAAATAGAAAAATAAACGTCGTTATAAGCGTCAGTAGCCTAATGGCAGGGCGCTGACCGCGAACTCGAAAGGTCGTGGGTTCGAATCCGCCATTCGACTACTGTCGTGAACCACTTCTAACACAAGCATTCTAAGCTTACCAGAAGTGGTTATCGGGAATATTAGTAATAACATTACTAGTATTTTTAATTTAAAAGAAATAAAAAAATAAACTGCCAAACCGCCTGCCAATCGTGGCAAGTATGTATTAATCCATATGCGGTAATCTATGGGTTTAGGCCTATGTTCCCGAATGGACTTTTGATAGGCTGTAACGTGAATGAATCAAATAGAACCCCGCCTACCTTACCTTCGGTAGAGGAGACTAAATAGCCTGAAGTTGGAAGATGGAATGTATAAAGTTTTACAGCTAATATACGCCCCACTGCTGGGCACAGGCCTCCTCTCATTTCTGAGAGGGTTTTAGGGCTAGGAAGTGTCCGCCGCGCTGGCCCAATGCGTGTTGGCGAAATTCACATGTCTTCGAAATAGTTTTTCTTTTTATTACTCAGATATGCAGGTTTCCTCACGATGTTTTCCCTCACCGCCGAGCACGTGGTATATCAGCACTTAAAATTGCAATTGACAATTTCATTGGTGCCGGCGGGGATCGAACCCGGGTTGCTCGCGTACTGTGATATTTACCGCGAGCGCCAACCATCTGTGCTACCACGGCTATGGACTGGATATATATAATAATAATTACAACACCACTGCACTAGGAAATACACACCACTGTCGATGATACGACACGTGTTCCGCCTCCAAACGAGGCGTTCTCAGTTACTAGACTCTGCGGTCAGCGGTCAGCCACTACGGATGCGAATCCTTAGCTAATTAATTTTTAACATCTTTAGTAAAAAAAGGAATAATTCATAGCCCTTATTGGTACCAACTCTCTTATTTTTTAAACCGAAATACAGCAGTGGTTGCGCATCTGCTTGGTAGTAGAAATAGGTAAATAGGTGTTACGAAAACAGACGAACGTTGGCGTTGATTTAATTATTTTGTATAGTTTTCTGTTTTCTATAGCGTTAACAATATGTGGAAAGTCATCTTAGCTAACCCCGCTGGACAGAAAAGAATTGACGGCTCCGTGGCGCAGTGGCTTAGCAAAGAGTTGCTGCGCTGGGAGCCGCGGGTTCGAATCCCGCACGGAACAAATATTTGTATGGCCTACAAATAATTGTTCCGGGTCTGGATGTTTGTCCTTGTGCAATTTGTGTTTGTAAACTGAAAATCCTAGTATGGGGGTAACGTTTTTTAAAAAAAATCCTTTTATTTTATAGGATAAGGGTAACAAACGAGCACACAGTCCACCTGATGGCAAGTGGCTGATGGTAACATATATCCTCGATTACGAATCAAAATGCAGATTCACCTCTCACCCCTGAGGACTAAGATGGAATGCTTAGTTTCCAGTAAAAAGGGTATCCGGTTCTCTATATTCACCATACGAAACACAGCAGCGTTAAGTTGCTATTTTATTCGCTGGTATTTTGTGAGAGCGTGGTCCTTCCCTGGTCGAGCCGACTCATTCGTGCTACAACTATACCAGTAATATAGCTGCAGCATGGCTCTACCAAGTACACACTTAGTAACTACGTCATATAAATATAGCAATAATGCTTCAAGTTTAATTACCTTAAACCCGAGTTTTCCTTTGTACTAGATGTGCTAGATGTTTTATAATTTGTTGCCTCAGCACTAAAGCCAGTGTCCTGATTAGTATGTTTATTGTTTTTATACGTCGGTGACTCTCCCCTGCATCGAGTGTACGTCTGTATGTTCTTATGGCTCACATAGTTCACTTGTTTTTCGTTAAAACACTTGTTGTTCTTGTTATGTGTCATTGAATGTACCTTCTTGGTTTTTTCTTTGTTCACTGTAATGTTAATTATGTTGGTAAAGTTAGTAGACTGGACTTATTGAAATCATAGTCACTGTGTCAAAATGTGTGATTAAAATGACTCATATCCACTCAATATAATATAATTATATACTTAATATGATATTTATGTACGTTTGCCAAAAAAAATCAGTAAATCTGGTTTGGGTTGGCATTAGGTTTCGTTGTGGTCGAGTTATCAATAACTTTTATATTTACCCTGTAATAAGTCCATGACAGTATAGTGGCAGTGTAAGAATACCAACTACCCTACATCGATCCCATGTGTATTTAAGTAGCGACAGAGGGAACAAACCAGGAGATGGACAGCAGTATTTTTTTAAAACCCCCAAAAAAATAAAACATTGTGGTTGCTAACCACAAAAAAGACAAAAGAGCGTACAGTCCACCTGATGGTAAGTGGATATTGTGGCCCATAGACATCCACACTAGTCCTCAATTAAGAATCAAAAAGCAGATGAGTTGACACCCCTAAGGACTGATATAGAATGTCACTCACAGTACGAAACACAGCAGCATTATGCAACTATTTCACGCTGGTGAAGAGAGTCGTCCTTACCCGGTCGAGCCAACTACAGATTGACTCTATCTTCTTCTCCTTTACTGTCTTAGAACAATCAAATTGTAACTAACACGCTTGCCACTTGTCAAGTATTGGACACCAAATAGAGCAGCTGAAGACAAGTGACATTGACACAGAGATGGCAGATCAATTATCAAACGACGACCTACATCAATATGTGGTTATTTATTTATCTTCTGCTGGGAGCAGCTATACTAGCATCAGCATTGTTTGCTTTGAGGGGCCTACGTCGCCCTCTTAAAGCAAAAGATCAGTTGAATGTACATTTCACTGGCACGAGCCCTAACGCAGAGCAGACACCATCGGTCGAGCCCCGCGGTATTGTCTTTACGTCATCGTGTGAACTGAGTGCACGCGCACTGGATAAGTCGACGTTGCCTACAGTTTGCAAACGTTTTAGTGATCTTAGTGCAGTGTAGTGAAGTGTGAAATTTATAAGTTTTTTAATTGAAATTTATAAGCTAATTTTTGTAGTATCATCATAATTATCAATTTGTATCATTTTGTAATCACCTATCAATCATCATCTGTTCTCTCTCTCACCCAGCAGCATGTACGGTCTTTACAAACCCCACATTTCTGCACATCAGCATTTTTACCTTATTGTTTCATTTTTCATTCTCATCAATTCAGTACGCAATCATTCGCCGTCGCGCATTGTACTCACTTGCAATAATATCAGAATAAATTACATAATCAGTTCAAGCCTTTATCATTTCTATCAATTTCTAAGATTGTCCAGTACAGTAGCTCGTACACAATAAAGTCAATATTATGTAAAAAGATCTATCTATCCAGAGATATTTTTTTAAATATGGCTGTCCATAAACCCTTTCGATGAATTATTAAACAAAATAAGATGAAAGGTTACGAAAAGCTATACACATATACGATTAAATGTAAAAACCTACATAAACACACCTACTCGCTTTGATCGTGCTTTCGGTTTATACAAAGGTACTCTGGGGGTCGTGCGACGAACACTGAGCGCGTTCCGTACGGAATTTACGAATGTGTGTTGCGGCTCATACAAAATCTATGGACGACCTGGGTTCGGAGTAACTTTTTTCCGTTCGGAATTCCGAACGCAGCAAGTCCATATAAAATCAAGGAACCGTCACACGTACGGTAGTTTTCCGTTTGAAATTTTGCGGACAAAACGGACTTCCGTTTCGGGATTCCGTTTCTTAATTCCGATTTGAGGTTTCGAACGCAGCAAGTTTATATACAATCTATGACCCGTCACGCACTTACGGTAGTTTTCCGTTCGAAATGTTGCGGACAAAACGGGATTCCGTATGCGTGTGGCCGACCCGTTCGTAATTCCGAAACGGAATTCCGTATGTATGTGGCCGGCCTTAATGCTTGCACTTGGGCGAAGGTTATATGCATAGTACAATTAACTAACAGTAGGTGGCGCGGGTATCGCACCGACAAATTTATTTGATATATATAATATAGAAATTGAATGATGTATATATATCATTCAATTTCAATGAATGTATTGTCATTCTTAATAAAACAATATAACTGTTCCAAATTTAAAACGATATTTCCACAATTATTTATGCAGCGGGTGCAACGCGCCGGGTACCAGCTAGTAATTAATAAAATTAAATTCCGTCCCATGCGTACAACTGCAAGACTTCAAGTAATTGTAAGCTCGTTAGTGATAATACTCGTAGCTCGCTGTGTAGATCGGTCCAAAAATAATAATTTCAAACTGAAAGTAGCAGTGGTTAATTATGACACCGGGGCGTTGAACCCCTCAGTTCCGACGTAATCATGGATGCTGTAAAGTACTCGAAACGTCGGGAATATAAGTTAATAAATGCGATAAAATCTGTATAAACTGGTTTCAGTCGAATACTAACATCGTTTAGAGATTGTACTGGATAGGATTTTTTCTATAAGTTCAGAAGAACCGGTGGTGTTAGTCGAGGTTTGTGGATACTTCCTCAAGGACTCCGCGAAGGGATCGACTGCTTTAGTCAAGCGCTCTTCACGCGAGGAACCTAAAATAAATATGTATTAATTGAGATATTCATGTGTGTTTGCAGTGGCTTAGAAGCCGGAGTATCCTATTAGTGGAGTCATTCGAATCCTAAGCTATAACGCAAAAATATCTATAAAATAGCAACACGTGACGGCCTCGTATTTTAGATTTAAAATAATCAAAGACCTTATTATTCATTTATTATTATTATTCTATATGATAAAAAAGAAAAAAAAGAATAGAATGGAATATTTTTTATTTAGTATATACATATAAATAATTACTTATTAAAAGTACTTTTATAATTTATCACTGCACTGGTTCGAAAAATACCTACCTACCTATCTACCTACCTTGAGTGGTCCTCAGCAACGGAAACTCTAACGACAACGGTGGGGATGTGGGAGTAACATTGCAGTGAGACATCTGAAAGCAAATTAATGGGATTAATTATTAATAAAATGCTAAAAATATTCCACTGTTAATCGTAATGTGTCGGTGCTATAGTATCCACTACCCCATATCCCGCGAGTGTGGTAAGAGGCGACAAAAGGAAATGAAGCACGGGATGGGGAGCGGCATCTTCTTGAAAACTCAAAATAATAAAAACTGCAGTTACCAACTCGCTTGCCAAGCGTGGCAACTATAGCAAATATCGCCACTATGAGCCCGTTCTATGCCGCAGTCGCAGTGTTACCACTGCTGTGCTCCGATCTAGTGACGGCTCTTCACGTTACCCAACATAGTGGCGAGTGTGTTGACCAACACCGATGGCCATCGTGTAGAGCGGGTGTTTGTGCTTAAGTTGGTATGTATTGGAATAATGGCCCACAAGTTGGCGCGAGTGTCGGTGTCGGTCGGTCTTTTGTAAAAAACCGACACCACACGGTTTTTTACAAAAGATCAAAGGGTTGTGGCAGAGTATTGGCCGCCGCGTCCACACGTTGGGCGCACGTTTAGTTTTCTACCAGCTTCCAGAGTGATCGCACATACCTGATTTAAATTTTATATTTACGCAACGTAACTAATGTCTACAAAATGGCAATAACAACAACGTATCTGTGGCCTATTAATTGGGTTACTGGTGTATAGGCGGTTGTAACCATTTATCATCTGGTAGACAATTAGCTTGTTCGTCACTCTTATATCAGTAACTTCCCAGTAGGAATTTATTTTAAGGGTCCAATTTTTCGCAGACTATACCAACATCAACTGGAGCAACGCGACAAAGTTATTGCTCCACAATACCCTCAAAAAAGTTAGGCGGCCTGTGCCCAACACTGGGACTAGTATATAGGCTGTAAATTTAATTATCTTAATGTACCCAGCAAATTGTAATCATTACTATTCATCTGACCTGATAACTGCTAACGAATCTGTCATCACATATTTGTATTCCAGTGTCGATCTTCATGGGTTTTCCTGCATCAGTCTGGATAGTTGCAGCTTCCCTCCGATTCATCGGTTCTGAAACTGAAAAAATAAACCTCAAATTCATCATCATCTTCATCATCACCATCACCCTGCGGGAATCCACTGCTGGACATAGGCCTCTCACGAGGCACGCCACTTAGCCCGATCTTCGGCCGACCTCACATAAGTTAAACTCTAATTCATTCCATCTTACTTTTCAGAGGTGAAAACGCATCTGTAGCTGATCTTTGAAGATAGCTGCCGGTATCTATGAGTCTAGTAGCCACTTACCATCAGGTCGAATGTAAGTACATTTGTCGCTTCATATTTATGAAAAGATATAAGAGTATGAAAAAGTTTATTTTCGATAAAAAAATCTTCTCTTTAGTTGTTTGAAGTCGGCATTTTCCTTTTTATTAAAAGTAACTTTTATCCCCTTTTAAATAGATTAAGGAATATTGATGACTGAATAGACAGATCTCTAAATGCATGCAGCGGGACGTACGCAACTTCAATACAGCTTGTATTGAAGAAGCGATCGAACAGAACCAAGGCTGCAAAGTCTTTGCAGAGATCTGTCTTCCAGAAAAGTCAACTGTCAAAGCTGAGGACCGAGTGTGGCAGCATTGTTTCCGGCTTTTGAGTGAGATTGTGAGGTTATATATAGGTGTGACATGGACGTTACACATGACCTTTGTTATGTCCATATTCCTCATGAGATGTTTGCCACACTTGTGAGTAAAACTCATTTAGATACATTAGTTTTCTGTGTTATAATTACATAGTACATAGGTTTCGTGTGTTGGGAGCCTGAGAGAATTACCATCACGCCTCACACCTTGCACGAATTAAAGTAGTAATCATGGAACCGATTCAGTCTTTATGAATATTGCATAGGGTCTAAGGTTAAGGTGACTTGAAAGTTCACATGAACAAACTCGCTGGCGTAGGTCATGTGAAAATATCAAAATTTATTTGTGTTATAGACTTCGAATAATAAAAACACGAGCTTAATGATTTCTTATATTTACGCGAACACTACACATTGAATAAAACTATTTTTACGGATTTTATATATGGGGCGAAAGGGTCAGTGATCGGATCGAAGTATATTATGATGTGTGTAATAACAAATTAATGTTGCTTAAGGTACCTGAGGAACTTAGCGTATGTTATAATTCACACTGTAACAATACCCATCATAGGTTAATGCTTGATGAAATGTACAATAATATTGTTACTATTTTATATGAAGCCGCTATACAGAGTTATGATGACCATAGATGTTATAAGCATAGTGGTCGTATTGTAGGTTGGAACAGATATGTGAGGGAGGCACATGTGATGGCTAGGTTTAAATATCGCATATGGCTGTGGCATAACAAACCAAGTAGTGGTCCTATATATGACGATATGTGCCGAACACGTAAAATATTTAAGAGCAAACTAAAATGGTGTCAGAACCATCAAGAGCAAATTCAACTCGATATCATAGCATCACATCGTAAGGCAAATAATTTCAAAAAATTCTGGAGAGCCACCAACAAACTTGATATTAAGCCTACCCTGCCTGTGTGTGTTGGAGGTGTAAACGAACCTATTAGCATAGCTAATATTATGTTTGCAGAGCATTTTAAGATAGAGTCTTTGCTAGATCCATCGCAACCGGTGCCCGGAGATGAGAGCTATCATGGCAGTCATGACTTCATTCGTTTTACACCTGAACAAGTGGCAACTGCCATTAAAAATATGACTAGGGGGAAATCTCCCGGCCATGATTCTCTCAGCTTCGAGCACCTGCAGCATGACGGACCTCACCTGCCTCGATTACTTGCTACGTTCTTCTCTTCATGTCTCTGTCATTCGTATCTGCCTAACGACCTTATAGACGTAGAAGATAAGTGTAATTAGCGACCCATATTTTTGGCAACAATTATGGCTAAAATACTTGGCAGCCTGTTGGATACACAGCTGGAAAGTTATATTGAGTTGCACGATGCACAGTTTGGGTTTCGGTCTGAATTGTCTACTGAGAATGCTATCTTAGCCCTAAAGCACACTGTTGAATATTACACAAAGCGACGTACACCTGTATATGCATGTTTTTTAGATCTCTCCAGAGCTTTTGATCTCGTAAATTATGACATATTATGGGATAAGCTACGCCAGAAAAAGATTCCAGCTGAGCTTTTGAAGATTTTTCAGTACTGGTTCAATAATCAGTATAATAATGTGAGATGGGCCGATAAGTTCTCTGAAAGGTACAGATTGCAATGTGGGGTCAGACAGGGTGTAAATGACCTAATCGTTGAACTCAGCAGCAAAAATGTCGGATGTCGTATCGACAATGTAAGTTTTAACAACATAAGTTACGCAGATGATATGGTGTTGCTGAGTCCCACGGTTAAGGCCACCAGAGAACTCCTTAAGATATGTGAGAAGTATGCGTTAAACCATGGCTTGCGATACAATGGTAATAAAAGCGAATTCATGGTGTTTAGGGCCGTTGGCTGTAAAAGCCCAGAAAATGTGCCTGCAATTAAATTGAATGACATTTAATTAAAACGCGTTGATAAATTTAAGTAGGTACCTAGGGCATTTTGTTACCGATGACCTAAGTGACAATGTTGACATTGAAAGGGAACGTAGGGCGCTGGCAGTCCGATGTAATATGTTGGCACGTAGGTTTACGCGGTGTAGTGAACAAGTAAAGATAACACTATTTAAAGCGTACTGTCAAGTTTTCTACACGTGCAGCCTGTGGTCGAATTATTCACAGCGGACTGTCGACACCTTACGTGTCCAGTATAATAATGGCTTCAGGATCTTGTTGGGGCTATCCCGATTTTGCAGTGCAACAGGCATGTTTGCAAAGGCGCGTACAGATGACTATTACGCCCTTATAAGAAAGAAAACAGCCTCGTTGCTTGGCAGGGTGCGGGCTAGCTCCAACTCCATCATGAAAATAATTGCTGAAAGATACGACTCATTCCTCCTTAAGCAATATTACCGCCTATGTTTAGTTAATAAGGCGGTTGTGTTTAAGAATTAGATTTAGGTAATAACATAGGTTATAAGTTCCATATCTACTAACAAATTTTATGGATCACTTGGTTATCTGAAATAAAATTATTATTATTATTATTATATTATTATTATTATCGCGTTTAATTAACTTATTTTATATTCCCGACGTTTCGGTTGCTTTCCAGCAACCATGGTCACGGGGGACTGAGGTGATTGACGTCCCGATGTCAGAGTTAAACCGGAGTACCTTCAGCTTGTTGGTGCTTCACGTCAGCTATGTTCCGGGAAGTATGCAGTTTGTGATCATATCCTAGGCGGCCTCCGCTATTACATTAGATTTGATAAACCACAAATTCTCGCGAAAAAACATCGATTCCTGCCAAGGATGATACGTGGGGCTAATGAAATTAAAAGAAAACATCCTCATTTCAATAGAGAGGGAGGCTGGATACTACCACCTGCTTGGGATCGTGTAATTAATAAAATTAAAACTAAACTCAAGCATACCACTGCAAGACTTCAAGACACAGTTAGTTCATTCTGCGTAATATCGGACCAAATTTATTAATTAAAAAAGCTGAAAGTACTCCGGGTTAACTTTGACATCGGGACGTCAATCACCTCAGTCCCCCGTGACCATGGTTGCTGGAAAGCAACCGAAACGTCGGGAATATAAAATAAGTTAATTAAACGCGATAAAACCCGTAAAATAGTTTTATTCAACACGAGCTTAAATTATATTTGTGACACACAAAAAACCGATATAGGTGGTCCTAAAATATTTATGAATATTTACTTTCTTAAAAAAAATTGGGTGTTATTACACAAAACTACGCTGCAAGGTGATTTTTTGTCATCACCCTTAAATTAGTTAATCTATTCTTAAACGCCGAAGAATGACGAATATTTGTCTTTGCAGTTTTAGTATTTTTTTATTTAATTGCTAGTCAACCGTGTAGTGGCGTTAGAATGTTCACTACCCCATATCATCCCGTGGGTATTATAACAGGCAACAGAGGGTAACAAATCAGATGGACAGCAGCGTCTTTTTAATAACGACTAAAAATTCAAAACTGTGATTTGCAACCCGCTCTCCAAGTGTGGCAACTATGGCAAATACCTCACCTGTGAGGTAATCTATGGGGGTCTTATGTTCAGCAGTGGACTTTAATAGAATGTAACGGTAACGGAGATAATCAACAAAAAAGAAGTCGATAAAAAGGAGAAAAAAAATAAGGTTTTTAATTTTATCTATTCGGGTCTCAATCCCTGTTTTGAAGATAACGTTTAGCATCACCGTTCGTTAGTACAGTATTTTTTTAAATATATATAGAAGAGGAGACAATTGAGCTACTAGTATGAGAGCTGGCGACGAATTTTGGGAAGGTCCTTTGGGCAAGTTGAAATTGTGATAAAATATAATTTCGTCAATTGGCGAATCCAGTCCCGCGAGTCTGGCTGACCGTTTGCGGTTATTTTGTTACTGCGCAGTATACAACATTTGCAAAAAAAATTTCCAAAAAAATGTTTTTTTGGCAACTTGATTTCTTTTTTATCATTTAATTTAGTTTTTATATAATTCAAAAACAATAATCCTAGACGTTTTTGTCGGTTATAAAGTATTACCAGACCTCTCCAAAGATATTTTTTTTTAATTCCCAAAAAATATACTTTTGGCAATCTCAAATTTTAATCACGTATTTATTGAGTAATTTTTAATAACACCTGCATATCGCCAGACGAATTTAGCGGTTATAAACAATTCCCAGACGTGAATAAAGTTTACCAACTAATACGAGAAAAAAGTCTTATGCGTAGCCATAAGTGCGAGAAAGATAGCTAATCGAAGCATGCCTAAGCTCCTCGCGCTATGATTGGTTATTAAGAAATTATTTTTTGAAGATTTTAAGACTAAATTCTTGTTTTGGGATTTACCGTGTCTGTATGCGCATATATGGACATGTAATTATCTATGTATATAGTTATTAATATTTTTGTTAAATCGATTAATTACTATTTTTACATAAAAAAGGGGGTTTTAGTGGCTTATGGTGAGGATTTATCAAGTCCACATGGCGGCGTGAACATGGTAACTTTTGAAAATATCAATTGTTCAACTCAATCTATTTTTAAAACTCTTCATCTATCATGTGGGAAGCCATGGAATGTAAATGGCAGTTTAATTTTGTTTTGTTTAGTTATAATAAATTTTTTTCGGCTCTAAAATGGCGAAATTTTCGGTGCTTTTTTTAATTGAAGTTTGACATAAAGATATCAGAAAATTGGAAGTATAGTTATAAGGTTATTACTGAAAACTTGTGTGTATTTAAACTACTTAAAAATTAAGTATAATAATAATTCTTATTTTTTGTTTAAATTTTTAGTCGTTTACGAACTCTAATAAGAAAGGTCACATACTCTCATAAGAGTTCATAAATTCATAAATCGATAACTTAAAATGACAAATTTTGTACAATCGACTTCAATATAAATTATTAAGAATAAATCAGAAATTATTGGTCAAATCTTGATCAAATTTATATGGAACCACATGAAAAGCACCAGCTTATAAATAAAAAAGAATTATCGAAATCGGTTTACCCAGGAAAAAATTATGAGATAACACACATAAAAAAAGAACATAGCCGAATTGAGTACCTCCTCCTCTTTGAAATCGGTAGAAAAATTAACGATGCATTCCATCTTATTCGTCAAGGGTGACAACGCATCTGAATTTTGATTCTTTAGCGAGGATAGATAATGTTAGATGTCTATGGGCCTCAGTATCCACTTACCATCAAGTAGATAGACTGTGTGCTCATTTGTTACCCTTATTCTATAAAAAAATAAGTATATCTAAAACTCAATGAAAAAAAAAAAACACAGCGTAGGCAGAATGGTGCAAGACCTTTTCCTAACTTTAGCGAACCGTAACTTATGGCAAACATTCCCGTCGTACTTACCCGATAATGTTAAAGGCTGACATTTTTGTGTCTCCAACGGAACCTCCCCTTCTTTGTTCAGTACCGTAATAGCTAGACTTTCGCCGCGCAGGTTCTCTACCACCACCACACCAGCACCGCCAGCTCCCATGCTTCAGACTTAATTGCGTGGTAAGGGAATATGCTGATAATGAAAAATTCAAAATAATGTGATTTTCTTCACGTATCAATACGATATAATAATAATATTTTTTACGTGGTAGAGCCACTACTCTGTAGCTATATTATGGTTGTAGCACGAATGGGTCGGCTCGACCGGGGAAGGACCACGCCCTCACATAATACCGAAGTAAATTAGCAGCTTAATGCCGCCGTTTTTCGTATGGTGAGTGTAAAGAACCGGAGAACCTTTTTACTGGAAACGAGGCATTTCATCGTAGACCTCAGGGGTGACAACGTATCCTCATTTTGATTCTAAAACGAAAATAAAATTTATGGACCATTTTCATAGCTGCCACGCTTATCTTGGATTGACCGTGTAGTGGTGGTGTAAGAATATCCACTACCCCATATCATCCCGCGGGTGTCGTAAGAGACCACTAGGGAAAACTGGAATAGGAGATGGACAGCAGCATCCTCCTAATAACAACTTAAATAATAAAAAAGTGCAGTTGCCAATCCACCTGCCAAGCGTGGCAACTATGGCAAAATCGCCTCTAAGAGGCAATCTATGGGGGAGGCCTATATTCAGAAGTTGACTTTTATAAGCTGCAATGAATGTAATGGAAACTAGAATATATTATCCCACTAGGTAAGTCCAACTTCGATCAAGAGGTCAATCAACTGATTCAACCCGGATGGGCAGCGTTCAAGAGATTACGATACATCTTCTCGGCAGGTATCCATTACCTCAAAACTGTAAAACAAGAGTGTACAAGCAGTACGTGTTGCCAGTGCTGACATAATGACACGAAGGCTTTCATTGCCGGTTACATGAGGAAGTTCAAGGTCACTTAGCGAGCTATGGAGAATGCTATGCCTGGAGTGTCTCTGCGTGGTAGACTTCGTAATGAAGATATACACAGTATAACCAGAGTAATTGATATAGCGCAACGTATCAAAAAGTTGAAGTGGCAATGGGCTGGCCAAGCTCGAAGAACCGACACACGAAGGAGAAGAAAGGTTTTAAGGTGGCAGCCACATACCAATAAGTGAAGTGTAACAGACACCTGCAGGGCTAGCATGGGCAGGAGACAGTTTTATCCCCGGGGAAAGGAGAAAATGTTTATCCCCTCGCTGAGTTTTATCCACCCTTCGAGCATGGGTACACCGGTGGATATAATATCCAAAGTAGATAAAATGGGAGATATACTTAGACTTAGATAGATTTTTTGTATGAATATAAACTTAAACCCACGTTCAATGGACTAGGATTAAATTGTCCCTTTCAAATGTCAAAAAAGCATAATGTTTTACCTTTCATTTGGCTCCATGCTACGGACGGCAGATATATGTCTACTCGTTACGTCAAACGGGGATATACTTCTCCCCGTTGCCGTGCTTCGGCATAGGGACAAGATAATTTTATCTCTTGTCAGTGGATATAATCGGGGGATAAAATTTTTGTCCCCAGCCCATGCTAGCCGTGCTGGTAAGAGATAGATGTAGTCGATGGGATGCAGATAACTCAGGACCATGCTGTGTGGCATTCCTTGGCCTTAGTTCATCAATGGACTTAAAGGGATGTAATGATGTTAGGATGATTATGGTGATAACTTTGATTTAGTATTTTGAAAAGTCAAAATATGTGCGTTTATACGTGATAGAGGCCACTACGTATTAAAGCTGTAACATGAAAAGATCACCACATATAGTACGAAAGCTGCAAGCCCTTTTTTACTGGTTACTTTTCATTCCATCTTCATGTTCAGAGGTGACAACGCATCTGTGATTTGATTCTCAATCAAGGACAGACGTAGGTGTCTATAGGCTACAGCATCCTCTTACCATAAGGTGGGCTGCATTTTTTTTATAGGAGAGGGGGCAAACGAGCAAACAGCTCACCTGATGTTAAGTGACTACCGCCGCCCATGAACAACTGCAACACCAGGGACATTGCGTTGCCGGCCTTTTAAAAGGAGTAGGCTTTTCCCTGCGTGCACTTTTCTTACTCACGTTTGCATAAAAATATTAAATTTTCTGAAAAGTTATCTTCTTTGTCATACCATACAATATGACAAAAAAGATCAACTTTCAGAAAAAAAAATATTTTTATGCAAGCGTGGATATGAAAAGTGCATGCAGGGAAAAGCCTAGGTATGACAGAAGAAACATGAAAGCAGAATAAATGCAGTTGATATGAAATATGATAGGAGTTAAACTGAGTGACAGGATAAGAAATAGTGAGATAAGGAAACGTTGTGGTCTGAAAGAAGATGTAGTGACAAAAATTGAGAAAGGTATGCTGAGATGGTTTGGCTATGTCGAGAGAATGCATGAAGAACGATTGACGAAAAAGGTGTATAAGGTGAGTGTGAATGAAAGTGATGGAAGGGGTAGACCTAGGCGGACCTAGACCAAATCAGGGACGTCTAGAAAAAAGGCCAGGTCAAGAGTACTCTAAACCGAAGAGCATGTATGAAGGGGTTAATGAAAGTGGGCGAAGCGAAACAATTATGTGAGGATCGTAGCAAGTGGAAAGAAGTGATCTCTGCCTGCCCCTACGGGAAAGAGGCGTGATTATATGTATCTTCTTTGTAAAAATTTAATAGAATAGTGTAATAATTTTACGCTTACCGTCATTTTGAGTAGTCGTAGGAGGGAGAAGCCAAGGTCAGGCCGGTAACAACCTTGAAACTCTTCAGAGGTAGGAACGGGCCTGTAAAATAGGAAGCACAGCATGAACACTATTAAGCATACATACATATATTACTCGTATGCGCCTGTCTCGTTGGTCTAATGTTCATAAACGCGGTTGCTGATCATGAGATCCTGGGTTTGAATCCCGGGTCGGGCCAAAAAAATCTTTGGGTTCTCCTGTCAAGAAATTCTCAATAGGAGCCCGCAGTCAGGAAATTAGCGGTGTTTCACCATCGGAAAACACGTAAAGCCGTTGGTCCTGCGCCTGATCTCTCTCCGGTCGTGTCGGAATACCGTCCCATCGGACTATGAGAGTGAGGCAATAGAGAGTGTACCTGTGCTTGTGCATACACTCGGGCACTATAATCCTGTCCTACGCAAATAGCTGACCTCAGTTGAGACTAACTGCCGTGACCGGTCTGGAGGACATTATTATTATTATATGCGAAAGACTTAAAATATAATTATATCCAGAACATTACAGAAAATTACTGAACACAAAAATACTGAGTTTACCTTGTTGCATGATTTTAGATATGTGCATATTATGTATGTGTGAATCCGTGTTCCTACAATAAGTTGGTATAGTTGAACGGCGCTAGAGCTAATAGGGCACAAAATGAACGCGACTTGTGGCTTTTCTGCAGACTTCAAAAAGGACACGGTACTCAATTCGACTGTATGTTTTTTATGTGTGTTACCTCATAACTTTTTACTGTGTGAACCGATTTCGATGATTCTTTTTTATTTTGAAAGCTGGTACTTCACATATGTTCCCATATGAATTTGATCAAGGTCAGACCTATAGTTTTTGTGTTATTCTTAAAATTTATATTGAAGCCGGCTGTACAAAATTTTTAATTTTAAATTATCACACTTATTTTAAACATAAGGGTCACAACTAGAACATAGTTCAACTGATGATGAGTGGTATGGTCTGAGGACTAAGACGGAACACCTCGTTACCAGTAAAAGGCTCTCCAGTAGATACTCGTCGCTCACCATATGAAACACAGCAGCATTAGCTTGCTATTTCATGCCTGTATTATGCGCGCGGTATTGTGTCCCCGGACTAGATGATCCATTCGTGTTACATTATCTGCAGAAATGCTATATCATGCATAAAATGTCTCTATATAACAAAATACCGTGTTAATACTCACATCCTAAACACAAAATTAAATTGTATTAACGCATCAACAAATTTTGAATTTCAAAAGAAATTACGACATTTAAGGTAATAAAAAATATTTATAAAGTCACGCTGACAGAACAAGCATTTTTTCTTTCTTTTTTATATTTTTACTGCTACGCGACAAGACGTAATGCTGCCAGTGTTTTTAGTACTCTAGTGCGACGTGCTGAAGCAATGCTAATATAAAGGCTATCTTGTACTTGTACCCTTACCTTAACCTATACTTATTATTTTAATTATAGACTTAGAACGCTGTCCAGCCTAGTTGGAGACGTCAAACGGCGAATCCAACTCGGCTGGATAGCGTTCGGTAGATCATGACACAATTTTACCTCACGTATTTCTCAAAACATGAAAACAAAAGTGTACAAACAGTGTGTGTTTTCTGTGATGGATATGGTCCTGCACTGCTGGCCGTATGAGGAAGCCCAAGGTCGCTCAGCGAGCTATGGAGAGGATTATACATAGTTTCTCTATGTGATAAAATTATGAGAATATTTATATTTTTTTTTTATTTTTGGATAAGAACATAGTAATGACTCTAAGTTATATTTCATCATCATTTAAATATATAAAATGTCGACGCCTGAGCGGTTAAGACTAAGTTAGTGAAAAAATCACTGTAAAATTGAGGTCATAATACCTAATGAAAAATTTAGAAAATTTAAGTTGTCGATGTACTTTATTTTCATAAATTTTTCAGTTATAACTGAACTAAGTGATATGGATAGTTTTTTTTTATTTTTCCCGGCGCTTATATGACCCCCTCTCTCACCCCGTGCCCGCTTGACGTTCAGTTTCGGGACACGTATATTAAATATACTACAGAGCTAAGCCACTTGCAGCATTTTTAGTCCAGCGGTGAATCTTTACTAGCTAATGAAGAATCAGAAGAAGAAGTCAATTAAATTTCTCATACAAGGGATACAAAAAAATGCGTGAGTGTCGTGGAACACTCGGTTGGAACGTAGTTCCTTGCGTAGTATATTTTTATTGATTATTGATTAACAAATACAAATAAATGAATTACTAGCGTATATTAAAATGAAGCGTCATTTGAAATAAAATAATATTTCTTTCATGGCACGACAAGAAAAAGTGCGAGGGAGATGGATATTATTCCATCTCACTTCCTTATTTCGCCGCCAAGGCCGTCTACACTATGACACAAGGGGTCGTGACGAAAAAAATCTTACATTTTTTGTCGCCTAGCTCCCATCCGCCAAACCCGTACCACATCGGATAAAGAACTTCGTTGCAATAAATATTTACAACTATCTAAGGGATCTATTAATGTGGCGTTATTAAGATTTAAGATAAACAAAGAACATTTATTTTATAAATGGTTCGTTTTTCGGATAAAATATAGCCTAGGTCACTCTTGGTATTGCTCTCTATCTGTTTGTAAAGTTTCAACACAATCGGGTCAGCCATTCCGAAGAGCCCGGAGGCCCGTATAGACTGACAGATGAATATTTTACAAATGGTTATTTATGTATTAATAGTATCAAAATAACCCCCTGAGCTTAATAGAATCCAGTTAATTATTTTATAGGATAGGGTGACAAACGAGCACACAGTCCACCTGATGGTAAGTGATTGCTGTGGCCCATAGACATCTACATCTATCCTCGTTTGCGAATCAATATGCAGATGCGTTGCCACCCGTGAGGACTAAGATAAAATGCCTCTTTTCCAGTAAAAAGGGTGTCCGGTTCTCTACAATCACCACACGAAACACAGCAGTGTTAAGCTGCTATTTTACGCTGGTATTCTGTGAGAGCGTGGTCCTTCCCCGGTCGAGCCGACCCATTCGTGCTACAACTATACTAATAATATACCTGCAGCATGGCTCTACCACGTAAAAACATTAATTCAATATTGCATACTGGCACTTCTAGTTTATTTATATGTATAGATGTATAGATAAGGCTGACTGTCGTAATTTTGTTGCGTTTTAGTGTTTTTGCGATACTATAAAACGATGTTAAGAAACAATAATAATTCGACCGCATGCTGTTTTTAATGTAAAATAATCATTGCTCTTTGTCAGAAATATCTTTTTTACGTTTTCTCGCAATTAATGCTCAGGCTGGAGACGACAAACCGTTTATCAAATACTATTTTAGTTTGACCAGTTTGAATTATAGCTTGATAAAATTTAAATGCATAATATTTTGTTTCACTTTCTCACTTTCTGAAAGAAGATGTAGTGACAAAAATTGAGAAAGGTATGCTGAGATGGTTTGGCCATGTCGAGAGAATGAATGAAGAACGATTGACGAAAAAAGTGTATAAGGCGAGTGTGAATGAAAGTGTTGGAAGGGGTAGACCTAGGCGGACATTTCTAGACCAAATCAGGGACGTCTTGAAAAAAGGCCAGGTCAAGAGTACCCTAAACCGTAGAGCATGTATGAAGGGAATAATGAAAGTGGACGAAGCGAAACAAGTATGTAAGGATCGTAGCAAGTGGAAAGAAGTGGTCTCTGCCTACCCCTACGGGAAAGAGGCGTGATTATATGTATATGTATGTATGCATGCAATGAGAATCATACGCACTAATTCCTTTCTAGTTTCATTTGTCATGTTTTCAAACCGGCATCAAACTGTTCGATCTATTATGTAGATTACCTTAAGTAGTTTGCCATTGTCCTGGAGTATTTTGGGAATGAAAAAGTACCTGTATTTTGTTCATAGATATAAGTAAAAACTGTCGTAAGTAGGTTATGTCAAAGTAAGATAAAGTTACATATTTTGTACTACAACTGACGTGGGTAGGTATTCCAGTACGCTATAAATATGTCGTAACTGAAAGATAACCGTAATAACTCAGGGATAAAACGCTAACCTAAAAAATCCATATTAAATTGAAATCGATCCTTGAAATTGTTATTTGGAACAATTTTAAGTGCCCACTATTACCACGTGTTTGATGGTAAAGGAAAACATATTAAAAAACCCTTTGTGTCTGAAAAATTCAAACAAAATACAATTCAACGACTTGTAAAGCGTGCCAACTCGCTTTTTGACAATGAGACGGACTTTACCTTGCTCTCAATGGCTTTCCTTTGACAGGTTTTGGCAAGTTACCCTTTTGGGCAAGCTAAGTCCAGCTCACGACTTACCTCCTGGTCTGATTGTCTGGGTAAAAGACTTTCTGCGTGAATGGCCTTTGCGAGTCGTCGTTAAGGGCTGTTAGTCAACTTTATAACGACTAACGCCGGAGTTTTGCGGGAGTCCATTCTCTAAGTAACTCTCTTCATGCTGCATATTAATGATCTGTTTATACCCGGTACCTATGGGTGTGCAGACGAAGACGACGAAGATGAAGACGAAATCTTATTTTATTTTATCAACTTGTTTGTAATACATTAGAATCGATTTTATAGAATGGGTGCAAATAAACTGTATGACTTCAAATCGTTTGCATTTATTAAGTTAACAAATTAATACAAATACAGTAAATTAACAGATGATTTCATTGTACATTCAAGTAAATACATTTAACATTAATATAAAAAACACACAGTCCTCAAATTTTATGATAAATGCGTCACTTAATGATGATTCTCAGATATATTAAGTGGCTTGAATAATAAACTTGGGTACCAAATTTCTTTATTTCCTGTCCGTATATTTATTTTGTTAGATTCCATATACCTTATTGATAATTTTATACATGACACAGTAAAAGTTTTTAAAATTGTTGTGCCTAAATGGGATACAGTACACGTACTTACCAATTAGATTGGCTGGTTAGATAGAAATTGTTGTCCATTGCAATAAAAAGAGTTTACATTTGTGTTTAAATGGTATATTTTATTGCCTTTGTCGTTAAAATTGTTTAGGTTTTCGTATTCAATACTGCTTTTAACGAAATTAATCATTTTGTGTTCCTCAGTAGTCACATGTTTTGTACAATTACGTGCAACTTTTTAGGTTTTGATAATAACTCATTTTTAGATAAGTCAGAATAAATTTTATTATTTTTTATCGACTGTTCATAGTATTTTCGAGTATTTAAGAGTCTGTTTGTTAGTTCGGTTGCAAGACCATTGAGAAGTATACGATTATTACAAAGGTCGAATGTCAATGATAGCCGTTCTAATACTTCAAGAATTCCACCTCTAATCAAATATTTAAAAGCCTTCGTTTCTTTGTCATACAAAAATGGTAACAGTCGGTTCATAAGCATCATAGTAACATGATTTATATTAACAGGAGTCCCACAGCTTCTTTTGAATTGCTTAGATCTAAGCCAATTTAAAATTTCTGCTTTCATTATTTTTGTAAGCGTGCTCGCGTTTATTTCTGTGTTACTGAAGCTATTTTCAAGGATATTAAAATTTTTGTGCTGAAAAATTTTATCTGTAGAAAGATTGAGGTACTTATTGTTAAGGACCATGATCCTTGTCATAAGACTTTCCATCAATATATGTTTCATCTTATCACATTTAGCACTATGATACAAAGAGGGCAAAGAATTTAAGCAATGTTCTATTAAAGTTTTAAGTTTCATTTCGTAATCGTCACTGTTTGCTTCAACTGACAGCTTATTAATTTTCTCTATTAAATTATTAACAATTCTTTCGGTTAAAATTTTAGCAGTTGGATTGATTTCAGACTCAATAGGAATTTCACGTAGCCATTGTAATATTCCATACTGTAGACGGTATTTGTAAAAGTTTTTAAATGATACGGTTGTGTTACAAGATCGGGAGCGTCTTAACATATTATAATTATTTATTACAGATTCGTTAATTACTTCATTCTTAACCATCCCCATTTCTAATTTAATAGTTTTAGCGAAATCTGTTAAGCTGTAAATAGTCTCCGCATCTTTGATATTGTCTGAAACTGTTTGAATAGGACGATCACAAGTTTCTTGTACAATAACCTGAAAATAAACAGGAGTATTATTGTATATCGATAGAGATAATTACTGACCGAATTCGATCGATAACAACATGAGATTATAATTAAAAGTTGTCTTCCTTTTAGTACATACAAACAAAATGGAACTCATTCATCAATGCGATTTCACACCTGAGGATTAGTATGGAATGCCTCACAGACCGAAATACAGCAGACTATAATAATTTCCTATATTTATGCGAATACTACACATGGAATAAAAGTAATTTAATTTTAACATTTTTATTTCCCGACGTTTCGGGAAATCTGCAAAATGTCAAGACGTTCAGGATTGTCCCAACCATTACATCATAAGATTTGAAAGAGCTCAAATCCTTGCAAAAACACCGATTAATACCAAGGATGATTCGCGAAGCTGTTAAAATTAAAAACATCCTGATTTCAGTAGAGAAGGTGCTACCATCTACTTAGGATCCCATGATTAATAAAATTAAATTCAAACCCAAACATACTACTGCAAGACTTCAAGATACTATAAGCTCCTGCGTAGATTGGACCAAAAATTAATAATTAAAAGTTGAAGGTTGCCTTCGTTAACTATGACATCAGAACGTCAAATACCTCAGTCGCTCCCGTGACCATGGCTGCTGTAAAGTGCCCGAAACGTCAGGTTTAAAAAAGTTTAAATTAACGCAAACGCGATATAATCCATAAAATTAGTTTTATTTCATACAGAATAGCAGGCGCAAAATAATACCCTAATATATATGTATGTTCCACTGTTGAGCATAGCCTTCCTGTCATTTCTGAGAGGCTTAGAAGTATATTGGTGGCAGATTAAGCACTCGTTGGTACCAGTGAATTTGTTACTTGCAATTTTAAGTGCCACCTTACCACGTGTTCGGTGGTAAAGAAAAAACTAAAACTGAAGAATAAAAAAATTCGAAGACATATGAAATCTGTCAACGAAAGAAAAAAAGAGCAAAATTACTCACAGCCATGCAGCCTCCATCTTGTCGTTGTACATGATTAGTGTTCATAGAGTGGTATTTATGTTTATGATCGTGTAGACGTTTCGCCATCGATGTACATCTATGTTCGTTGCATAACTGAAAAAATAAGATGGAGTATGTGTTATGGAGAATATATTATGGAGTACGTGTTTGTATAATATTTGAGAGGCAATCGAGGTAATAGTCCACCTAATGGTAAGTTGGTACTGCAACCCAAAGACACCAGAAACCAGCTTCAAACAAAGAATTACATTGTATAATTATACTATTTTAACCGACTTCAAAAATGCAGAGGTACTCAATTCGACTGTATGTATTTTTCTTCAGTTAGTCCAGTGCGTCAATTTCTCTTTTTATAGAAGAGGGGGCAAACGAGCATGCGGCTCGCCTGATGGTGACTACCGCCACCCATGAACAACCGCAGCACTAGGGGAATTGCAGATGCGTTGCCGGCCTTTTAGAAAGGTCTTTTCTTGAAGGTCCCTAAGTCGTATCGGTCCGAAAAAAATCGCCGGTGGTAAACAATTCCACAGAGAAGTTGTTCGAGGAAGAAAATTAATAGTAAAACGCACAGTCGTGGACCGCCAAGCATCCAGATGGTGAGGATGGTATCGTGAATTATGACGCGATGTGCGTTCGTGAAATTTGGCTTTTGCTTCAAAACCATTTTGAAATGTTTTATGTGTGTTACCTCATAACTTTTTTCTAGCTGAACCGATTTTGATGATTCTTTTATTTGAAAGCTGGTTTTTTTATAGGATAAGGGTGACAAGCGAGCACACAGTCCACCTGATGGTAAGTGGTTGCTGAGGCCCATAGACATCTACATCTATTCTCGTTTGCGAATCAAAATGCAGATGCATTTTCACACGTGAAGAGTAAGATGGAATGCCTCTTTTCCAGTAAAAAGGGTCTCCGGTTCTCTACATTCACCATACGAAACACAGCAGTGTTAAGCTGCTATTTTACGCTGGTATTCTGTGAGAGTGTGGTCCTTCCCCGGTCGAGCCGACCCATTCGTGCTACAACTATGTTACTAATATAGATGCAGCATGGCTCTACCACGTAAAAAAGTGCTTCTCATGTGGTCTCAAATAAATTTGATCAATGTTTGACAAGTACATTTTGAGTTATTCTTAACAATTTATATTGAAATTGGTTGCACAAGATTTTTAATTGTTCTCTTTAAGGCTAAGTTGTAAGGCCGGTACTAGACGTCAGATTTTTTCATCCGACATTCCGACCCGATTACCTGATCAGGCTGTCTGAAAGCACTCGTGCCATACATATGTTTGAATACTTAATACACATCCGATCCGATAGTAGGATCGGACGTCCGGGTCGCGTTTAGTTTAAGTATAAATTAAATCGTAGAGAATTTAATCGCCGGCCCGATTGTCTGAAGGTTTGGTCTGCATACTTTTGTACAGAGACCAAATAGACGTCCGATTCCTCCTTCCGACTTGCCAGATGAATCTCTAGCGTGACACTGAACGGACGCATCGCATCGTTGTGGTTCGGACGTTGGCGGATGGCGGAAAATTACGACATTGAATGGCTTATTAGGCTGTAGAAAAACGTACTTGCTTATGATATACAGGCAGTAAAAGGTATCACGATAGAGAGATGAAAGATTTGGCTTGGGAAGACGTGTGTAACGAAATATTGGAAGAAGCACGAGTTTCAATGGACGTTGAAAAGAGAAAGAAAATATGTAAGTAATTTTATTACTCGTAATGACGCGAAAACCAAGCCAAAACTACGCTAAACTTATTGTAAGAACACGAGCTCACTTACATATTTTATGCATCTTAAATTATTTGCAACCAGCTCATACAAATATGTGTGCGTCCAGCAGTAAACTTTTGTTTAAATTTTTCTGATTTTTTATAACAATTTTCATACACTTTATATTTTTTAATTTATAAAGATCAAGATAATTAAGAAGTAAGAGTAATTCGTCGTACATCTTTTCTTTCTGCTCCGTATGCATGTAAGCGAGAACGACTGAGTTCAGAAAAAGTCTGGCGTACGAATCGGATGTGTATCGAGTAAATACGATCAGATAGTCTGATCAGACAATCGGATACAAAATCTGACGTGTATTTGCAGCCTAAATAGAAAAGTCGGTGCACTACTATTTAGCGGCAAAAATAGATAAGGTGTGGTTTTTTTTTTAAACCGGAGTGACAAACGAACGTATAGTCCACTTGATGGTAAGTGGCTACTGCAGCCAATAGACACCTGCACAACTAACTTTTAACAGTAGACGGCTACAGATGCGTTGTGTCCTCTGGGACTAAAATGGGAAGTCTCGCAGTCTTTATTCTGCTCTCTATACCAATTAGACCGGCACGCACACGCGTAAAATAGCAGCTCTGTTGTATTTCGTATGGTGAGTGTAGGGAACCGGAGACCATTTTTACTGGAAACGAGGCATTCCATCTTAGTTCTCACAGGTGACAACGCATCTGCATTTCGATTCGTAATCGAAGATAGATGTAGATGTCTTTGGGCCACACCAACCACTTACGATCAGGTGGACTGTGTGTTCATTTATCACCCTTATCATATAAAAAAAAAGATGCATACGGAATGAGATGGGCTGTAAGCGTCTCTTATGGTTTGCAATGGTGATTATCCATTTATTCCAGAAAAGTCTACTGCTGTAAATTCGCTATAGTTGGCATGCTTTTCAGGCGGCTTGGCAAACGCTGTCTTTTATAATCTTTAGTTGTTATTAGGAAGATGCTGCTTCCCATCTCCTCTTTCAGTTTCCCTATTGTGTATTCTCTAACAACGTAACTACAGATGAGATGATATTTAAAAAAAACTATTCTTACACTTACTTTGTAACATGGAAATCGCTGTTTAAGACTTTGCAAGTTCTGGAAAAATCTAAGATCAATGTTCACCAGAAGGAGCTCTCGTGGGAAAATGGCGTTCGCAACACTGTCGGGGACATCTAAATTTTCTCTTCTCGGTGTAATAGCTTTCATGTCTGCATTTCCTATAAACTTTAGTAAAATGTAAGGCATCTTAGGGTCAGTCGCTATGGTTCTACTCAAACTTCATGTCATGTATATGCCGCGGGCTTTTTGTATAATTCGCCGTATTACATTATGGCTAGCCGTTTTACAAAACAGAGCCGTTTCCTATTACGTCTGGCGAACGATAAGCCAAATTGACGTATTGCAATACGGCGGCTGACGTTCAGTCATATTTTATGTTCAATTTGCATTGTAGGATGACCATGCCAACCAAAAGAAAAAACTGATTTTAGTTCAAAATAATTTAATATGAAAAAAGGACTTCAAACTTCGCAGAACATACACATGATAAACATTTCCTTGTTTTGAAAATATGCTCGACCGAAACTTGAATTTTAGGATTCAGGTGTTGCAGGGGCTGCTCTCTCTCCGCGCCTACGACTTTACAAAAACACTGTAGGGGTAGGCAGACAAGACTACGTGGAGTGGGGGCGTTCTGATTCGGTTTAGTACAGATTCGACCTATCTTATCTATAAAGTCAGGTTGCCCTGAACTCTGATATGATAGTGGTAAATGAAACAATGTAATGCGAATTGTTATAATTTTGTTTTCTGAAAAACCTCTTTGTCTGTGCTCTACTGCGACTCAATTCGTTGTTTGTGAGTCCCATCTTCAGCCACAAATGGATTATCTGGGGCCGAGTAATTAACTTTTTTATGGTTGACACGTTTCATTTTTTTTGGACCAATAATATTGTGTAGGATTCCATCGGACACCAGACTCCATGGCCACATTACTGGTTTTAATGTGCATTAAAACCTCTAAAACACGGTCTTTTGTCTTTTGGCTTTTTTACGTTACCACACTGATTTGAATAAAAATTATTTAACTCTTCATTAAAGCTGTCCTTAATCACTTGTTTCACACATATTTCACTTATTTTATTTGAAAAAGATTTAAAATTTTCACTTTTTAGCCACGTAAATTCTGTTTTTCACCTAGCTGTTGTTATTATGGTGGATAGCGCCCTGAGCGTTAAAAATTGGTATTAAAACTGTCAAAGCGGCGGATAGTGACGCGCCTGAATACATTACAGCTAGCTGTGTCGGAGGACGCGAAGCGCTGAACCCAAAGCGGCGGGAATTCTTTCAGCCGTAGTACAATTTGGCCAGCCGTAATACACAATGGCCCTGTTTTGTAAAACGGCTAGCTATAATGTAAAACGGCGAATTATACAATTAGGCTGCGACATATATACATAGGTCAATTCCCAAAATTGGCTCCATTGTAATTGTTATTTGCAATGCCGTGGTGATGCAGAAATAAGTAACACTTTTTCGGCACTAACAATATATCGTGTATGAAGAATTTTTTATAGGATAAGGGTGACAAAAGAGCACACAGTCCTTATAGTAAGTGGATCCTTGATTAAGAATCAAATTGCAGATGCGCAATTACATCTTCGGCATTACATCTTAGTTTCCAGGTGTATTACAGACGTAATGCCTCGTTTCCAGTCAAAAAGAGTCTCCGATTTTCGACACAGACCGTTGCGATATGTCGTATGTTTTTACGCCCACATGGTCAATAATTTATGAAAAATAAAACGAATGGCGACTCGGCGAATAACTCGATGGGCGAATGATCATGCTCTCACAGAATAATAAAATAACTGCTTTAATGCTGCTGTTTTCGTATGGTGAGTGCAGACCTCGAAAACGGTTCCCAATCGAGTATATAAATATAGGTGTCTATTGTCTACAGAATCCATTTACCAGGACTGTGTGCTCATTTGTCACCTCAAGTCCAGCAGTGTACTGTTAAGGGCCGATAAATGTTGAAGACGAAGATTTAAGATTTATTTTATACTGAGCCATTTAAAAACTACTTATAATAATATATCTGTTTCTTACAAAATATTTTGTTTTAATTTAAGTAAGTTTATGGTTTCTGTGCATTGAACTTGGCTCCTTTTATCACAAATATTATTAAATATTTGACTGCACATATTACTACTACTTTTAAACTGGGTATTTAGTATTAAATGGGTCTTAATCACGGAAGCTGTAACGCTGTCAAGAGTTTGTGTGAGAACTGGCAAATAGAAATACCTACATCGTTTTCGAATTCCACGGGATGTGTACATCCCTAATGTGAAACATTTTTCGTTAAGGCATATTTTTCATGTGTTAGCTACCATGTTCTGACAATAACTATTGTTCATTAAATTAACTTTTCTTTATGTACATTATATGAAATTTTGCACAAGAAATTTATCCTAACTGACATACTGTCAAAGTATAAGTGAAAGAGTGAATTTTTTTTGGAGTTTTTGGCCTGGTATCTAGACCTTTAGGCCAAGTCTTGAGTATTTGTATTCGGTTTATTATAATTTCTTCATAGTTCACTGCTTCACAATATGTTGATGCGTCACATTGTGCAGCCCTTGGGAGATTTTGACGGCAACTTGAGCCAGCAGGCAGCTGACAGTTGGCGATGGTATCTAAAGGCGCCTATGCAAACAAACAGCTTATCTTGAGAATCCATCACCATCAGAGCACTTGTTTCACAGTTTCCACTAATAGTTCACATGCGCAGACACTTAATACACAAAATCGCACCACTTTTATATATCAAAGTCCACTTCAAACCATTATTTAAACAATAATACAGGAGCAACAAACCGCCGCAGGTCAAGTTCCCGCCAAAACTCCTGAAAGAGTGAAAGTAAAGTAAGTACCACAGACTAACTAGTAGATTCATCCGATAATACCTGTAATATACCGAAAAAATCAAAGTAACAGTAGATTATTAAAGAAGAAAACATAGGAAATTTGTCTTCTCAGGATTAAACTGGACTAGATTTATTCGCCCAATTCGAGACTTTGTTCAGCAAAGACTCGACTTCAGACGCAAGTTTGTTCCGGTACTCAGCGACGTTTACCCGAGAAATATTGGCACGGCTGGTGTATAGAGCATCATCAGTGCTGTCATCCGCATAGCAATGAATGTCACCGGTTTGCAACATATTATTGATATGCAGAAGAAACAGCGATGGTGATAACACGCAACCTTGTGGAACACCAGCGTTAATGGGCTTGTAATCGGAGCATGCACCGTCTACTACGACCTTGATGCTCCAATCAGCCAAATCCAATTGCACAATTTTACGGGAAGCTCAAAAGAAGGAAGCTTCGAAAGAAGGGCTTTGTGCCAGACCTGATCGAAGGCCTTCGCTTTGTCCAAACTAACAGCCAATGCCTCCACCTTGGATTCGATCGCCTGCGCTCATCTATGTGTTAGGTAAACAAGAATATTACCAACTGAGCGACCCCGACGAAAACTTTTTTTTGAATTTTTTTTAATCCACTGTCGAAGCACTGACACATAGAGCAACACGGCCCACCTGCGGAGTAGAGGACAGTAGCCATAGCGTTTTTTCCCGATACAGAATTGTCCAGAATTGTCTGCAATTTCTCGCGGGAGGAAATCTGCGCACACACACAAAAACAATCGTAAAACAACAAACTAACGATTTCACATACACAAACGAGTAGACACATTAAAACAGTACTATCGCTCGGTGACAGAGACAACTCGGATACAGACTTGGATCAATCGTTCACCCGATCCGCACGTTGTATGGCGAGCGGCCTGTTTTTCTAAGCAAGTCTTTTTTTTTGTATTTTATTTAAGTTTATAATGAAGTAAATAGCAATAATATGATTACAAATTACTTATATATGAAAGGTAACTCTATCTATCTGCAAACAGTTATTATTTAACAGTGGTAGAGCCATGCGGCAGCTTTTGCCGTCGCACGGATGGGCCGGCTCGAACCGGGGTAGTACCACGACCTCACAGAATACCAGCGTGAAGTAGAGGTTTACCTCTGCGTTTCGCTTGGTGAGTGCAGGTGGGCGGAGGCCCTTTTTACTGGAAATGAGGCATTCCATCTTAGTCCTCACGGGTGAAAACGCATCTGCATTTTGATTCGCAAACGAAGATAGATGTAGATGTATATGGGCCGCAGCAACCACTTCCCATCAGGTGGACTGTGTGCTCGTTTGTCACCCTTATGCTATAAAAAAAAATTTGACGTGACAGATCTTCTTTTGCAGAAAAAACTGAACAATTTGGCATTTTCCCTCAGTGAAATAGCATATAAAATACAACACTATGTCTAAGGTAGGTATTAAAAAAGTGAAGCGCATAGTTGCCACGCTTGACTATGGAAAATATCCCTCCTATTGGCAATCTATTGGGGAAGCCTATGTTCAGCAGTGGACTTTAATAAACTGTAACGGTAACGGTATCATACTTCAAAAACATTTTATACTAATCAAGTCCATTTTTGTTCTGGGATGAGTTCATGATGAACAGAGTTTTCTAACTATTATGTTGACGTAAACATTTTTGAATTTAACTCATACCAATACCCAAATGTTGAGTTCTCTGTCTGTTTTAAAAAAATATCACATTCGAAATTCAAACATTCATAAGCGCCCAGTAGCGGAGAACATTCAGTGTGCCCTACTCGTATTAGTGTGACTAGGACAAGTAACTTTCACTGCAATGTTCCTTTGATTTCATAAATTAATTATTTTCAAAACAAGGAATAATTAATAAAATTGCCTATTTATGTTTAACGAACATAATTTTTTTATTAAAACACACAGAAACACACGTAGCAGAAATTCCTATATTAGTGCTCCTGAAATTAAAATTAAAATTAAAATCAGTCCAGATTTAAAAGGAAAGAAGGAAAGAAGAGGAGGATGCAAAGGAGAAAAGAATTCATATGTATAATCAGTCCACGTTGCAGTTGTTTCTCTCCCTTGAGTAGCTATAGGATGCTATAGGTTCGGCTATAGTGCGATAGCAATAGACCGTTAATAATTTAAAATTAAAAATTTTGTACAACCGATTTCAATATGAGTTATTAAGAATAACTCGAAAACTATTGGTATGACCTTGATCAAATTCATATGGGACCACACGAGAAGTACCAGCTTCCAAATCAAAAAAAGAATCATTCAAATCAGTTCACCCAGTAAAAAGTTATGAGGTACACATAAAAAAAATACAGTCGAATTGAGTACTGTCTCCTTTTTGGAAGTCGGCAGAAAACTACAGATATCTTCTAGTTTCACTGACCTCTATTATACAAGTACGAACTACTTATGTATTATGAAGGTCAGTGTCGTTTTCTATAATAAATCCAAATAAAAAACAAATAGCCTAGTACTTGGCATAATTGTGATTATGGAATCGTATATTCTATGTTCTATGTGACAGCAGATAAGTCAGAGGAGAAATGACAGTTATCTAAATTTCTGTGTTTTATATAATGTCTAAATTAATTACGAAGCTATAATGACTTAGTTATAATAGAATAGGAAGTGTAAGTCAAAGATATTATGCTAATAAGTTTTCTGTTACTCATAGTGGAAAATTAACTATTCACATAGTGTTTTTTTAATAGCATAAGGGTGACAAGTGAGCACACAGTCCACCTGATGGTAAATGCTGTAGCCCATAGACATCAACACCTATCCCCGTTTGCGAATCAAAATGCAGAGGTGTTGTCACCCGTGAGGACTAATACAGAATGCCCCGTCTTCATTAAAAAGGGTCTCCGGTTCTCTACACTCACCATACGAAACACAGCGGCATTAAGCTGCTATTTTACGCTGGTATTCTGTGAGAGCGTGGTCCTTCCCGAGTCGAGCCGACGCATTCGTGCTACAACTACACAATTAATATAGCTGCAGCATGGCTCTACCACGTTCAAAATTGTATCTTCCATCTTCTTCTTCATCATTACCACGTAAAGGTCCATCTGGGCATCGACCTCTCCCGTTGTAAAAAGATTAGCTGTAATCGTCACGTCTGGCTGTGGGATAGACGATCGCAGCGCCAGACGTCTCACATCAAATATCAGTTTATTTTTATTTTTATTAGGAAGATGCTTCTGCCCATTTCCTGATTTGTTTCCCCCTATCGCCTCTTACGATACCCACGGAATGATTTTGGGTGGTGGATATTATTACATCGCCACTACACGTTGAAGCAAGTAAAATAAAGGATGTTCAAATGCGGTGTATGACATTGTAACAAGACATGAAACATATCGTTATATTCCGGAAAGAAAGCAACAGTTAACCAACAACAATTTTGGGCTAGCATGGTCTTTCCCCGGTCGAGCCGATCCATCAATGCTGCAACCATAATATTAACATAAACAATCCCGCTTCTCTTTTATATCTTAAGAGAACATTTCAATTTTTTTTAAATCTAAATTAGTACATCGTTGACTTTGTTGCTTTTGCTTGTTTTTGTCCTCATTTCTGATTTCAAGCAGTTAGCAAGGATCGAGCTATGGTTGCTCAAGTACTGTGACTTGGGTTGAAACGTGAACGCCCTGTCCTAGGCTACAACAGACAACCATTAAATCCCGCCGGCCAAGCGTCAACTATGTCAAATATGTCCTTATGAGCTAATCTATGGGGGGAGGGCGGGGGGAGTATTTTCAGCGGTGGAGTTTGATAGGCTGCTAATATAACACTTATAGAAGTACGTAAATAGTAAATTTGAATTGGAGACGTCTACCTATGATGGTGCTCTCCGACGCAGGTTTTGTTAATTTACGTCTGGAGTCAACGAGATGGATACCACATCATGTTGGATGCCATGAGATCTTTATGGTGTTTTTCATAGTCAAATGTTACGACATCAACCAGACGAAGAGCTTCTCTTATACTGTCACTACAGAGTAAATAATAATTAAAAATTAAAAATTTTGTTCTACCGACTTCGATATATATTATTAAGGATAACTCAAGAACTATTGGTCAGACCTTGATCAAATTTATATAGAACCACATGAGAGGCACCAGCTTTCAAATAAAAAATAATCATCGAAATCGATTCACGTAGAACAAACTTATGAGGTAACAAACATATAAAACATACAGTCGAATTGAGTACCTCCTCCTTTTTGAAGACGGTAGAAAATTTCTTTAAAATCGGTTGAGCAGTTTCGGTCGATAATTAAGTTTCTTCCTACTTGTTCTTCCTCACCTTGAAACGCTGATTTTTTAATCTGCAAGTTTAAGTTTGAAAGAAGCATTAATAATAAGGTATGTTTCAATAAATTTGATCACCCATGAGAGAGCCGTAGCTAAGTATACATATGATTGATAATAATAGCTAGCGTGTTACCTACACATTAAAAAAAAACATACAGTCAAATTGAGTACCTCCTTCTTTTTAGTAATAAAATAGTAATAAATGTAATAATTGGCAGCATATTCCCTTGGATTCCAATTAAGCTGTAAATGGAGAATCAAGGCATGACGGCTGTTATTCGCGGGTTACCTGATTCGAGCCTTGTGGTGACTGTCTTGGATGCCGGAAGACAGTATACTCTCCAGCCTCAAGATGGTAATTTTGATTATATGAAGTTATTATTAGAGACGGGGTATAATTTTTATAGTATTTTAAAAAAATTTATTCATTAATATTTACAATATTTTAAAATCTAGAAGAGCGGGCTCAAGCTCGATCTCGTTGTGATGTCTCACAGAGTGCGTGCGATCACTAGATGTGAATTATTCGAAAAAAAAATTTTGTGTCCAAAAATAAAGGCAAAAAGTCCAAATACGATATTTTTAATGACTGTTAATATAATAATATTTATTTACGTAACATAATAATATGCAACTTTTATTACAATTCAGTCATTAATTACAGTCCAAAAGTACACTGTTAACTTAGGGGCTTCCCCTATAGATTGCTTCATAATTGGCACGCTTGGCAGACAAGTTGGCAACAGCAAGTAAGATATTGCGGCCTCTCTGGTGTTTCAGTTAACCTCTTGCCTCTGTCGGTCCATAATTCAAAAATTAGTTCAGTTACCTTAGTAGATGTAGAGTGGTCTTTTTCTCGTTATAAAAATGTTTTCAGCGATCGTAGACAGAATCTTATTATCGAAAATTTATAACAATACCTATTCATTTATTTGCAATAATAGCGAAATGTAAAATAATCTGTAAACTATACGAGTGTTGCAGTTGTTCATGAGCGGCTTATTTACTTACCGTCAGGTAAGCCTAGGGTTGCCAGACGTCTTATATTTTAAAGGACGTCCTCCATTTTAGAACCAAAAAATGATCTTGTCCCCTAATTTGAAATCTTTATTAGAGGACAAGGCAATATCGCGCGTATTCTACTTTCCCTCTGCTAGTTGAAACCAATAATTTAAAAAATATATCGTCACGCGTCACCTTAAAGTGATTATTTCAAAAATAATTCACTTTTAGGCGACGAGTGATGTTAGAGATAAAGTAGTTTGTCTCTCTTACGTTAAATTACATTGCGTATTGACATTATTTTTATATTATTAAATGTATCTACTGCTGTATGGTATCTACTGATACCATAACAGCATTTTATTGAAAACAATATGATATCCTATATTATTATTTATACTTTATTGTACACCACACAAAACGATAAAAAAGAACAAATTACAAGGAGTAAAACTTAAGAGGTAGGTACAATAAGGCGGTCTTATCGCTAATAAGCGATCTCTTCCAGACAACTTTAAGATTAGAAGAAAGTTGTTCTATTGGACAGTGGGAGGTGGTGTATATTATAGTAAACTTACATACTAATACCTAAATTAAACTAAACTGATACATAATAAAAAATATTTAATACGCTAATATATACATTCAAAATATAATAGACATACATACATAAGATTAAATAGGCATATATACATAAAAATTACATAAATAAATACAGACAGGAAAAAAATACATGTCGCAAATGATGACTAGTAGTTATTGCACTGTTAGGTAATAATTTTTGACGTCAGTCTTAAACTTTTCTAGTGTTTTCGCACGACGAATATGCGAAGGAGGATCATTCCATACGCAGATGGCCTTGACTGTGAAGGAGTTTTTAAAGTATTTAGTTCGATATGAATGTGGCGCGAGTATAAGTTCTCCGGCTGACCGTAGAACTCTGTCCGGTCTGTCATGACCAAGAAACTTAAAGTTTTCCTTCAGATAGCTAGGAGTAATTGGATCGAATAATACACAGTACAGAATAGAAACAATTTGTAGGTTCCAGCGAAAGCGAATGGGTAACCACTTCAGCTTTAAACGGAATTCGGAGACGTGGTCATATTTGCGCAAGCCAAATATGAACCTAATAGCCAGATTTTGAATACACTCAAGTTTGTTTAGTTGATATTCAGTTAAATCAAGATAGCTTGCGCCTGCATAATCGAGAATAGAGAGGATTGAAGATTGTGTTAACATAATTTTAGTGGGAATTGGAAGGAAAGAACGTAAACGCCGCAATAAACACATACACCAAAAGTCTTTCTGCTAACTTCTTTCAATTAATGAGACCACGACAAAGTAGTATCGAAGTGGATACCAAGATTTTTAACGGTGCTACTGTAAGGTATTGCAACACCATTCAATACCACCGAGGGAAAGTTGTTCCAGTCAACTCTTGAAATCATCCCAGCACCACCAAAAATAATAGCCTGAGACTTACAAGGATTAACCTTAAGCCCATAGTACTTACTCCATTCGCTAAAAGCCGCAAGGTCAGCATTGATGGCAGAAACAGCGGTAGGCAGGTTCTCAAGAGTAGACTGCGTATACACTTGAAGATCGTCTGCACACATGTGATAGAGAGAAGACATTTTGTGACAGATCGAATTAATGAAGATAGCAAAGAATAAAGGAGACAACACACCACCTTGAGGCACTCCAGCTCGTAGTTCACACCAAGATGAAAATTTATCTTCAACACGAATACGCTGCCGTCGGCCCCTAAGATAACTTTGAAACCATCCAACCACTGATGGAGATATGTTAATGGAACGTAACAGACTCCACAAGATATCAAAATCAACGGTATTGAAGGCATTGCTAAAATCTAATAATACCTACACAGTGAGCTGTTTATTATCCATACCTCGTCGAATATCGTCAGTAACTTTAACCAGAGCTGTATTCGTACTTTGACCCGACCGGAAACCGGATTGAACAGGATTTAAAAGGAAATTTCTATCTGGGTAGTGACATAATTGGTGAAAAACTAGTTTCCCTAAGACTTTAGATAGAAACGGAAGAATGGAAAGGGGGCGAAAGTCGGTAAAAAGCTTGGGCCTTCTTAGGGAAGATGAATTACTTGTGCGCTTTTCCAAACTTTAGGGAATTTAGACGTGGAGATAGATCATATGTCAATAAATCTTATCAAATTGGTAAAATATGAAACGGGAGCTGGCAATTCTATGTAAGCCGCATGGTCGTTTGCCCCCTTTTATATATTAAATAAAAAACTTTTGTCTGATAATTAATGAATAAAATAAATAATAAACTCCCAAGCCTTTACCTGTGTCTATCGCTATTCGAAGTCTTGCTAGACTAGATATAGACAAGCTCAAGTGTGATGCGGGTGCTGTTAACTGGTCATCTGTGTATACTGCTTCCACAGTTGATGAAAAAGTCGACTTCTTTAACAGCAACATATTAGTACTGTATAATAAACATGCCCCTAAGCGTGTCGTTCGACTTAAGCGTCCTCCTGTTCCATGGATTACGACTGGGTTAAGGATGGCTATGGCAAAACGCGACAGAATGTTTTGCGCTTTTAAGAAGAATCGCACTGACCTAAAGTGGCAGGCATATAAAGTTGCGAGAAATCGATGTAATCAGATGGTGAGAGCTGCTAAACGCCGATATATCCACGAACAAGTACTTAATTCATCTTCGGCTGATATATGGAAGTTTCTCAAAACGCTTGGATATGGAAAATCGCAATTTATATATGTAAAGAAAATGTATTTCTTTAATATTTGTCTGTGTGTTTTATCTGTGGTTTTATCTGTATTTGTGTAGTGTAGATAGAATCTATGAAATAACATATTGACTGTATTGACTGTTGACAATGATAAGCTGTCTGTAGAAAATTATAATTTAAGTTTATTAAAAACATAATTGTTACAAAGGGAATTGACATATTAAGGAATAAACTTTAAATGTCGTTTCTTTGTTTACAGGTTTGTTTTTAGTTATTATTGTAATAGTGTAGTTTCGTAATGGAATTTAAAATTAATGAAATATAAAACTTTGTTTACAGAGCAACACAACATAGTTTATTTTAGTCAACCCTAAAAACAATATACCTTACATCTTATAAAACGACATTTTTGGTTATAAAATCCAAACAAAAAAAATGGAGAAACTTTGTTTTGAATTTATACTATTACCTGGAGGCGATGGAAAGTCAAACGTTTTTTCTATAACCTCAATAACCACGAGTGAAAATAAAATGTATGCAATACCAAAAGAGCTCCAATCAGCTAGTCATCATAGAGAAATAATGAAAACAGCTGCTTATAATAAAGTGAAAAATAGTTTACAAAAAATATACCAGATTAGAAGAGTCTGGATAACTATGACAGAAGAACTTAAAAGAACGTACATAGATGAGGATGGTAATTTACAATTTGGGGATCAATTTCTAGAAGAATTGAACCAAGAAAAACTTGTTGACAAAATATGTCAAAAAGAAACAAGTACATTGGAAAAATTATTTGAGAAATTAGTAGAAACCACAAAGGAAAATAGACAGCAGAGCTTAAAACACATTGCAGAAAAATTTGTGATTGAAAAATTTACAAGCAAGAATTCTAATGCAAACCAGTGGATTGATATCTTTGAAAAAGAATGCATACGCTTTGATGTGACTACAGATGAAAAGAAAATTGAAATGCTTAGATTGTTTATGGATGGTTCTTGCGTAGATTGGTACAGCTCAATGATTATAAAATTAACAATGAACTCTGAATGGCTGACATGGAAAAACAAATTTTGTGAAACATTTGCAAACAAAGGATGGAACCCAGTCACTTACGCATTATTATTTAAATATAAAGATGGTTCACTGTTGGATTATGCTATGAGAAAAGAAAAACTTTTATTGGGTATGAGGAGATCAATTGACACAGGTACCTTGGTGGATCTTATTGCAGCTGGCTTACCAGAATTCATACTTAATAAAATTAATAGGGAAACATTAAAAGATACAGTGGATTTGTTTAATGAAGTAAGCAGATATGAACACATGGTAAATAAAAAAAGTTTTCCAGGTAAGAAAAATTATGCAAATGTAAGAACTTATGATAAAAATGAAGATCACAATCCGTGTAAGATTTGTGAAAAATTAAATAAAGGTACCCGTTATCACTCTGAAGCTACATGTTGGTTTAAATCAAAACAAGATGATAAGGTAAAGAAAAATATAATTAAACACGTAAACAATTCGGTAATAGAAGCAGAGTTAAATGAAACTTATCCAAAAAACGAATAGAAACACCATTAATATATGTCAAACTACTATTGAACGATAAATTAAAAATATATGGAGTTTACGATTCAGGTTCGAATGTTTCTCTGATAAATGCTAAGTTACTAAAACTAAAAGGAAAGAGAAACAGTTTGAATGAAGCAGATTTAGTAACAATTAATGGTGTTAAAAAAACAAGTGGTTTGACAACCTTGAAAATAAAAATATTTGAATTAGAATATAGTGTTGATGTATACATTATTGATGATGAAAATTTCAAATATGATTTTTTAATTGGATTAGACTTGATAAAAAAGTTCAAATTAATCCAAAATGAAGATTTAAAAATAACTCAGAAACAGAGTCTAATAATAAGAGAGAGAGAGAATAATGAAAATGAAAATAAAGTAGAAGAAATTTCTACAAATAAGCAGACAAATGCTGAATTAAAAAGTAAAAAAAAATAACACAATGAAAAAATACAAAATAAATTTTAATGAACATGTAAGAGAACAAGACTTTGAAATAAAAATAAATCATTTAAATCACTATCAAAAATTAGAAATAAATAAACTGATTTGCCAATATAAATCAGTATTTGCAAAAAACAAATACGATGTGGGTACTGTTAAAGGATATGAAGCGAGGATAGACTTATTAGTAGATAAATATTGTAGTAAGAGACCTTACAGATGCACTTTTGAAGATAAAAAAGAAATCGAAGAGCAAATAGCAAAATTACTAGATAAGAATCTGATAGAGGAATCATGCAGTCCATTCGCTGCACCTGTTACTTTAGCATTTAAAAAAGAAGAAAACAAAAAATCCCGACTGTGTATAGACTTCAGAGATTTAAATAAAATAGTGGTACCTCAAGCTCAACCATTTCCATTAATTGAAGATCTAATGATAAAGACGAGGAACTGTAAATATTTTTCAACTCTAGATATTAACTCTGCATTTTGGTCTATTCCTCTTCGAATCGAAGATAGAAAAAAGACAGGATTCGTAACACAGGAAGGACATTTCCAATGGACATGCCTACCTTTTGGACTAAAGACCTCACCGGCAATTTTTCAGAGGATATTAAGTAATATTTTGAGGAAGTATAAACTTACTAATTTTACGGTTAATTACATAGATGATATCCTTATATTTTCGAAATCTTTTACTGAACACATTAACCATCTTTCACGGTTGCTGGAAGCAATAAAAACAGAAGGTTTCAGGTTAAAATTTCAAAAATGCACATTTGCATCAGACTCAGTGAAATACTTGGGTCATGTAATACAAAATAATTCTATCAGACCAGTAAAAGACAATTTAATTTCAATAAAAAATTTTCCTGTTCCAAAAACACAGAAAAATATAAGACAATTTCTAGGAAAAATTAATTTTTACCATGAGTATATACCGAGAAGTTCAATAATACTAGACCCATTGCATAATTTACTCAGAAAAAATCAAAAGTTCATTTGGTCTGATGATTGTCAAAAAGCATTTGAAATGATAAAAAGCCTGCTATGCTCCCAACCAGTTCTGGAAATTTTTGATCAGGATTTACCAATCAACATTTATACAGATGCTTCTTTGGAAGGTATAGGAGCCATTTTAAAACAGACACAACCTAATGGAAAAGAAAAACCAGTGGCTTACTTTTCAAAAAAGTTAAATGAAGCACAAAAGAAGAAAAAAGCAATATACTTGGAATGTTTAGCTATCAAAGAAGCAGTGAGATACTGGCAATACTGGTTGATAGGTAAATCATTTACAGTTTATTCAGACCACAAACCACTGAAAAACATGAATCTGAAATCTAGAACCGATGAAGAGCTGGGTGATTTAATATATTATCTCTCACAGTATGAATTCAAAATAAAATATAATCCAGGAAAAGAAAATTTGGAAGCAGACTGTCTAAGCAGAAATCCAGTATTAGAATCGAATGAGAACACAGATGAATAATTAAAAATTGTGAACTTAATTAAACTGGAAGATATTGTTACAGATCAAAATAAAAATGAAGAAATACAAAATAACAAAAACAAATTGATTGAAAAACATAGTGTATTCTACAAAAAGATAAGGAAAAAAGAAAAAATAATTCTATCAGAAGAGTTAAGTATAAAACTCTTAAAAAATATACATGAAAACCTATGCCATATTGGAATCGGACAAATGCAAAAGACTGTTAGTCCGCTATACACAGCCAAAAATTTGATAAAAAACATCAAAAAAATTTGTACAAGTTGTGAAATTTGTATTAAAAATAAATCAAGAGGACATGACCGATTTGGCTTGATGTCTCATCTAGGTCCAGCTACAAAGCCTTTCGAAATAGTCTCTATAGATACAATTGGAGGTTTTGGAGGTTCAAGATCGACAAAAAAGTATCTACATCTGTTAGTAGACCATTTTACAAGATATGCATTTATTTTAACCTCCAAAACTCAGAGTGCACATGATTTTATAAAACTAATTACAAACATAACAGAAACGGAGGACATTGGTATAATTCTCACCGACCAATACCCGGGAATCAATTCAAAAGATTTTAAGAAATTCTTAAATGACAAGCGGATACCTTTGGTCTTCACAGCAGTAAATGCACCATTCTCAAATGGCCTCAATGAGAGATTGAATCAAACATTAGTGAATAAAATCAGATGTAAAATAAATGGAGAAGGAAAAAAAAGAGCCTGGACAACAATAGCTCAAGAATGTGTAAATAAATATAATGATACTATTCACTCAGTCACTGGCTTTACACCGAGTTATCTTTTGTATGGTAAGGATGTTACAATTTTACCAAATGAATTAAAACAAGAAATACCAAATACGGACTGGATCAGAGACAGAAAATCTGCACTTGAAAATACTATGAAATCACATAACTACAACAAAACACTATTCGACAAAAATCGAAAATACTATAAATTTAATGTAGGAGACATGGTGTATGTGGAAAATGGAAACAAAATAAACAGAAAAAAATTAGATGAACTGAGAATTGGACCTTATGAGATAGTTGAAAAAATTTCAAACTCAATATACAGAATTGAAACTGGTCACAAAAAAACTGAATCAAATCTTTTCCACATCACAAAAATTATTCCAGTCCGTTCATTTGACGAAGAAGAAACAGAAGATGAGAAGGTTACGTGAACATTTTGTTGTAAATCTTCTTTCCCGAGGGGGGGAGATGTAAAGAAAATGTATTTCTTTAATATTTGTCTGTGTGTTTTATCTGTGGTTTTATCTGTATTTGTGTAGTGTAGATAGAATCTATGAAATAACATATTGACTGTATTGACTGTTGACAATGATAAGCTGTCTGTAGAAAATTATAATTTAAGTTTATTAAAAACATAATTGTTACAAAGGGAATTGACATATTAAGGAATAAACTTTAAATGTCGTTTCTTTGTTTACAGGTTTGTTTTTAGTTATTATTGTAATAGTGTAGTTTCGTAATGGAATTTAAAATTAATGAAATATAAAACTTTGTTTACAGAGCAACACAACATAGTTTATTTTAGTCAACCCTAAAAACAATATACCTTACATCTTATATATATAGCATCACCTTTTCTCCTGACGATTTTAATCGTCATTTTCTGTCTTCTCAAACAGTTTCGGGTATTTCTAGAGCTAATGCTATCTCATTTATATCTTCCATGCCTCCTTATTCTCACGAAACTTTCACTTTTTCTCCTGTAGATGAAGGCGAGGTACGCAAAGCACTTTCTTCTATTAAATTGAAAACCATTGGTTGTGATGATGTGAGTAGAGTAATGGTTATGCACGTGTTGGATGCTGTTTTACCCGTGATAACTCATATTATTAACTTTTCGCTGATGAATGATCTGCAGTTATATGTACAAGTAGAACCCTTAAACATATCTAATGCTATCTCATTATTGAATGATGACTTGAAATACATCTCCGAATGGTCCACTGTGTATGGTATAAACGTGAATCCATCTAAGTGCCAAACAATAATCTTAGGTAGCCCACGATTATTATCGAAACTAGATATTCCCACCCTACCATCAATTATGTTTAAAAATAATGTCATACTATTCTCTCCTCATGTAAAGAATCTTGGTCTGTACGTTGACGGTTGCTTAACATGGAACAAACATATACAGGAGGTGAGTCGCAAAACTACTGGAACTTTGCGATCTCTATATCGAATAAAAAATTTTCTTCCCACCAATACTATGATTTTACTTGTCCAGTCACTTATCCTACCGATTATTGATTATGTCGATGTGTGTTGCTCAGACCTGTCTCAACATCATCTTAATACATTGGATCGTCTACTTAACAACTGTATCAGATACATTTATGGTCTCCGTGAATACGACCATGTATCTTCTTTTCGTGCTCAGCTAAATTGGCTGCCTATCCGTCAGCGCAGATATGTCAGAATGCTCTGCACCATTTTCACAATTCTGAACGATCCATTTGTTCCCGAGTATCTGAAATTCAAATTTCAATACCTGGGAGATTCTCATAATCGTTCTCTCCGTTCTTCGGCTAATCTTAAGTTGCTCACTCCTTTACACCCTACTGGTTATTTATCTCAATCTTTCGCCCTCACGGTCATCAGACTCTGGAACGACATTAAAAAAGCTTCCAACAAGTTCGTTTTTAAAAATCAAGTCCGTAAGCATGTGAAAAATGTATATTTAATTTGTTCTGACATATATAATATTGTATGTATTTAAGTATTTATGTCTATGTATGTGTGTGTATATGTATATACAATTTTTTTTGCGCTCTCTATTTTAATTACTGCTGCACCGCCTCTTGTTCGTATATCTCTGTTTAGCCTAATGGTTGACTGGGAGAGAATGCCCTATGGCATTAAGTCCGCCATATGTACAACTTTTGCATGAAAGATTAAATAAATAAATAAATAAAAAATTAAATAAACACTGATTTTATATTATTTTGGAAATAAATTAACTAATACTACCTATGTTTTTCTTTCATTATTTAATTTAGCATATTTTGAAACTTTTCAGACATATTTGCGTGCAAGTTTCGATCTTGCGATCTTTTATATTGCATATTATAATCCCGTCTCAAGTAATTATTTATTGTTACATTATTATTTTGTATAACGTTTAATTTTTCTTTATTTTTGTATAACAGCAACAGCCTTAAGCTTTAGAATATTACATAATCAATTAAAATCTTGATAGACCAATTAAAGCTATCAACAGACTAATAAATATACACACATTATTAACTCGCATGCCTGTAACCATTGATATATATGTACTATGCACATTGAGTTATATGTACTACGTACTAGAGAAGCCATTCCGAACATTGACTATGTTCAACTGAACTGTAGTGCAATCCATACAAACTAAATATTGCGTAAATTGAAGATTTGTGAATTCCAAAAAATAATTATTATTACATTTTATTTATAAATATAATATGTTTGTTTAGATTAAATTAAGATATTTTATATAAAATTCTTATATTTATTTCATATAAATATCTTATTTTACTTATATCAAATTAAAGTCTTCGCGCATGCGCGACTAATACTCCCGCGCATGCGCAAAGACATAGAGTAGGACACAATTTTTGTTTGGAATGGCTTCTCTAGTACGTAGTACATATAACTCAATGACTACGCACTACATTTTGCATTCCGAACATTGACTATGTTCATCTGAACTGTACTGCAATTCGTACACTAAACGGAATATTGCGTAAATTGAAGATTTATGAATTCCATAAGATCATTTTATTACATTTTATTTAGAAATAAGTTTGTTTAGATTAAAATAAGTGTATTTTATATTAAATTCTTAAATTTATTTTATATTAATATTTTATTTAATATTAAATTAAAGTCTTCGCGCATGCGCGATTCTACTATCTCCCGCGCATGCGCGAAGACAGTAGGTAGTACATATAACTCAATGCCTGTAACCCAAAGAGGTTGACAGAGAATTCAACTTTCATTTGGCACGATCCTGGCACACCTGTCTTGCTTCCTACATAGTACATACAGGATTAGTTTTCAAAGAGTAGCCAAATTTTAAACTTAAATTCAAATATATAAATAATGATATAACGTTATAGAAGTTTTTGAAAATACGAGTAAATAAGGCTTCTACTTTTATTTCAAATTATACCAATTTGAATGTGATTTATGGGCAACAACGTTTTTGCCTACTGATCCACCCTTACGTGTGTGTGCGTGCTCAGTAAAATCAGTTAAAATCATACATTACCACGCATTTAGAATTTAAAAGATAAAAGGACAATGTTTGAGTTTTTTTTTATTAATTTTTTTTCATCATTTCTCTATAATGCTTATTCTGAACCTTCTCTGCAAATTTGACCGTTCATTGCAAAATAACCCTGTATGTACATCTTACGCGTATATGTTCGTCGTAGGGTACTCTTAATTTGGCCCATCATCAATATCATAGTATAAAGACAGGGAAGTACGTTATCTTCAAACAAACGCACTGCGCGCGGCTTGTATGTGTGCGCCATAGTATCTATGAGGCGCCGCACGCACACTTAAACACAATCTCGGAATGTTTCTCCCTACGCCAGTCTGGGCTAACATCGCACGAGGTTCGCGCGTTACGGCTTTTTTACATACATTTACATATTTTTGTTGTATTAGTTGTTATAAAATCGTAATTAATTATATTTGCAAAAGTTATTTATAACGATGCGGATATATTACACATTAAAGTTTAATAACAAGTCGTTTCGTAATAGTCGAAACCGAAGAAAGTATTTTTCTGTAGCTAATTTGTAATTTTGTAATAAATGTTTGATTCAATATATATATGCTTGTATTAATTAAAAATAAAAATTAATATTTTCCTTTATGTGTGCAAATACTATATTATGCCTATTAAAAATAAAAAATAACTAGAATATACTAAGTAAATAATTTAAACACGAGCTCACACACCGCCCCGCCGGTTTATTTTATCCCTTTTTTCATAACTAATACTGCTCTGAATCTTAATACATTTCTGTATTTGTTAGGAAAACCATTGTTGAACTTTATCGACTAATGATCACTGAATTAGTTATACAGAGATGTATTATTTTTGGCAAGGGCCGGGCTTTAAACTAATGATTTGGTGACAATGACAACCCTGAGACAGTAGGCAATTATATCGCGGAATGGGCCGGAGACAGCCTACTTCCCTGTCTTTATACTATGTCAATATATCGCCCATTTGGTCGATAGACTTCCGTTCCGTTCCCCTGTACTTGTGAGAATGGGATTTTTGGGCCTGTAGTTAACTAATTGGTTTATAAATTAATAAATTGGCTATATTTTTCTAAAGTTAAATACAAAAAATTAGCTCCTTTTATAATCTCGATTTCGAAAAAACAATGAAATAATAAATAAGTTAGAAAATCGATTGTATTGATGCAATCGATTTTATATTTATTCGTATCCAAAAAAGTTAAATAAAAAAGCTTATATATTGATATGACATATTCATTTTGGAATAAAGTATATTATTATTCGCTTTTAAACACTTTCCTCATAAATTTGTGTGCAAACCACCGAAGTATTTTTCATAATCACCATGCTTGGCAAGTAGATTGACAGTCGTAGTACCACAACCAATCTGCTTAATATTAATGGTTATCCCGCCACCTGTCAGTAGTCTTGGCTTTTTCTTTAGTTGCCTGTTACGACGCCCAAGGTCGACGAAAGGGGGGGGGGGGGGCAATTCTTTTGCCAATTACACGGTCTGCTTTTGCAATCATCACATTAAAATTTAGTCTACTAAACCCTTCATGATTAGGGATCCATCTGGAAAATTACTAGAACCCATAAAACTATTTCTACTGCAACAGAATATCCATTGTGTGGATATGGACGTACTGGATTCTATAGATTTAAATGGTATATAATAGCTCACTGACCTCTATATATACAAGTATAATAGCTATTTACTGTTGATTCTAATTTTTCAAATACAAAACAAAATATAATTAATGGATATCGACCTTTGTTTTGGCAAAATGACATTTCATCTTGGTCTTCAAAGGTATATCAAGGCATCTAATCGGTCGAGTCGAGTCTTTTGCGAGATTGAGGCACGTCAACTGATCTTTATAATATACTAGCTCACCAGGCAGACGTTGTTCTGCCCCTTCCAACGACCCTTCCTATAAAAATCCTTAAAGTCGCAATAAACAATTTTGAGGGTCATTTATCAGGATAAAAACTATCCTATCTCTCAAGTTGGACCAGAATGCACACAGTGTGCAAAATTTCACTGAAATCAGTTCAGTAGTTTAGGAGTCCATCGCGGACAAACAACGTGACACGTAATTTTTATATATAAAGAAGATATAAACAATTCTTGAAAATTCGACGTAGAAATATCATACTGAAATTAATTTTTATATTTAGAAAACCACTCGCTATCGACGGAACCGTGCGATGTTATAGGCAACAACGCGGCTTCCCGACATTCGGAGCACTCGTCGAGATATGTCAGCGCGAAATCTGCGAGACGCGACATCGGCGCGCAAGCGATCGACGCCCAGTACGCTAGCACATATAAGGTAAATATTCGGTATTCATGCGACCAAATGTCGCTCAAAACTATTACTGAAAACGGTAAATATAGCTTTTTTTTATAGGATAAGCGTGACAAACGAGCACACATTCCACCTGATGGTAAGTGGTTGCTGCTGCCCATAGACATCTACATCTATCCTCTATTACAAATCAAAATGCAGATGCGTTGTCACCCGTGAGGACTACGATGGAATGCCTCGTTTCCAGTAAAAAGGGTCTCCGGTTCTCTATACCCACCATAAGAAACACAGCAGCGTTAATTAAGCTGCTATTTTACGCTGGTATTCTGTAAGAGCGTGGTCCTTCCCCGGTCGAGCATTCGTGCTACAACTATACTAATAATATAACTGCAGCATGGCTCTACCACGTAAAAAAAGATCCTTATGGACCCATGAAGAGCTCATGGATCCGACACTACGTGTGACTAGTGACCCGCCCTGGTGTCGCCTGAGTGATATTTATTAATGTCTTTTGATCGATCCTTCTAGATTTAAGTTAATCAAAGCCCATACATTTTATAGTTGTTTCAAAAAAATCTCCAAGTTTTTCAGATTAAATAAAGTCTAGATTGACATTGCTCTCTATCTGTTCGAGAAGTTTCATTATCGGTTTAGCCATTCCGAAGATTAGCGCGGGCAGACAGACATACACAAATTTTAATAATTACTATTGGTGTCTTACATGCATATAACCTCCTTAGCAATCCAAGGCATTCATTATCACACGGTTCGAATTTGACGGATGGAGGCTAGGCGAGAAAAAGTGTAACATTTTTCCGTCACGACCCCTTTTATATAGTGCGAGCGAGACGGAATAATATCCATCTCCCTCGCACTTTTCTTATCTTGTCATGAAAGAAATATTATTTTAAATGACGCTTCATTTTAATAGACGCTTGTAATTCATTTATTTGTATTTGTTAATTAATAATATAATACGTATGTCAATAATAATATACTACGAAAGGAACTTCGTTCCAATCGAGTGTTCCACGACACTCACGGAATATTTCAATATTACACACAGACATTTCAATTTCTACCGACTCCAAAAAGGAGACGGTACTATTTCGACAGCTGTATGTTTTTTATGTGTGTTACCTCATAACTTTTTACTGGGTGAACGGATTTCGATGCTTCTTTATTTGAAAGCTGGTGCTTCATATGTAATTCCAAAATTAATTTGATCAAGGTTTGACCAATCGTTTTTGAGTTAATCTTAATAATTTATATTGAAGTCAGTTTTTTTTTATGATAAGGGTGACAAACGAGCACACAGTCCACCTGATGGTAAGTGGTTGCTGCGGCCCATAGACATCTACATCTATCCTCTATTACAAATCAAAATGTAGATGCGTTGTCACCCGTGAGGACTAGGATGGAATGCCTCATTTCCAGTAAAAAGGGCCTCCGGCCACCTGCACTCACCAAGCGAAACGCAGAGGTAAACCTCTACTTCACGCTGGTTTTCTGTGAGGTCGTGGTACCATCCCGGTTCGAGCCGGCCCATCCATGCGACAGCAAAAGCTGCCGCGTGGCTCTACCACTGTTCAAAACTTTTAATTTTAAATTATTATATGTATAGATAATGGTAATAAATATGTGTATAGGTTGAATATTGCCATGAGAAGCCTACGTCTCCCCCGTCTGAACTGACCGAGTTTCCGCCCCAACGGACGCATATCCACCCGGGTGAGTGAACCGTTGTTTAATATCAACGTTTCTTTTTTTTAGTAATGTAATACTTTTCAGGAGACAACATTAAAATAAAACACATTAACATATCAATTAAAGTTAGGCCGTTGTAGGAAAAGGGGAGAGAAATCTCCCGCCAGGCAAGGTGTTCAGCCTGAGGAACAGCTAAAACACCTTGAGATAGTCCAGAGTTTTTTTTTTCTTATTTTTATTTCATCTTTTAAAAAAAAGTTTTCTCCTGTATTGTGAAGGCAGTTTACATACATAAATTTTACAAGGACAAACATCCAGATCCGGAACAATTATCTGTATGCCATACAAATACTTGTTCAGTCATTCAGTGCGGGACTCGAACCCGCGGCCCCAGCGCTGCAACTCATCGCTAAGTCACTGCGCCACGGAGCTGTCTATCATATACGTATACACCGTATTTCTATGTGTATATACCGCAGTACTTTGAAACTTTGATACCGTGATTTAGGCTTATATTTATATAATATAAAAATATTGAATTGTGTACTTTTTATATAAAAATTAAAGTGATAATCGAACTTATAGTCCACCTGATAATAACTGGCTTCTGCAGCCCACGAGTCTCGGTAGCCAACTTCAAACAAATGCGTTGTCATCTCCGTGGACTAAGACGAAAAACCTCACAGCCTGTACATATGCTGACTCTACTCATCTCTCTTCATACTTCATAGAAGACGTCATAGAAGCTGCTTGGCGGGAGAAATAGATAAGAATGGTGTACTTATTTTAGCGGTCATTTAGGTAGAAAAGGAGTCATACCACATAGTATACGTTTGTAAGTTCCTTTGAAGTTTTTTTTATAAGAGAGGGGGCAACGAGCATACGGCTCATCTGATGGTAAGTAACTACCGCCGCTCATGAACAACTGCAACACCAAGGGAATTGTGGGTGCGTCGCCGGCTTTTTATAAAGGAGTAAGCGCTTTTCTTGAAGGTAGTATACAAAAAAGAGGCTGATTTCGACCACACAGAAATTCAGTATATGTAACAGATAATCATACTCTGATACTACAGTAATAAAGTCTACAAAGGTCCTTTACTTTGTACTCCGAACAGGTTGTGAAAATTTTGAGGTGGGTGGCGTTGGCAGTGGTGGCTTTTATTCTGCACGGTCCCATGATTCCAGGAGCACCTTAAATTGGCCTTGTAGAGGTATGGTGATATATACTCTATATCTTCTAAAGGTCTGCTTTTTTCATGGTATTTTTAGTTTGTCAGCTATATTCAGTCACTATTATCAGCCAGTGCTTGCCTACAATCCCACCTGATGGTAAGCGGTGATGCAGCCGAAGATGATAAAGTGTACTAACTTAACTTAACAAAAGCCTATTCACTCTTGTCTTGTAAACACCCAAATTATAATCGGATGAAAAGACAGATGCTGACAACTTATTCCACTCCTTTGCTTATTTTGAACGACGTAGCAAATCTTGTTTCGATAGCACTGTCTGTCGACAATAAATGGGTGTAGACCAGCTGAGCGCCTGGCGGTCTGGTGATGGAATGGAGAGAGAGTAATGCAAATACATGTTTTAACAGGCCAATGTATGCAGGGGAAATCACCTTTTTATAGGAGACTGGGCAAACGAGCATGCGGGTCGGCTGATGGTTAGTGACTACAGCCGCCCATTAAGAACTGCAACATCAGGGGAATTGCTGATGCGTTGCCGGCCTTTTAAAAAGAAGTAAGCTCTTTTCTTGAAGGTCGTTAAGCCGTATCGGTCCGGAAAACTCGCTAATGGTAATCGATTCCACATGGAAGTTGTGCGAGGAAGAAAACTTCTTCTAAATCGCACAGTGGTAGACCGCCAGTCGTTCAGATGATATGGATGGTATCGTGAGTTTGTCGCGATGTGCGATAGTAAAATTGAGCGGCAAGAATTAGTCCTAACAATTCCTCAGAGCACTCCCCGTGGTAGATGCGATAAAATACGCAGAGATGCAACATCTCTACGCAGTGCCTCAAGTGAGTCAAGCCTAGAGCCTAGGGCCAAGCTCTACGCTGGATGCGGTCAAGTGAAAGGAGGATTTGGGGATTTTCCATTGGGGAGCACCTGCCTAGAGATGTGAACAGTATTCTGTGTGGGGCCGAACATGCTCCTTATAAAGTTGCAAGCGGTGTGCCGACATGAAATACTGTCCCGCTTTACTGAGCACGCCAGTAGCTTTCGCAGCTTATTAGAGGCCAATTTGGCGTTCTCTTCCAAGTGACCACGAAACTGCACATCACTCGATATGTCGACACCAAGGATTCCAATACTGGCTGAGGCAACAAGGGGAGTGCCTTGAAACTGAGGAGATACGACAAAGGGAATCTTTTTAGCGGTAAACGCGCAAACTTGTGTCTTCTGGGGATTGAACTGGACTAGATTTAGTCGCCCCCAGTCTGAGACTTTGTTCAACAAAGTCTCGGCTTCAGACACAAGTTTGTTCCGGTACTCGGCGACGTTTTCCCGAGAAATATTGGCACGGCCGGTGTATAAAGCATCACCAGTGCTGTCGTCTGTATAGCAATGAATGTTACTGGTTTGCAACATATCATTGATATGCAGAAGAAACAGCGTTGGTGATAGCACGCAGCCTTGTGGAACACCAGGATTAATGGTCTTGTAATCGGAGCATGCACCGTCTACTACAACCTTGATGCTCCGATCTGCTAGAAAACTGGTGATCCATTTACACAGTTTCACGGGAAGCCCATAGGAAGGAAGCTTCGAAAGACGCGCTTTGTGCCAAACCCGATTGAGAGCCTTCGCTATGTCCAAACTAACGGCCAACGCCTCCCCCTTTGACTCCACTGCCTCCGCCCATCTACGAGTTAGGTAACCTAGAAGATCACCAGCGACCTCGGCGGAAACCGTACTGGCGGTCACTAATCAGCTGGTGATCCTCAAGTTACCGCATGAGCTGTCAGTTAATAATAGTTTCCATTACGGACGGATCTGAGCGGTCGTCTTTTTTAGGGGTCGGGTGCACTAAAACTATCTTTCATGATTTCGTGACTATGCCTAGGAAGAAGGAGTACCGGAAAAGACGCGTTAAAACTCGTGCCAACTCCGGAACACACGTCTTTAGCACAATAGGTCCGACTCCATCAGGCCCACTCGACTTGTTGACGTCCAGGGAGAGGAGGTTTGCGCACTGAGCGCTGTGCGAAAGTCGAGTTGGAAGCAAAGAGAGAGCATCCTTTGCGGCATGGGCCAGTGAGTCGTCCACCCTGTGCAAAGATGGCAGAGGTGTCTGACAGAAGTTCCTGTGGACAGCCTTGACGAGAGACCAGAATGCACGTGTTCCGTGGAGGCGAAATAGTTTCTCGCCAATTCTGCCAATGTGCTCTGTCATTGCCTCGGTAATGATACTTTTGAAGGACCTGGAGGCGGAATTATACCTCTTTTTACGGGCGCTGATGTTTACATCCCTGGGACGTTGATGCATCACCACAGCCCCGGTAGTACTCCTGCTTATAGCATGCTGGAATTTTACAGGAGTGACCTAACCATGGCTGAGTTCTGCCTCCGATAAGCATCACAGCGGCAAGCTGCAGATCGCAACTGCGATGGGAGCATGAGTGGCACCATACTCCGGATCAGACAATGGTCCGAAGAGCCAAGAGGGGCATTGACGGAGACCTGATAACCGTCCAAATGAGAGGTCAGCAGAAGGTTCAACAGGGAAGGTACATGATTCTCCACAGCTGGGATCCGCGTAGACAAAGTAACCAGTTGTGTCAGACCATATGCCAAGGCAAAATCATAAACAGATCTATCCGCATGATCGCTAAATGGAAACCAAGCCATTCAGTGTGGTGGGCGTTAAAATCACCGAGCAACACGATCTCTGCGGATGGGATCTGTTGTAGTACGGAGTCTGCAACTATTTGCAAGTGGGCGATGAGTCGGTCTGTGTCGGCATTACCACTATGGCACCTATAGACGCACCCGTAGACGTAGGGATGGTCTTCGCTGTCTATGCACAGCCATAGGATGGACAGGTCCATACCTTCAAGACTGCCGAGGCGTCGAAAACAAATATCCTCTCTGACGCACACGCAAACTCGAGCCCGGGGCACATAGGAGTGTTCTTATTTGTACCCCGGGTAGGAGAGATATCCGGAGACAACACCTGTGTCTTGGTTAGAAAGAGCAAGGCTGGCTTTACCGTGTACGGCGCTAAGGTTTGAATGAAGTCCCCTGATATTGCAGATATTCACGGAAAGCGTGACAGGGGTTGCCTTTGTCTTATTGCTCCGCTTGCCCCGAGCAAGTTTCATCTTGAGCGGGATGATAGTATTACGCTTTATACTTTGACAGATTTAAGTTGCTATTTTATACACTGCCCTGCCAAGTCACGATGATCCAAACTTCATAGTAGCAAACCGATCCTATCTATTTGAGAAATTTTCAGCTTTTATAAAATAAAAATAAGGAAGGTCTGGCGATCACGGGCTCTCGCTTTATTAGTCATAAGAGTTGACAACGCATCTGCATTTTAATTCTTAATCGAGGATAAATGTAGATGTCCATGGGCCATAGCATCTACTTACCGATAGGTGGACTGTGTGCTCGTTTGTCACCAGATTTCACAGTATCCGAGCAACAAATGTTCTACCCCACCAGTACTAATGAAATTTTTAAATGCAATTTTAAGTGCTAATTTACCACATGCTCAATACAGGGAACCATCCAGATGAAACGTGCATGTCTGAGATTTAAAAAAAATCAAAGACACGTGAAGTCTGAACACGTATTAGATCGCGACAGTCGCTTTCTTCCCTAAAAACTCTCACAAAAAAGAGGAGGCCTGTGCACAGCAGTGAGATATATAATATGCTAAATTTTTACTTTTTTACTTTATATTTCACTACACCCACTGAATACCGTTTTAATTAACTAAGAAGATGTCGCCCTGCAGATTCATCCCCTATGTCCAGAACTTCAACAAAGACAGACGCATTCGCCAACTCTTTGAGAAAATATCCCAGCTTATCACCAGAGAGATCCTCAGAAGTGGTTGAACGTCTGACGAGCTTCACTAAAACTACAAGATGTAAGTGATCTTTATTAGAACTAAGATGACTAGAAGTAAGGTGTAACAGACTATGACTCCGATTATTAATGGTGAATAGAGTATGTGTGTTATTTAGAGTTCTTATCAGGAAGATGCTGCTGCCCATCTTACGATACCCACGGGATGGTATGGGACTCACATTACGGAGATTATACTGTATTTTTAATAATGAACTTATAATCTTAATTAAATTAATATAATATTTTCGCCAAAATTTTAATGCTATAAGACTTGTATTATAAATTTCCTATTACATTTTACAATATTAATTAATTATTAACGGTTTAAGCTAATATTTAGTTTCTAGCACGTCCGCTCACTCCGACCGTTCGAGCCAAAGTGCCGCTGCTACAGCGATCGGCGACCGGCTTTTTGGGCACAAAACCCCACCATCTCGGTGACGCAATCATTAGCCACGTCCTCTGTCTAGTCACAATCGTGTAACAATAATATTAAATAGTAGTTAGAGATTGATAATTCTTAACTTAATACAAAGTTTTTTTTTAATATTGATATTTATTTGAATTAGCCTTGAACTATAGACTACTGATTTTAGAAAATGCAGATAGACAAATTACGGACAGGCTGTCGTCAATGATCTGGTATAAAAAGTACCTATGATGATAAACTCATAATAAAGTATGGAAATATTTAGTAAAGTTTTTTTTTAATCAGTGCTAATAACATTTCTAGTATCTGCCTCAACCACCCCAAACGTCTTGTTAACGTGTTGATAAATTTGTGCTGTAATGCCTTTAATTTTTTTTAAATGTTAAAAAATGTATTGAGATACATCTCATTTCAGCATCAAGAAACAACCGATCAAAATTTAACGAAGACATAACTTCATGTTATCGAGGTCACCAGCCGAGGAATAGTTCACCAAAAAGAAGCTATAGAAATAACAATGCAAGTAAAACAAAATGGTCTAACGAAGAATCGCCAACAAGAGATATAGACTCATGGTCACAAGAACATAATTTTCTAAACTGTAAACACGGTCAACACTCCAAAAATTTTGAAGCTCGATTTTTTAATGAACCTTCTGAAAATCCCATGCAAAACACAAACCATTTTTATGTATGTATTTAATTAATAATATAGTAGTATTTTATCGTTATATATCCGAAAATCTTCACCGCTGCATTGGAAGATGTTTTCAAGCTTCTGGACTGGAAAGGATACGGTATTAACATCAATGGCGAGTACATCACTCACCTTCGATTTTCCGACGATATAGTCCTTATAGGAGAATCGCTGGAGGACCTAAGCACTATGCTCAATGACCTCAATAGTGTCTCCCAACGGATAGGTCTTAAGATGAACATGGACAAAACAAAGATTATGTTTAATGTCCATGTTACACCTATGCCGATAGGTGTTGGGAGCACTAAGCTGGAAGTTGTTGACGAGTATGTTTACCTGGAACAAATAGTCCGACTAGGTAAGTCCAACTTCGACCGAGAGGTCAATCGACGGATTCAACTCGGCTGGGCAGCGTTCGGGAAGCTACGACACATCTTCTCGTCAGACATACCTCAAAACCTTAAAACGAAATTGTACAACCAGTTCGTGTTGCCAGTGATGACTTACGGATCTGAGACGTGGTCCTTCACTGCTGGCCGTATGAGGAAACTCAAGGTCGCTCAGCGAGCTATGGAGAGGGCTATGCTCGGAGTTTCTCTGCGTGATAAACTTAGGAATGAGGATATCCGCAGTAGAACCAGAGTAACCGACATAGCCCAACGGATTAGTAAGCTGAAGTGGCAGTGGGCCGGCCATATAGCTCGAAGAACCGACAACCGATGGGGAAGAAAGGTTCGCGAGTGAGAGCTTCGTACCGGTAGGCGAAGTGTAGGGCGACTCCCCGCTAGATGGAGTAACGACCTGGTAAGAAGTCGATGGATGCAGGTGGGTCAGGACCGTGCTTTGTGGCATTCCTTGGTGGAGGCCTATGTTCAGCAGTGGACTTATAAAAGGCTGTAATGATGATGATCATGATGATAGTAGTACTATCTCATTTCATCTTATGGACTTACAGGTAATTTAAAGGTTGACTTGACTAACGTAAGCACTAACAAGTCTCGCTATAAACATTTAAAAACATGCTTCTTTATATAGATATAGTTACTTCCATAACTTTTGCGTGAGCAAAGGTTCTAGGTTATTTAAACGTGGTAGAGTAACGTTGCAATTATATTATGGTTATAGCAGGTAGGTTGGCTCAATCGGGTTAGGGCCACACTCTCACAGTATACCAGCGTAAAATAGCAACGTATTTATTTATTTTATTTATTTTACAGGAGAATATTCCATAATATAGGCATGGCAAATGGATTGGCAATCCCAGTAGCAGACTTCTCACCCCTGTGTCGTTGCTCTCCCCCTGTCCGGGTATTTTACGTCTAACGATAAACTGGAATAGATATGCCGTCATTTGTCTAAAGCCATGTGGTTTTACTGGAATTTCCCACGTCACCTCATTAAGACACCCACGGAACGTATCATGGTGATGGATTATTTTAATACACCACCATACGATGACTGGGTCAGTATTAAACCGACTGCTATATCAGATAACTTTTTTATAGGATAAGCGTGACAAACGAGTATACAGTCCGCCTGATGGTAAGTGGTTGCTGTGGTCCTTAAACATATGTATAATACCCTCGATTATAAATTAAAATGCAGAATGCGTTGTCACCCATGATCACTAAGATGAAATGCCTGGTTTCCAGTAAAAAGGGTCTCTACACTAACCATACGAAACACAAGCAGCAATCAGCTGCTATTTTACGCTGGTATTCTGAGAGCATGGTCCTACCCCGGTCGAGTCGACCCATTTGTGCTACAACCATAATATAGGTGCAACGTGACTCTACCACGTATAAAACCGATTGTTCGTTTTTTTTTTCAAAGTTATCTTGAATTTTCTTCAGCTTCAAGAGTCCTCAGGTCAAGCGGACACACTGAATATCCATCGAGGAAACATAAAGACACAAAGTAACTATTTCAAATATTTAAATTGTAGTTTTATGTTTATTTTCGACATTCAACCAGTAGTTAAAGACATCCTGCTCGTTACGACCAGCTTTAGTTTGCTTTATTACGAGTTGTGCGTGACCGTGTCGATCACAATCACCATCCATCATCTTTTGCGTGTTCGCAACAAATTAGCCTTTGTGATCAAACTGTGAAAAATTCGTATTTGCTTGCTATATCGTATTATACGTAGACACGTAGAGCTAGCTTTAGTATTTACTAACGGAGAGATTTTTAACATTGAAACAGAAATTTTTAACGACGAAAAGCAGGAAAAAATATTTTTATGGTAGTGAAGTTTATCCTATAGTTATAAAATTACTGGCTTAAAAAAGTTTCTAAAAAAAGATTTAGGTTTCGTTACGTAATTTAAAGTAGGCTAAAACAAATGCGTCTAATATAGAACCTTCTTTTTGAAATCGGTTAAAAATGTTTAAAAATTCGTGCACTAAAGTTGGCAAGTCTAGTCCATAATTTTCTCAAAAATGAGAAGAGGCGGGTGCTTACTTTTTACTTTAAGCAACTGTATCTGTGATCGGTCATCACTGCTGATGACAAGAGGGCTGGTTCTTTTCTCGCTCAAAGGCTAAGTATAGCCATTCAGCGAGGAAACACAGCCAGCGTTCTTGTTCTTGGCACTATTAGAGTAGGACTAGGTTTTTTTAGTATTAGCTTTTTTTTCTATTATAGTTTTTTAATATTGTATATATTTGAACTTTACGTTACTTTGAGCATTTTTTATTTACGTTTATAATAAGTCGAATATACGAAATGTTCTATACTACTGCGATTACTAAACCGACTGCAAGCGTGGCGATTATGGCAATTTCTACTACTTTCTATCAGTTATGGGCTGATGGAGAAGTCCTCGCATTTGCGTATAAACTTTCTGCATAATATGTCCTCTTCAATTAATAAATACTTATTGATTGCCGTAACCCGATAAAGTAATACCTATAAGTATTACCAGGTTACGGTATGTATGGTAGTCCTACCACCTAATAGTGGTAGAACTCCTGTTTGACCCAGGAGTTTGTCTGGGTAGGTTCCGATCTGAGTGCCAGTATAATTGTAGGCTGTGAGGTTTTCACTCTCAATCTTGACTGACCACTTGACGGCATCCAGCGCAGGGCGGTTCGAATCGTCGACGATCGAGTTCTTTCCGATCGGCTTGGCACTGCGTAGATGTTGCATCTCTTTGCGTATTTTATCGCATCTATCACGGGAAGTGCTCTGAACAATTGCTCGAACTAATTCCAGCCGCTCAATTTCACCATCGCACATCGCGACAAAACTCGCGATACCATCCATACCATCTGGATGATTGGCGATCCACCACTGTGCGATTTAGAAGAAGTTTTCTACTTCGCACAACTTCCTTGTGGAATCGATTACCATTAGCGAAAAGAGCCTACTCCTTTTTAAAAGGCCGGCAACGCATCTCCAATTCCCCTGGTGTTGCAGTTGTTCATGGGCTGCGGTAGTTACTTACCATCAGGTGAGCCGTATACTCGTTTGCCCCCTCTCTTATAAAAAAAATCTTCAGAGGTGACAACCCATCTGTAACCTACTTTGTTTGAAGTTGGTTGCAGGTATCCATGGATTTTTTTATAGAATAAGGGTGACCAATGAGCACACAGTCCACCTGATGGGAAGTGGATGCTGTGGCCCATAGACATTTACATCTATTCTAGATTAAGAATCAAAATGCAGATGTAAAATGCAAAATGGAATGCCTGCTTTCAAGTAAAAAGTATCTGGATGGCGGTAGCCACTTACAATGAGGTACTCTGTTAGTTCGTTTTTTTCTTCAATTTTATAAAAAATGTCACCATGTGCGAAACGTGATAAACGGAAATTTCAACCAAAGACAACCTTGAAGATCTATCGTGGTATTTTCAGTATATTTTTTGCAGCTTCAGATATCATGTACAACGATACCTCACAAAATAAAGCCGATAAAGACGTAAGTTGTCTTCGTAATTATCTAATTATTTACTAATAAAATTAATATATACTTATATAAATGTCTCACTTTTGGGCTGGTCAGGTCAGGTCTTTCCTTGCAGCCCTGCCCCTAAGATCGTAACGAAGTAAGGATAGTTCGCCGAACTGCTCAGGTTCCGGCGGTTGAGGATTGAATGCGGTACTTTTTTTATTTGCCCAGTGGTGACATCGTAAATGAACCCATCACCATATTTCGTCTCGTAGGTATTGTAAGAGGCGACTACGGGATGTGGCAGAAAGGTGACGACTTAACACTAAGCGTTTGGTTACTGCCCTGGAAGGCCGCAGGTTTGAATTCCACACTGAACGTGTGTTTGTATTTTTAGGGTTCTGTACCTCAAAAGGAAAAAACGGAACCCTTATAGGATCACTTTGTTGTCCGTCTATCTGTCTGTCTGTCTGTCTGTCTGTCTGTCTGTCTGTCAAGACCCTTTTTCTCAGGAACGCGTGGAGGTATAAAGCTGAAATTCATATTAAATACTCAAGTCTACTGTCCCTCGGAGGTGTGAAAAAATCAAACTTCTAAGCCAACGCAATCAAAAGATACAGCCGTTTATGCCGCAAATTTTCGATATTCGCAAGGGAATCAAAAGTCAAAACCTACAGGGTACTTCCCGTGAACTGAGAATCTTAAAATTTGGCACGAAGCAACGTATTGTAGCACAGATAAAGGAAAAATTGCGAAAAGCATAAATTTTTAGTTACATCATATAATAAAAATATTTTTAATAATTTTAAACTCATATACCTACGGATTTGTTCGGAACCCTCGGTGCGCGAGTCCGACTCGCACTTGGCCGGTTTTATTTTGGTATGGTCTACATGTAATTTAACATACATATAATTAACCCATGTATATAAATACATATATTACATATAATTAAACGTCTGCACGGTACAAGAGAGAATCCTACAGCGAGGGTAAGGATTTTTAAAAACATAGAAAATATCTTGAGGTTTCCACCAGTATATAACCACTACGTTTTGAGATGGCAGTACCTCTATTCTGTTTCTATCACAACTTATAAAGTTCACTCTGGAACGTGGGCTCCCCATAGATTTCTAATTCCTCATAGGGGGTAAAATAACTAGGATATCCACCTAAAGCAACGCGACGTAATACTTTATTTTAGGGCTTCTGTTTTGTTTTTGCTTTTGGCACGACAGCAGCTCCGCCACAGTCTTCTTGTCTGAAGTTGGTTGTAGGTATGGACACCTTACACCAGTTGCAGTAACCACTTATCATTAGGCTAAAATGGAAAGTACTAGATGGACTAAGATAGGTCTTCGTATTTTTATAGGTCAGCTTAAAGGAGTTTTATGTCAAAACTAGCTTATATATAGTAATTATATAAAATTATAAAAGCTACAGTAACCCTAATTGTTAAGCGGACTGCTAACTTGAAAAGTCATGGGTTTGAATATACTAAAAAATCTAACGGATATTTGATTTGTTTTAAATCCAATGTATGTACTATGATACATTTCTTAAAATTCATTAATTCATTCGTTCATTACAGCCTTTCACAGGTCCACTGCTGAACATGGCCTATGTTTTCCAAGGAATTTCACAAAGCACGGTCCTGAGCGACCTGCATCTATCGAATTTCTACATGTCTTACCAGGTCATTACTCCATCTAGGGGGTATAGTGATATTTGTAAATGACGATTAGTGGTTATTTCAAGAAATATTTGCTGATAATCTAAATATTTTAATAATCTAAATATAATATCTAAAAAACAAAACTATTTGCTAAAAAAGTATGGTGATTCACACACCGCTGTTCACCAAAAATCACCATAATATTAATTCCGCAGATAAACCGCTATTAGAGAAAACGCGATTGCATGGCTAAACATGGCATAAAAATAAAATACAGTAATTTTATATTACTTTTCAGGTTCTCACAACGCTGTCTGTGGTCGAATATGATACAGTTTTAGGCAATATGAAATTAGTAAATATATGCGATGAAAATACGTCGCTAAGTACTAAAGTTTTACATTCAATTCCAATGCGAGATGTCGAATCAACTCAAACAACAAAAAGTTTGATAAGTCTGAAAATAACAAACCGAAATAAATTTTGCTTTCCCTGTCGTCCATTAAGGAACAAAACAAAGAGAATAAATAAACAGAGATTTAATTGTAACGAACTTTTTAATTTGACCCGGCAGCTTAATATTTCTAAGCGAGAAGAAAAACTGGATAATAAAATAAAAAGATTGGTTTGTAAAGTTCTAGATATTTCCTTAGACCACAGGAAAAGAAAAAGAAATATGGAAGAAATCCTTAAACATATATCAAAAATTAAAAAAACAGAAAAGTCAGCCAGCAACAAACTAGCAAATAACAATATTGACAATTATAAATACAATAATACGACTCGTAAAGAAGCTTTGACCAATTCAAGCAAAATTATTGATACTGTTTGGAAAAAATATACAAAACGTAAATGCATGAATAAATCAGGAGAACAATTTCCTCAAGGACACTACATCATTAATGAAAAAATATTTGATATACTCGAATATCAAGCTTTTAAAAAGCAAGAAAATAAAGTGCTTAAAATTATTTTAACAAAATTAATAAAGGACATAGTGGATATTCTAACTGAAATTAAAATTGAGCATTTGGGCAATCGAAATAACGCTTTGGAATATCACGAAATTTATGACATAATCAATAAGATTTGTAGTAGTCAAAAACTGTTTTCCTACCTCCTCTGCTATGTAAAAAGGTACCAACGTATTTTTAAGGCCCTAAGAAAGTCGATTAAAAAAGAGTCCTTATATATTCTGGATAAAAATAAAAACATATTTAAAAAGACTAAAAAGCCTATCGACCTAAAATTTAAAAATATCAATGTTAATTACATTCTTAAAAAAATACAATCATCGTCAAAATTCCCTGCAAAGTACGTCACAAAGATGCTTTTGAACCAATACTGTACAAGAAAAAATGAATACGAATATGAAAATTCTCATCAAAAGGTGCATAACACAACTAACCTATTGATCTTAAAATGCCTCTCGGACACATATCTCTGGTTACATGACTCATCACGAAACAAATCTATTCTTACTCGAAAAAAAATTGATAAAATGAATTTATGTAGTAGTACTAAGCTTTTGTCAAGTATAAAAAACAAATCCATATTAGAAGAAAGAAATTTTTTCAAAAATAAAAGAATTGGGCAACAATTTTTTGAGTGCTATAATAATCCACAAAAATGCGGCGTTCGAATATTAAGGGATAATAATTTATCAATTCCAATATCAATGGTATGTACGAATAACCAATACTTTAAAATCAATAAAAATAACTTGGAACTAAAACCTGTCTGCTTTTTGCAAAAAATTGAAGAGAAGGTTAATATGTGTCTTATGAAATACGGCATTGATGTTTTACAAATCAATAACAAATATCCCGATACTATCTTAAAAAACTTGACCAAAGATATAACTGATCAATTAAAACTTCTAATAGTGAATCAAACAATATATACTATAAAAAATGATAGTATTGCAGATTATCTCAAATACTTAATTTATAATTTTTTTTTTATTATGAATGATGATAGAAGTTTTGAACTAGTTCATAAAGTATCTGAATTAGTTAAAGAATTAATAAATATCTCTATGTCGCATGCGACCGAAAAAGTTAAATTAAATAATCTTTCGTTAATTCCTCCTAATAATATTGAAAAAACAAATATTGCAAACAAATCAAATCCGATGCCTTCATCTAGTGTGTCTCAAACTAGTAACATAATCAAGGATATTTATTCAAGGGCTGCATTTTGCGATGAAAACATCGGTCATGCTCATTCAGGACAGTTTGTAAAAGATATTGATATAAATCAAAACGAAACTTGTATATTGCAAAACCAAACGCAGGTTGAGCAAATTAGAAATAGGTCTGGTTTTGTAAATGTTGCCATGGCATCAACGAACAAAAATAATAGTGATCTAGGTTCACCGCGTAATTCAAATTCTAACGACATTAAAATGAGAGACATGGCTACATCTAGTCGATCTGATAGAGAATCTATTAATATAGCACGACCAAGTCATCAAGAAAGAGGCGGCTTTACAGAATCACCGGAAGGGATGACTAGGGAAGAACTTCATGAGTATTATGTTCAGGTATTTCGCAATCACTGTAAAGAATTACCTATTCTAGCGATCACAACAGATTTGACGGAACTGGCTCGAGAAGGAGTATTGCACAATATTATAAAACTATTCTTTATGTTACAAGAAGACCCAGATATTGAAAATGATTACACATATTTTGAGTTTTGTTTAGAGGACGAAATCGATGGCCTTTTAGATCTATTACCACAAACAGAGGAAATGACAAAAATGAGAGAAGGTTGGAAAATAAAGTTAGTTATGCATGCTGTTCAAATGCTAAAATATATTCATAAAATAAAAGATGATACCCAATTTAAGATTAAACTCAATCAAGTATTAAATAGACGCCGATTAATACAAGAAAACATAATAAAAAATAATGAAGCACAGCAACTAATTGCTTTAAGAACCGCTGAATATTTTTTAATGTCCACAAATTATCAAGAACAAAATCCATTAAAATTTAAAATTTATATACAACGATTAATTAATCATATTAATCAAGTATACAACATGATCAAAAAAAGAGAAGGAAAATCATTTTTGCTTCTACCAATTGATGAAATAAATGAAGTTATTTATGATGAGCTAAAAAATATTCCAATACCTAATGATGATATTACGAAAGAGGAAATTGATCTTGTGCAGTTAAACGATGAAATTGAAAAATGGTATAATGAACTGCCCGTCAAACCAGCAGAAGGCTTTAGTGCCCTAAAAAGGAAAATTATAACACTATCACTTTCTAAGAAAATTCATGAAATGGAAAAACATATGGATTTAAATGAACCATCCTTTGAAAGAAATATGAAACATGAAATTAGCAAGTTTTTGTCAATGGAGCAAGCTGGCCTTGAAAGAGACGAAGATTTAAACATTAATTTTATGGTTGAAGAACTTGCCAATAGATTAAGGAGAATAAGGCAAGAAAAGATGTTAGACTACGAGTCATTTAGTAAGCATTTACCAGTTAGCTCAACTATTGTCCAACATGAGCCTTCTTTTAATGAAGATAATGTTCTCCAGTCGAATGAGGAAGTTCAATTTAATGGACAGAATCAACTTAGCAACTCTCATGAAATTTCTAGAAATACCAACAGTTTGAATACAAATGAAGAGAATATTATAAAGCTGAAACCAATTGCAAAGTTAACAGCAAAAGGAGTTTTGGGTACAAATCAATTGCCGGGACCAAGTACACGTAAAGATCATATATTTTCATCGGTGTGTGGTCCAAAAGCTTGTCAGTCAAGAAGTTCGCCTAAAACAGCTTCACTTTTCACTCCGTCAAGTAGTAGTTTCACTAGAAACACATATGATGCGGGACAATTTCATGGAATCAATGAAATTGATTATACCTCTCCCACACAATCAACTCCTATTAATACAAGTAGAAGAGCTAATAACGAAGGTGTCAGATTTAATCAATTACAACAACAAAGACCTGATGATTATTCGATGCGTGATAGTGCCACCAGACATAATAATCAACCGAATGACTATATACCTATTGCAAGACAGGAAGATGGTAGATTACCATCTATTGGTCATACCCACGGCACCCCGTCTACAGCTAATGTCGCTCCTGGTGTTCCACAATATAGATCTGGAAACGATTTTAAAAGAGATTTTAGAAATACTCTACACTTAGATTCCGAAAGAGACAGGGAACAAAATAGAACAAGATGCCGATGTGCAGACGGCGTTCTAAGACGAAGAAGACGTTTTATGTGCTGCTGTGAGAAGTATATCTCAGTGCCTTACTGTTGTTTGTATCCCTTTCCATATGATAATTTCTTATAAACATTTGTTTTTGAGATTTTTTTAAATATTATTTTCTCTCATCCTGTGTTATATAGTTAACGTTAATAAAGGTATCAAAAAAAAATCTAGGTTGTATTTGTTTGCGTGGTAGAGCCACGCTGCAGCTATAATACGGTTGTAGCACGTATGGGTTGGTTCGATCGGGAAAGAACCACGCTCTCGCAGAGTACCAGTGTGAAAGAGCAGCTTAATGTTGCTGAGTTTTGTATGGTGAGTGTAGAAAATCGGAGACCCTTTTATTTAAATTTTGATTTTATTGAAAAATTGAAGCACTCCATCTTAGTCCTCAGGGTGACAACGTAACTGCATTTTGTTTCTTAATCGAAGACAGATATCGGTACACCACAGTATCTACTTACCATCAGGTGGACTGTTCTCCATTGTCATCAATGGATGGAATTTAACAGTGGCAGAGCCACGCGGCATCTTTTGCTGTCGCACGGATGGGTCGGCTCAAACCGGGGTGGTACCACGACCTCACAGAATACCAGCGTAGAGGTTTACCTCTGCGTTTCGTTTGGTGAGTGCAGGTGGCCGGAGGCCCTTTTTACTGGAAATGAGGCATTCCATCTTAGTCCTCACGGGTGACAACGCATCTACATTTTGATTTGTAATAGAGGATTGATGTAGATGTCTATGGGCCGCAGCAACCACTTACCATTAGGTGGACTGTGTGCTCGTTTGTCACCCTTATCCTAAAAAAAAAATCATCATTTTTTAGAAAACTTGTTACTGTCTTGATAAATATTTTACTGTTATAAAGTTGTTTAGGATAGGCTGGAAATTATATGCACTATGTTTAATAACTAATTAGTATTTGCAATAGGGTAAAATAGTAGGACAGTTTATTTAAACTGTGCTACTATCCTACAAATACAGTCTAACAGTTGGGAATCGAATGTACTTATGAAGAGCAAGGAAGGTGCTTCGGGGCAGTGGGGGGTGCGACCGTGTGCCAGCGCACTCCACTAATTCTGCTGTACAATACATGCGTTCGACGCGAACGTGTTTGACGCGAACATTTATTGAACTAGATCATTTTAATTACTACAAGAAAAAACACATTTACAAGTGTTGCACTGTCCAATATTTTCGTGACACTTTCTTTTTTTAGATGTTTTCACTTTTCGATTGTTAAATTTAACTATGTAATGTATTCGCATTCGTATAAACAATTTTATCAGAAAAAAGTGAGGGAAACATAAGCATGGCCGCCATTTGTGTTTAATTTTACTTAGTAACTCGTATAACTAAATCGTAAATTACCATTATAGGTATTATATTTTTCGAAAACGGCAATTGGCTCGTGCCAACCGCATGTATTGTCTATCAGACTTAGTGGAGTGCGTAGGCACAAGGTCGCGCCGCCCCTTGCACCGCATTGCCCCCACCGTTGCTATGCACAAGTACATTCGTTACCCAACTGAAATGCATGCGGCGCACTAGGCAGCCTGGCTGCGCGGCCAGGCTGCTGCGACTGAAATATTTGAGCAGCCACTTCTAAACAGCCAAAGGACGGCCAGTTGTGACCCTTCGAGGAATATGGACGTGGAAGAACTTGTAATTTTGTGCGTATTTCGTAAAAAACGCAAAGCTAAAAAACTTTGGATTCATCCTCTTTTTCTGGAACGGTACCCAAAAGGCTTATTTCATACCTATTTCAAAGATGTTCGTAAATACCCAGACCGGTTTTTTTACTACACAAGAATGTCAGTGCAATCATTTGATAACCTTTTGGAAAATATAAGAAATTCAATCAAGGGCACTAATACTCCTATATATATAATATATATACTAGCTCGCCAGGCAGACGTTGTTCTGCCCTTTCCAACAACCATTCATATAAAAATTCTTAAATTCGCAATAAAAAATTTTGAGGGTGATTTATCGGGATAAAAACTATCCTATCTCTCAAGTTGGACCAAAATGCACACAGTGTGCAAAATTTCATTGAAATCAGTTCAGTAGTTTAGGAGTCCATCGCGGACAAAAAACGTGACGCGTAATTTTTATATATAAAGATATCCGATATTACTTCACGGTTCAATTTCGCGAATAATTTTCTCCGTATCAAAAGTCATTTTGTGGTTTCGGAACACAAAATACACCTGGCTGCTACGACAAGTGCGCGGTGACGGACGGCAGCCACATACATTTGCCCTGTTCACTCTGGCTGCGCGCAGCCAACGGGCTCCGTGGAATCGGGCGCGCTTTTATGGCTGCCGCAGCCGGGAGTTCGTGGGTGGTTAGGTGCGCGGGCTCCCATATACCGTCATATGTTCGACTGGCTGCCTCAGCCTGGCTGCCGCAGCCAGGCTGCCTAGTGCGCGGGGGTTAAGGTCTTTAAACTGTGGTACTACGTACAGAAGTTGCACTTCTTTGATGTTGACTACTTGCTAACGATTTAATAGTCTACATAATAATTATAAATTATTATTTGTTGTAATTGTATAGTTTTCTCATTTGGTTGAGCTGTATAAATATATAAGTGGAAATGATAAATATACATAAATATCAATAACATAAAATAAATACATAAAAATACATACATAAATAAAACCCAACGAAATGGAAGCCCAAGGTAGGGGAGACCAAACGGCTGAGGATTAAAAAAAGGGAAAGGGAAAAAAAGGGAAAGGGAAAGAAACCGGCGGACGATGCGGGCGGTATCGAAGAGCACCGCTTTCTGCATTTGAGCCCGGAGCGGTCTGTCACGGAGTCCCAGTCACCTCAGATGATCCGAGAGGCTTACCGGGATTAGCCCATTCGACCAGAGGATTAATTTCTACCGGCAGACCACCTCACATGTCGTTCACGTCGTCAGCCAGGTCCAGGTATTTTGTCTGCTTATCTATTTCGGCCTTCACGAGGTACTCGTCATAAGTAATCGTAATGTCGACCAAAAATATCCTTGACTGTGCCCGGTCTATCAGCATGATGATGACCCGGTCCTAGTAGAGCTTGGCGCGGTCATTTTCGAGCACGGCTTCCGGCAAGTAGTTATAAGAAGACAGTTTCCGATCCACAAGACCGTATTTTAGAACGAGATCGTGGTGTAAAATCCTGGCTACTAGATTGTGTCTGTGCCAATACTCAGAATTATAAAGCGCAGAAAAAGCGGAGATGACATGACTAAGTGACTCACCGGGATGGCGACTAGCTTGGCAGATGTCGACGGCGCCATCCTTTAGGATATATCTCCGATAGTTGTTTGTCTTAATAACCTGATCCTGTATAGCATAGACAAAACCCTCGGTTTCCCCAAAGAGGTCACCGAACCGTAGCCAAAAGAGGGAGGCAACCGTGTCTACGAAAGGCCTTTTATCACAAGAAATGACGTCCTTATATAATGAATTATCCGGTCTTGCTAGAAAAAAATTACGGAGCAACATGTTTCCGCGGCAAGTACAGCCTCATTACCGACGATCTCGGATAGTGCATCCTTTAGGACGTCATGGTAGTGCTGACTTTTCAATTCAGGGCGTTAAGTTCAGTTTGAGTCCACCTGAGCCAAAGGTATACATGAGGACAGGCATGACCCAACCGTTATATGCGTATGTCTTATTCACGCCCGATAAAAGGTTGTTACGCGCTTTGGTCAAGCGTGCATAACACAGATCGCAAACTGATTATTTCATGTCCGCCTCATCAATACCTATATTTTGTCACATACCCAGGTATCGGTATGTTTCAGGCTCGGAAAGGGTTCTTATGTTGATTGTGCATAGGTACGAGTAAGTCTATGCCCTCAGAGTTAACAACCCTACCCCTTTCGACATGGAGGACCGCACTCTTATCCATCCCCAGCTCCATTCTAATAGAATTGCTAAAATCTCAAGCAATTCCATAAGATGGGAGCGATTGGAGGCAAATAATTTGAGATCATCCATATAGAAAGGTGGGTTACTTTTGTACCTCCTTTGTGAAGCTGAAATCCCCTCCCTGAGTCCTCCAGGAAGATACTGAGAGGGTTTAGAGAGAGGTAGAACCAGATTGGACACAAACAATCGCCCTGGAAAATACCACTTCTTATCTTTATGTGGTTCTCCGCAGCCGTCATCCTCTCGTCTAGATGACAAAGGATCGTACACCACTGACCCATTTACTGCCCGAGGAAGTCTCTAATTGTACGGTCTAAAATCATTATTTAAATTATTATTACTATTATTAATAAAGTAAATCACGCATGCAAGTTAAATTAAACTTTATTGCTACGTGCGAGTGTCGGTATGGCCTTGCATTTTCTCTTCCTACGTCACGGACGATATTCCGTGATTATTGGTTACCCAGGGTTTTCAACAAAGAATAAAAAAATACAGCACGTAATAATTTATTTATTTTATAACTGTTTTACTATAATACAATACGAGTACAAAGAACAAAAAAAAATGTAAGTATAAATTCTCTGAAAGAAACGCTGTTCTTAAAAATGATATGCGTGTTATGATGTTTATATAAATTAATAGTTAGTAACTAATAACGATAGGAAATGTATACTAAAAAGTATACATTACACAAGAATACGATATCAGTTTTTAGAATATTGCGAAACATATCTAGATACCTATTGCTATTCAGGTACCTCATCATTACAGCCCATCACAAGTCCACTGCTGGACATAGGCCTCCCCCAAGGAATGCCACAAAGCACGGTTCTGAGCCACCTGCATCCATCGACTTCCTGCATGTCTTACCAGGCCGTCACTTCATCTAGTGGGGGGACGCCCTACACTTCGTCCGCCGGTACGAGGCTGCCACTCGAGAACCTTTTTTTCACATCGGTTGTCGGTTCTTCGTGCTATGTGGCCGGCCCATTGCCACTTCAGCTTACTAATCCTTTGGGCTATGTCGGTAACTCTGGTTCTACTGCGGATATCCTCATTTCTAAGTCGATCACGCAGAGAAACCTCGAGCATAGTCCTCTCCATAGCTCGCTGCGCGACCTTGAGCTTCCTCATACGGCCAATAGTGAAGGACCACGTTTCAGTTCCATGGGTCATCACTGGCAACACGCACTGGTTCTACAGTCTAGTTTTTAAATTTTGAGGTAAACCTGACGAGAATATATGCCGTAATTTCCCGAACGCTCCCCAGCCGAGTTGAATCCGTCGATTGACCTCTCGGTTGAAGTTGAACTTACCTAGTCGGACTATTTGTCCCAGGGAAACATACTCGTCAACAACTACGAGACTAGTGTCCCCAACAACTACCGGCATAGATGTGACATGGATGTTACACATGACTTTTGTTTTGTCCATGTTCATCTTAAGACCTATCCGTTGGGAGACACTATTGAGGTCATTGGTCCTCCAGCGATTCTGCCATAAGGACTATATCGTCGGTAAATCGAAGGTGAGTGATGTACTTGCCATTGAGGTTAATACCGTATCCATTCCAGTCCAGTAGCATGAAAACGTCTTCCAATGCAGTGATGAAGAGATTCGGGGAAATAACGTCACACTGTCTTACACCTCTCTGGAGTTGGATAGGTTTTGTACTCTGGTTCTGTACTCGAATAGCCATCGTAGCCCTACTGTACAAATACTTCAACACTTTGATATACCGAAAGTCAACTTGGCACCCCTGAAGGGACTGCAGCACCGCCTAAATTTCGACGGAATCAAAGGCTTTCTCATAGTCCACATACGCCAGACATAGTGGCAAATTGTACTCCTCAGATTTCTTTACAATTTGCCGAAGGGTATGTATGTGGTCTATGGTGCTAAAGCCTTTTCGAGAATCGGCTTATTCGGGAGGCTGGAAGTCGTCGAGTCTGCGTGCGAGACGATTCATAATGACTCTCGAAAACAGCACATAGACGCGGCTCAGAAGGGAAATCGGCCTGTAGTTCTTCAAGTGAGCGTTGTCGCCTTTCTTGAAGAACAAGACCACCGCACTTCTGCTCCACGCCTCCGGTGTAGTGTAACATGGAGGACGGAATTAAAAAGCTTCTCAAGGACTTCAAGTACCGGTTTTCCACCCGCTTTCAGAAGCTCCGCTGTAATTCCATCCTCGCCTGGGGTCTTGCCGTTTTTAAGGTGCTGGAGAGCCATTTTAATCTCCCTCAGACTGACGTCCGTTTAAATCTTTAATCTAAAATCTTAAATCTTTTTTTAATGTCTCTAAGGAACGGTTATTAATTTTAAGATTGGAAATATTACAATTATTGTAATTGTTAGTATAGTTTTATATAATGTGTAAAATTCGCGTAAATATAAGAAATCATTAAGTGTTAAAAGAAAAAACTTTGAAACTCACGAGTACGTCGCCCGCCTAAAAAGAGCTCTGACTGGTAACATGAGGATCTGCGCGATTGTAGGTATTTACTTCAAGGAGATAGCTAGAGTGACAGAGCCTGCAATTATTGACGGATGTCTTAAGTTTTATTTGGAATGATGATGTCAAGATTTGTAATAAAATATATTGTCATCAACATCGTTTTTACAAACTTCACAAGTCCACTGATGAATAAAGGCCTCCAAAGGCCGGCCACATACATACGGAATTCCGTTTCGGGATTCCGTTTCAGGATTCCGTTTCGGAATTCCGAACGGGTCGGCCACACACATACGGAATCCCGTTTTGTTCACAAAATTTTGAACGGAAAAATACCGTACGTGTGTGACGGATCATAGATTTTATATGAACTTGCTGCGTTCGGAATCTCGAATCGGAATATCGAAAGGGAATCCTGAAACGGAATTCCGTATGTATATGGCGGGCCTTAAGGACAGCATTGCTTCCAAAACACTTCATATAACAATATTGTTAGGAATGAAATGGAATAAACACTTAAAAGAAAATATGAATAAGTGAGGGTAGACCTGTAATCTTCCACCCGTTCTAGCAGTACATCATCGCGCAGGCGACTAAGAGGCATTAGTCGGTAATTCTACGAGTCTCACTGTCGTTATTATGTCCGTTGAGGTATTCTACGAGTGTCAGCAAGGAAGATGCTGAGAGGCTGCCATATGTTTTGAGATGGGTGGTGTTGCTGTTGGTTTGGAAACTTTGGTTTTATCATGTAATTGGGACCCTCACATTACACCGGTGTGTTACTGATCGATTGGTACATTGTGCTGATTTTGACATTGAGATGATTTCTGATAGGTGACGTTTACGTCAGACATAAAATACCCCCTAGATCAACACGGGTCACCGGCAGACCGGAGCGGAGTAGACATAGTGTTTTGCGTTTTTATTATAGATACAGAACTATGTCATTTTTTGCGGTAGGAAATCTGCGCACAGAAAACTCACAGCAATGAGGGCTAATAATCTTCCACTCACCAGATGTCGCTACTAGCGACTGAGGTAAAGTTTTTTGTTACACAGTGTCATTTAATTGAGAAATTAGTTTTAAATAATAGTTTATCATTGTCTAGAGTATTATATTAATATATAACACAATGCGTCAGTGGTTTGATTTTTAATTTTGTACACATTATAACTCTATTTTTTTAAAAGTCGTCTTTTAGTTATATTTATAGTTTGGTTTATTCCTTTCTAATGTAATTAATATAAAATATAAGTAATAATACAGAAAGAAACCTTAAAGATTACATTTTCCTAAGAAGTTATCGTCCCCGCTATGAAATCTGTCAAATATTTTACCTCACTCGAAAGTGGCGCCGCCCTGGTGGCAGAAAAAGTCGTGGATGCCCTCATTGAAACAATAAACTAACAATTTCACACACACATACATATATTATAACCATAGACTTAGCATCTTAAATCTATGATTATAACAGTATCGCTCAGTGACAGCGACAACTTCGTTACTGACTCGAATCAATCGCTCGACCGTAAACAAATCTGAAACAACACGACTGTTATTATTGTAATGTTTATTTAAAAAAATAGTAATTAGCAATAATGGAATTAAAAATTACTTATTTAACAAACGTAACGCTATCTTTTTGTAAATAAGGTGTGGCAAATCTATCTTGCAGCAAAAAGCAGAACAATTCGGCATTTTGTAGGACGTCGATTTAGCTGTGCAACTAGAATTAGCCTAGTGAGCAGTGCGGCCGCAACTAGTTTTATTATACGCATAGGACCCATGAAGTTATAGAATAGGACCGTGTGAACTTATACTTTGACAGAGAAGAGAACGCCTGCGTATGGCTACTCCCTTCCCATCCGTCGGTGGGCTGTGTTGCTCTATGAAAATACCCAGATCGGCGACGGGCAGAATAGAAAAGAAAAGAGAAAGGCCCATGTCCAGATGTGGACGTTGACGGGCCGATATAAAAAAAATATAGAATTTGTAATCTGTTCCTGATGATTATTTTTTTATAGAATAGGGAGCAAACGAGCATGCGGCTCACCTGATGATAAGTGACTACTGCCGCCCATGAACAACCGCAACACCAGCAGTATTGCAGATGCGTTGCCGGCCTTTTAGAAAGGTGTAAGCTCTTTTCTTGAAGGTTCCTAAGTCGTGTCGGTCCGCAAAATACGCTGGTGGGAATTGATTCCACAAAGAAGTTGTGCGAGGGAGAAAACTTTTTCTAAATCGCACAGTGGTGGACCGCCAATCATCCAGATGGTATGGATGGTAACGCGAGTTTTGTCGCGATGTGTAATGTTGAAATTGAGCGGCTGGAATTAGTCCGAACAATTCCTCAGAGCACTCCACGTGATAGATGCGATAAAATACGCAAAGAGATGCAACATCTCTACGCAGTGCCAGTGTATCGAGCCGATCAGGAAGAACTCGGTCTTCGACGATTCGAACCGCTCTGCGCTGGATGCAGTCAAGTGGAAGGAGCTGGCACTGGGGTGCCCCGGCCCAGAGATGAGAACAGTATTCCATGTGGGGCCGAACTTGCGCTTTGTAAAGCTGCAAGCGATGTGCCGGCATGAAATACTGTCTCGCTCTTCTGAGCACGCCAAGCTTTTTAGAGGCCAATTTGGCCTTCCCTTCCAAGTGACCACGAAACTGCAGACTATTCGATATGTTGACGCCAACAATAGAATAGAATAGAATAGAATAGAATATTTTTTTTATTCAATATAGATCACATGTGTAATTCTTATTGAAAGTCATTTTTTTACTTTACCACTGGTTCGAAAAAAATCCTCTGTCCTGGGAAGAACCAGCAAGAAACCCAGCGGGAATTTTTTTAAAGCAAATTTTACAATAATGTTTGTACAAACTATATAAGTACAAAATTTATTTTAGAAACAGCTTGGAAGCGATCACCTCATTCCCAGGAGTTATTATCAACCATGTATACATTTCTACTATAATAACCCTTTTTATACAGTTTCAACTTAACAAAACATTTAAACTTGCTAATAGAGAGAGCCTGTACACTTTCCGGGACCTTGTTGTAATAGCGTATACATTGCCCCAAGAATGAATTACTGACTCTGTGGAGTCGAGAAACTGGTATCACTAGCTTGTGTTTGTTCCTATTGTTTACAGAATGCACATCACTTTTTTTACTAAAACTACCTTTGTTTTTGTGAACATACGAGTACATTAAATTTTCGTAAATATACTGAGAGGCCAAAGTTAATATATTTATTTCTTTAAATTTATCTCTAAGAGACTCTCTCGGTTTTAGGTTGTAAATAGCTCTAATGACCCTCTTCTGTAAAACAAAAATAGTTTCTGAATCAGCCGCATTTCCCCATAGCAAAATCCCATAAGACATTATGCTATGGAAATAACTGAAATAAACTAATCTAGCTGTCTCGACACTAGTGAGACCTCTAATCTTTTTTACAGCATAGGCTGCAGAACTTAGTCTGCTTGCTAATTTGGATATATGTGGGGCCCCACTGAAGCTTTGCGTCGAGAGTGATGCCAAGAAAAACAGTGGATTCAACAGGGCTCAGTTCTTCCCCATTTAAAAACACATTGGTACTCAAGTTTTTAACATTCGTTGTTGTAAATTAAATACATAGTCAAGTTGCGGGAGCTGCCGAGAGCTTTTTTAAAACTAAATACAAACTAAGACTTAAAACTAAATAAAAACTACGTGTTCACAGAGAGAGATGTGAATTTATTCTGACCATTGTCTTTTACAATCCTTAATCCTATGCTTACAGTCTACTTAAATTACTACATACTCAGCGTTTATGTATTTATGCTGATGGATGCTTTATCTATATTATGGATGGTGCTGGTGTAACCATAACGCCTCCCTCCTCAACTGATTTGGATTCCGATAATTTTGCATACAATGTAAGAGCTTAGACTTATTTTTCCAAGTTACAACAATAAGACTAATTAAGACTAATATATCATAGAGTAGTACAGTAGCTACACTAACACTTTTCTTATTCACTAAGCTTTCACTTTGACTTTCCATTATTTCACTTTTCAGTTTGTACGAGAGATATTTTAGTTCATCCAAATTAACGCGATTTAAATTCACTGTTTTCTCCGTATTTGAAGGCTGCTCTATCAATTTGGGTAGAGTTAAAATAGGTGTCACCTTATATTGCAGTTTTCCTGAATAGTATCGTTTCCGTTGTAATTAAATATTGCCTAATTTATCCCACAGTTTTCATCGATTTCCAAGAGGTAAGTGCCCTTTACAGCATTTCTTTGAGTGTCATCGCCCCACGTTTTTATAAGCAGTATTTCATTTTGTGTAAATAGGATCCAGTTAATAGGACCTGTATCTTAACACTTTCCAGCTCTACTATTGATAATTTACAGAGGCTTAAATTTGATGCGAAGTTCATAAGTTGTTCGATGCATGTGTTTTCAGGATACTGCACGATTTCAATTTCCTCACACAGGAACTGGTTTGCTGCTATCTCCTGACATGGGCCATTTAAGGGTAAGTACGTGTGATCTTTCACCATGAGGTAAGGATATTTGGGAAAAATAACAGTTGTTCTATTATAGGTGGGATCAAACATAGGTAAAGCATATATTTTAAAATAACTGTATGTAATATTATCAGTCAGAGGGATTTCCATAATAAACGTTATTTGGTTTTCTTTTACATAGGCCTTAATAGATATAGATTTTTCTAAATTAACTAAATTGTTTTCAGTAATAGGATACAATAAACTATTTGCAATATAAATTCTAATATTACTAGTAATTCGGTGGAATTAACAATGGGTTGATGTAGAACGTGAAGTGTAGTAAAGGCTAATTTCGTTTCTATTTCGCTTAAAATTAAGTATATAGTTCTAAAATTATTGACAAACATTTTAAACATACTTCAAACATATGTGAAGTATATGCTGTTATCATCTTTAGTAATTATATATTTTATACTTCTTTCTATACGTTTCATTCGTTCATTTACAATTTTCATATTTTCCTGTAGAGATCCAGTACTATTTATAAGAGAGTCAAGCATCTCCGAGATTATTGTTATTTTCTTATAAGTGTGCGTTTGCTGGGTCTTTAATTGAGATATGAGATTTTAGTGCATCATTGTGGTCTAAGTTTCCTGTAAGCGCTTTGATAACAGAATCTAATGGATTAATAAGACCGCGCTTGAAACGTATCGAAAGTATGATTTGTTTAAACTTTTCTATAGTAAAGTTACTTAAATAATTTACTTGTGTGTTCATATTTTGAAATTCATTTACGTATTTTGTATAATTGTAGTGGCATAGCCATTCTCACATTTTACCAATGCAGAAGGCATGCGCACTCCACCACAGAATCGGGTATAATTTAATATTCCTTCGGCATAAAACATGTTAGCAGGTAATTTTGCTCTAACTTCAGAACGAGGTGGAAGTATTACAGCATATTCTAAGCTATTGTGTATTATAGGTATTTTAGAAGAATTTGTGGTAAGTACTTGTTTCTTTAAATCTATTACAGCTTCCAACTGCTTTAATAAATCATTCCCAATTAACCCATCATAACGTGAATCGACATTATAAAGATAAAATTTATGTTCGTCATTATTTTGAAATATAGAAAATAGTGGAATTTTAATTACCTGATTGTGTTTGTTAGATGCATGAGTGCTTATAACTTTAAAGGGTTCAGTTGTTATATAATTACGGTAGTATTGATGTGCATTATCGGGTCTTATAAAAGAACTTAAAAGAAATTAGGTATATATATCTACGGTAGTTTTAGATTTATATCGCAATTCAATTCTGTTATTTCAGGCGGTTTTCGGAAGCTTTTACTTGAACATTTTCAGTCTGTGCAGACATGTCATTATCCTCTGAATCATTGTTTTCTTTTTGGATTCATCTTCATAATAACTGTCGTATGTTTCCTCATACATGTAATTTTGAGGAAATTCGTAGGAATAGTATGATGGACAAATTTCTAATTCGTTTAGGCGGAAACCTGATTGAAAAGGCTTTGAAGGGGCAGTTCTCATAGAAACATCAGTATCATTAGAAACCGGCTTGTTATGCAAATTATTATTATTAAGATAATTAAAACGCTGAGTGTAACATTGGTTGCATGGGGCTATAGTCCGGGGGTCTAAATCCAAAGTTTGGTCGGTATCCAAAATTAGGTGGGTGATATTGCTTAGGGAAACTCATTTGCTGTTGAGGCTCATTTTGTGGTAACGAAATCCTCATTTGTCTACTATTGGGAATGCCAAACTTAAATTGAGGTGGTGTTCCGAAATTCTGCCTAGGGGGTTGGTTTGGTGCTAACGTTGGTCTAAAACCTGTAGGCTGTGTTGGCATTGCGAGCTTAAACGATGGTTGTTGGACTAGTGTACTACTAGACTGTGGCTTAGACGTATGGCTAGACTGTAACATTTTACTACGCATCAGATTTTGGTCATAGAAATTTACTTCTTCTAGAACTCTACTTAGTGCTTCTTCTAGAGTACTGGGTGTTTTCAACCTAACAATGCGCACCATATTTTCGGATAAATTAAGAAAACCTGCAGAGCGGTGTTATTATAAATAATAGTTTTACTTATTTTTAAGTTTTTATCACCAATTTGATTAACCTTCGATAATAACACTGATTTAACGGATTGTATACGAGCACAAAAATCTGTATAATTTTCATTTTGGTGTTTCTTTAAAGTTTCTAATTCTATGGCTAAACATTCCTCGCTACATCGGTCGCCGAAGTGAGTTAAAAACAATTCCTTGAATTCGGCCCACGTCTCTATATCTTCCCGTTCAGTGATAAGCGACGTAGCCTCGCCCGTAAGACGACTAGTAATGATTTGCATTATATATTCATTCTGCACATCGGATGATTTAAAGTTACTTATTTTATATTCACATTTACGCAAAAATAAATTTAAATGGTGTTTATCGCCGCTAAATGTTGGTATTATTTTAGTTAATTCATTAGGGATAAGTTTAATTTCCGACATTTTTAATAATTTATTCACTGATTCTACACAAAAAAAAATTATTATAACTCTACCAGTTCCACAAATGTTGTAAGGAAAATTCGAGTATAAGTACTAATCTATTATGTATTAATGTGTCGAGTAATCTTTAAATTAACAAACACATGTAGACACAATAATAACTTAATATAATGTATAATACTTAATATAATATACTCTATAACTTTATCGAGTAATATGGGACTTAATATTATGTACGTCTTACAAGTAAATTAATATTATTTTTATTTTTATTTAAGTAATAGTTATTTGTTGCAGTGCCTATCACCAGCTTCACGGCTCCTTATTCTCGACGAATTTGTTTTGGTTCGCTGGATCGCCACGCTGTATGGATCGTCCGCCGATGCGTGAAAATGAGTAAAATTGCATACGCGACATATTGCATAATTGCATAACGAACGGTGGCACAGCTTTTCCGGTGATCCTACCGGCTGCGCCAGTCAAGTTGCGGGAGCTGCCGAGAGCCTTTTTAAAACTAAATACAAACTAAGACTTAAAACTAAATAAAAACTACGTGTTCACAGAGAGAGATGTGAATTTATTCTGGCCATTGTCTTTTACAATCCTTCATCCTATGCTTACAGTCTACTTAAATTACTACATACTCAGCGTCAGATGTCAGATGCTTTATCTGTATTACGGGTGGTGCTGGTGCAACCATAACGACATCTAGTTTTATTTCCGTTTAAATGTAGATTATTAACGTTAAACCAATGCACTAATTTTGATATAGCATTATTCACTTCGTCACATTTAAATGATTGACGTTTAAGTTTAAAAATCAAGGAAGTATCATCAGCAAATAATACTATATCATGATTATCCTCTACAAGAGAATGAGAATGCGGAAGCCAAGGATTCCGATACTGTGTGAGGCAGCAAGGGGAGTGCCTTGAAACTGAGGAGATACGACAAAGGGGTTCTTTTTAGCGGTAAACGCGCAAACTTGTGTCTTCTGGGGATTGAACTGGACTAGATTTAGTCGGCCCCAATCCGAGCCTTTGTTAAGCAAAGACTCGACTTCAGACACAAGTTTGTCCCGGTACTCGGCGACGTTTTCCCGAGAAATATTGAATTGCAATTTTAAAAGCTTAACTAAGATTTTTTTTTTATTTTTGTTGATGTTGTATCTGATTGTATCTATAAACACTGTTCATAATCTAAAAGATAATTATTTCACCTTAAGAAAACGAACCATTAAAATTGGTTCACAATCTGCGAAGATATCGCGTAACATACGTACAAAAAAACACACTCGAATTGAGAACCTCCTCCCTTTTGAAGTCGGTTAAAAAAGATGTTGTGCTAAGTGTTGAAAGCTTTTATGGATACCTGAACACAGCAGCACAGTTTATTGTATTATTCTGAGTACATAATCACTAAGTTTTACTAGTACCACCACATAAGAAAAGAAACCGACTTTTTTATAGCTTATAATAACAAACCCAATATTCCATAAACTATACCGGCTTTATCATTCACCATCATTACAGCCCTTCACAAATCAACTGTTGAACATAGGCCTCCCCAAAGGAATGCCACAAAGCACGGTCCTGAGCCACCTGCATCCATCGACTTCCTGGATGTCTTACTAGGTCGTCACTCCATCTAGTGGGGAAACGCCCTACACTTCACCTACCGGTACGAGGCTGACACTAAAGAACCTTTTTTTCCAAACGGTTGTCGGTTCTTCGAGCTATATGGCCGGGCCATTGCCACTTCAGCTTACCAATCCGTTGAGCTATGTCAGTCACTGTAGTTCTACTGCGGATATCCTCATTTCTAAGTTTATTACGCAGATAAACCCCTCTCCCTAGCTCCCTGAGCGACCTTGAACGTCCTCATAAGGCTAGCAGGAAAGTCCATAAGTTGTCAATAGCAACACGCACTGGTTGTATAATCATTTTTCAGGTTTTGAGGTATACCTGACGAGAAGATGTGTCCTAATTTCCCGAACGCTGCCCAGCCGAGTTGAAACCGCCGATTGACCTCTCGGTTGAAGATGGACTTACCTATTCGGACTATTTGTCCAAGGTAAACATACTCATCAACAACTTCCGAGATTAGTGCTCCCAACAACTACCGGAATATGTGTAACATGGAGGTTAAACATGATTTTTGTTTTGTCCTTTTTCATTTAAGACCTGTCCGTTGGGAGACACTATTGAGGTCATTGAGCATAGTGCTTAGCTCCATCAGTGATTCTGCCATAAGGACTATTTCGGCGGCAAATCGAGGGTGAGTGATGTACGAGGGTGGATTGAAAAGTACTCGGCCTAATAACCAAGATTATTTTCTTGGTTAGGCCGAGTACTTTTCAATCCACCCTCGTACTAGCCATTGATGTTGATACCGTATCCTTTCCAGTACAGTAGCTTGAAAACCTCTTCCGATGCAGCAGTGAAGAGTTTTGGGGATATAACGTCACCCTGTCTTACACCTCTCTGCAGTTGGATAGGTTTCGTACTCTGATTCTGTACTCGGATAGCCATCGTAATCCTACTGTACAAGCACTTAAGCACTTCGATACACCGACAGTCAACTAAGCACCGCTGAAGGGACTCTAGCACCGCCCAAATTTCGACGGAATCAAAGGTTTTCTCATAGTTCACATACGCAAGGCAAAGTAGAAGATTGTACTCTTCGGTCTTCTGTACAATTTGCCGGAAACCAGCTTGTTCGGGAGGCCGGAAGTCGTCAAATCTGCGTGCGAGACGATTCGTAATGACTCTCGAAAACAGCGCGTGGACCCGGCTCAGAAGGGAAATAGGTAGGTAGTTCTTCAAGAGAGCGTTGTCGCCTTTCTTGAAGAACAAGACCACCGCACTTTTGCTCCACACCGCCGGAGTAGTGCCACCACGGAGGACGGAATTAAAGAACTTCTGAAGGACTTCTAGTACCGGTTTTCCACCGGCTTTCAAAAGCTCGGCTGTAATTCCATCCTCACCTGGGGCCCTGCCGGTTTTAAGATGCTGGAGAGCCATTCTAATCTCGCTCGGACTGACGTTCGGGATATCTTCGGAATAGATTCGGATAAGACTCGCTCTTGGATCGTTACCCACACTTCCGTGTGACTCCAATGATGACGTGTACAGCTGCCTACAGAACCTCTCAATCTCACTCAAAATCTCAGGTGTCCCGGAAACGATGCTGCCACACTTGGTCTTTAGCCTTGACAGTTGGCTCTTTCTGGCAGACAAATCTCTGGCAAAGACTTTGGAGCCTTGGTTGCGCTCGATCGCTTCTTCAATACAAGCTATATTGAAGTTGCGTAAGTCCCGCCGCATGCATTTAGAGATCTGTCTGTTCAGTTGCCTGTATGCTGTCAAATCTGTTAAAGATTGCAGCCTCATTTACCGTCTAATAGCCATGAGATTAAGGGTGTGACCGGAGAGTTTTTGTGTTCGTCTGCGGCGGGTCTTGTAGGACTTAGCACCTACCGCATGGACAGTTTCCACGAGCTTCTCATTCATATCGTCCACTGCATTGCAATCTTGCGTAGAAGGCTGCATCGCAGTTTGATGAAAATGGTTTTGTAACTCAAGCTGAAAGGTTTCAGAACTTTAGATAGCACGAGGGGGAGGATCGTTGACTTCATTAGACGAGACCTCTCCAACTTAACGTTTAGGTTCAGTGTGCATCTAACCATTCGGTGATCGCTACCAGTTTCGCGATCACTGAGACATCACTGAACAATTGTCGTCTGGTCGTGATAACGAAGTCAAGCTCATTTTTGTGGAACCATCAAGGCTCCACCAGGTCCACTTCCTGTGAGGTCGCTTCTGGAAGAAAAAGTTCATCATAAAGAGTACTTCTTTCTCCGTGAAGTTGGCCAGCTGTTGGCCCCTTGGGTTCCGTTACTCTATTCCAAATTTCCCTACTTTCAACTCACCGTTCTCTCTTGTGCCTAGTTTTGGGTTGAAATATCCCATTAACACCGTGTAGTGGGTTTATAGGAATGCATGGCTTTAGAGATATCCTTATACATTTCCTTCACCTCCTCTTCGGGATGTGCCAAGGTTGGTGCATAATCCTGTATGACCTTCAACGAATACTGTTTGGTGATTCTGAGTATAAGGTACGCAACCCTCCTCGACACAGCCTCAATCTTTACAACGTTGTTAACTTGTGGATGATAAATCCGACACCTCCTTGGGACAGATGGTCACCCTCCCAGTGATAGAACAAGTTGCTAGATTCGAGGATTACTGTGTCCTCCACATTTCTTCGGACCTCGGATAATCCTATAATATGCCAGTGTAACTTGTCTGTCTCTTCTTCCAGCTCAAGGATCTTCTCGTCAGTCCTCAGGGTGCATGCGTTGTATGTTGCCAGGTCGAGTCGTCTTAGGTGCAACCGAACCTCCACTGGAGATGCTTAGCACCCCCTGCCCCACCGTTACCATGGTCGCCAATGTAGCCTGAAATAGTGAGGCCGCCGGGGACTGGGGGCCGTCTTTTCGTAGCTTTCATATCGTGAGGAGATATTTGCCATAATTGCTACGCTTGGCGAGCGGGTTGGTAACCACAGTTTTTTTATTGTAATTTTGCTATTATCAGGATAATACTGCTGCCCATCTCTTGTCTGTTTCCTACTGTCGCCTCTTACGACACCCACGGGAAGTTATGGGGTAGTGGATACTCTTAGGATAGTCTTGGATATTCGTAGTGGCTCCTTAATATTAGCTAATAAATCCTTATCATGTAAATAACGTAAAGACATTGTGAGCCTCTCTGTTGAGCGTACTGTAGAAATAGCATGCGTTGAGGTTGAGCACCTTATTGTTGTCAGTGTTTACAGACCCCCATGTGCAAATTATGATACCTTTGAAAAAGTTATGGAAGAAGTTTTAGTTAAGCTTAATAAACAGAATAAATCTCTTGTAGTGTGTGGAGACTTTAATATCAATCTCCTGGAAACTTCTTCCATCAGTATTAAATTTTGCTCTTTGTTCAAATCCTATAATCTTGATAATTTATTCTTTGAAGCTACACGTATTGCAGGGTGTAGTGCAACTTGTATTGATAATATTTTTACAGGTGTTGTACCAATCAACAAATCAATAATTCAAAAACTTAGTTCAGATCACTGTGGACAACTGGTTTCATTATCTTATATGCACAAAAAACAGGTAATTGAGCAAAGTGTGTTTGTTCCTATTAATACAAAACGCATGGAGAGATTTAGAAGTAATATGGTAAAAAACCTTCCATCACTTTCTTATAAGAACAATGCAGACTATTTATATGGACAATTATTTACCCTTATAAGCAACGAATTAAAAAAAACATTTACTTCTAAAACATTCTCCATAAACAGTCGCAAGGCAATTAATGAAGGCATGAAATGATTAATGATTAAGGGCGACAGTAGGAATTCATAAAAGCAGACGAAGGTTATATGACCTTTACCATGAAAGATCATATAATCTTTCCGATGCTTTTAAAGAATATGTTAAAAATTATTCTAAAATGTTTAAAAGAGTTTGCTCCACAGCCAAATCGTTACATATTAGCAACAAAATTAAGACGGCTAAGAAGAAAATTAAAATGACGTGGAGTATAATTAAAAATGAAACCGGTAAAGACAAACCTCGTAACTCAAACTATCAATTAAGAATTATCAATGAATTGACTAAATCAAATCAAGAAGTCGCAGCGGTGTTTGAGAAATATTTCACTGATATTCCTATCTTGACAACCGAGTCATTGAATACTTCTCCAACTGTCGCCGAGTCATTACTCAAACAGAATGTTAACACCTGTTTAAAAGAATTTAGATTTGAAAAAGTATTATCGCAAGATGTTGTAAAATACTTCAAAACCATTGATGTAAAGAAGACCGCAGATTTGTGGGGGATTTCCGTTACAGTTATTGCGTCCATTATAGATTTAATTGCACCTCATCTTGCTATTATTTTTAATACTTGTATCGATTCTGGTGTGTTTCCTGATTTAATGAAGTATAGTAAAGTAATTACCAGATTTAAATACCTTTATTTAAATCTGGTAGTACATTGGACCCCGTTAATTTTAGACCTATTTCTGTACTACCAACTCTCAGTAAAATTTTTGAAAAAATAATTTTGGATCAATTGTTAACTTTTTTTAATACAAATAAATTACTTCATAAAAACCAATTTGGTTTTACAAGGGGTCGCTCGACGTCTGACGCCGGTATTGAGCTTCTGAAATATATTTTTAATGCCTGGGAAAATTCACAAGATGCCTTAGGTATTTTCTGTGATCTTTCCAAGGCTTTCGATTGTGTTCATCATGAGACATTAATCAGGAAACTACAACATTACGGTGTAAAAAATTTAGCGCTTAGACTTATTACTTCATATTTAAGTAACAGAATTCAAAAAGTAGTGATTAATGGTAAAGGTTCCTCCAGATCGGTAGTATCAATGGGCGTTCCTCAGGGCTCGATTCTTGGCCCATTCCTATTTTTAATCTATATTAATGACTTACCTTATCTTGTAGGGGACAATCACGATATAGTATTATTTGCTGACGATACCTCTTTAATTTTCAAACTCAAACGACAGTTAATTAATTATGACGATGTAAATAATGATCTATCGAAATTGGTACATTGGTTTAACGCCAACAATATGCTCTTAAACGGCAATAAGACAAAGTGTATTAAATTTACAATACCTAATGTAAAACTTTCGAATACCAATGTGCTGTTAAATGGGGAGGAGTTGAGTCTTGTGGATACCACTGTTTTCCTTGGTATTACTATTAACGCGAAACTTCAATGGGGCCCCCACATATCTAAATTAGCAAGCAGACTTAGTTCTGCAGCATATGCTGTAAGAAAGATTAGAAGTCTCACAGATGTTGAGACAGCTAGATTAGTGTATTTTAGTTACTTTCATAGCGTAATGTCTTATGGAATTTTGCTATGCCGTTCGGGCGATTTATAACCTAAATTGTAAAGAGTCCCTCAGAGAAAAATTTAAAGAAATAAACATATTAACTTTGGCATCGCAATATATTTATGAGAATGTAATTTATGTGCATAAAAACATAAATAGCTTTAATAAGAATAAGGATGTACATACTTTAAATACTAGGAACAAACATAAGCTTTAATGCCAGTTACTAGACTCCACAGAATCAGTAATTCATTTATGGGGCAATGTATATGACGGGACCAGCACCATTGCACGTGCGGCGTGGTAGCCGTCGGTGCAGTTAGACAGAATTCTTGTAAATAACACGTGTTCCGCACACCTGCACCATTGCACCTGCGGTGGCGCCCGTTTTGCTTGTATAAAACGGACGGCGCGGCCGCCGTTAAGACAGTCTTGGCTCTGACGTGAAATGGTGCGCTTTGTAGTATTCCGTTACTAGTTTATCCTCGACTCGTTGGATAATTAGTTCGTGTAAACGAATTAATTATTATTCTTAACTATAAAATTAGTCTCTGTACTATACTCAATTATCCTTTCTACATATACGCTTTTACAACAAACTCCCAGAACATATTCAAAGTTTGTCAATAAACAAGTTTAAAAGTTTTATTAAAGAAAAACTGTACAAGAAGGGTTATTATAATATCAAGGAATACATGAATGAAAATAACCCCTGGGAATAGGGTGATCGCCACCATGCTGGTTCTATGAAAATGTCATTTAAAAATTGTATAAACAAAATTATTGTTAAGTGAAACTATGTTTAAAAAAAAGTCCCGCTGGGTTTCTTGCTGGTTCTTCCCAGGACTGAGGTATTTTCCGAACCAGTGGTAAATAAAAAATGACTTTCAATAAGTATTATGTAATAATCAATATTGAATAAAAAATTATTCTATTCTATTCTTAACCGCCACTACACGTAAAACTAAAGTAAAAGATTAACTGGATGCTGGAATTATCCATAGACATCTACATCTATCTTCGTCTGCGAATGGGTCTGACAAACGTTTTTTTACTTTACATGCTAAATAAATCTATAAAATAATATGAGAAAAACTGTGTTTTTAGTTTTTTCATATCTTAAAAATTGGCTGAGATATTAACGACCAAAGTGCGTGTTTCCGAACGAAGATTTTAAAAACGCGGGCGTGCGCTCACTAGCCGATGACGTCACACCCCCGCTCATACAACAATCGCGCTCTCGTCTGCACGCCGCTGCGCAGTAACAATCAGAATTTTAAAGCTCTCTGTGGTAAAAATGGAAAAAAATCTGTATTGTGTCTCAGTGCTTCAATTCAACAGTAAAACACCTGATAAACTCTTTTTTTTATGTGCCTGAGGACCCAAAAATGAGGAAAAAGTGAATGACAGCCGTAAAAAGAGTCGATTCAATAGGCCCTAAAACTAAAGCGCACTGCTGTGTGTGTGTGCTTATCCTTCTTCTCTACCTATCCTTACCCTACTAAGCATACCTACGTGTCTACTTTTATTGCTTAGATAGATCTTGCCAAAGTTGCCAACTACCTAGCACCTAGTAGCAGCGCAGTGCAGTGCTCCTCAACCGACTGTATTGGCGGGCCGCAAAATACACATATTATGTCAAAATATACATGAATATATATTTTCTTCCTACTACAAAATCAAACTCGTGGCCCGATATCAGAAGTATCAAACTCGCGGCCCGCATTTATCCTTAGTTTTCATTGTATCTTTTTAACGATAGCAAAGTACATACATTAAACATTGTTTTTATTTAGGTTTGCGAAACGTACGTTTTTAATGTACTATTAAAATGAATTAACAGATTTTGATAAAACATGTCTATGAACCACTGTTAAAAAACAACATTAAATATAAAATTAAAAAACAACACGGTTCACCTATTTATGAGCTATAGTACCACATACAGACATACTGACACACAGACAGACATATAGACACACAGACACATACAGACAGACACACATAGCGGTCAAACTTATAACACCCCTCTTTTTGCGTCGAGCATTAATAAATAACCAATAAAAATGGTAAGTACAAATTTGCGTCCCACATGTTAATCAGCACTGATGTTTTAAATGATATAATAAAAAAAAACTGTAAATGAAGAAACTAAAGCCAGCACTGGAAAATTAAGCAAAAATAGGTATAGTCCGTTCGCGTTAAGAAAATAGTGAGTCATCGTTGTCCGCCGGCCTGGCCACGCCCCGCAGCCAATTAAAATGCAAGAAATTAGAAAGTCGAGTTCACAGTGACCAGTTAAGTCAGGCCTTCGAACAAAACGGTTGTGTATTTTGCATGTTACTAGTTCAACATTAAATTTTGAAAATGAATACCTCACCTATTCGAAAGAATAAAAGTGGATCAATAATCCATAGCGGAAAGAGACGCGTAATTTACAATGTTTATAAGTACTTTAAACTGTGTGATTTAAATGCGACTGTAGAGAGCACAGTAATAAAAACAGCAAGTGCATGTGGTGTGTCCGAAAATACTGTTTATAAAATTATTAAAGAAGAAAAGGATACTAACACATTAAAATCACCCGTGAAAAAAAGAGCTCGACTATCGACGGTCGATAAATTAGATGAACTAGACAAATGTGTAATAAGGAGAAAGTTCACTCAATATATTTAAATAAAATTTTAACAGTGGTAGAGCCACGCGGCAGCTTTTGCTGTCGCACGGATGGGCCGGCTCGAGCCGGGGTGTTATCACGACCTCACAGAATACCAGCGTGAAGTAGAGGTTTACCTCTGCGTTTCGCTTGGTGAGTGCAGGTGGCCGGAGGCCCTTTTTGCTGGAAATGAGGCATTCCATCTTAGTCCTCACGGGTGACAACGCATCTGCATTTTGATTCGCAAACGAGGATGGATGTAGATGTCTATGGGCCGCAGCGACCACTTACCATCAGGTGGACTGTGTGCTCGTTTGTCACCCTTATCCTATAAAAAAAATAACGACTACCCGACATTGGACAAAATTATGACACTTTGCGAAGCTGACGAAGATATTCCTGTTTTCAAACATACCATACTTCATAAAATAATGCACGAGCTTGGTTTCGATTTCAATAACAGGATAGCAGAACATTGTTAATCGAAAGCGAAGATATTGTTTTATGGAGGCGTACATATCTGAGGCAAATAAAAGAATACAGAGCCGCTAATAAAACCATTCACTATCTTGGCGAAACGTGGGTAAACGCCGGACACGTAAAGACAAAAGCATGGTTGGATGCAACGGTAAAAAATAAAGACAAGCCTTTCTAGATGGCTTATCAGCCGGTCCAAAAGCTCCGACAGGAAAAGGTAAAAGGTTAATTGTATTGCACATTGGCAGTGACAAAGGATTCGTGGAAGGTGGTCTACTAGTATTTGAATCTAAGTCTACAAAAGACTATCATGAAGAGATGGATGGTGAAAGATTCCTTAATTGGTTCATTAATATAATGCCTAAGCTAGTACCAGGAAGTGTGGTTGTCGTGGATAACGCTCCCTACCATTCGGTAAGAGTCGAGAAAATACCAACAACCAGCTGGAACAAGCAGCAAATAATAGATTGGCTGCAAAGCAAAGGCAAATCCATGGGCATGACTTATTTAAAAAAAGAATTATTAATGAAAGTTGCTGAAATCGCCCCAAAATATAATAAATATTTAATAGATGAGACTGCCAAAAGTAATGGCATTACAATTCTTCGCCTACCGCCTTACCATTGCAAACTTAATCCAATTGAATTGGTTTGCACCCAAATAAAAAATTATGTTGGTGCCAATAACTCCACGTTCAAAATGAGTAACATAAAAAAATATTAGATGACGCAATAGCATTAATAGACGCTAATCGTTGGAAGAAGTGCTGCGACCACGTGATACGCGAAGAAAATACCATGTGGAATTTGGATGACATCATGGAACTTGCAGAACAAAATTCTTTCACAATTAATGTAACTGGAGAATCTAGCGATACTGATTAGTGATTTAAGTAATTTTAAGAAAATTTGTTTCCAGTAAACTTAATTAAATATTGGAAAAAAAAAGAACTTTTACTCCACTGTGAATACACCTTTACCCTGTAGTTGCACTGATGACTCACTATTTTCGCGAACGGACTATAAGTATATGTTTTAATATAACAATAGAACAATAGGTACCTATTTGCCTAGTTAGAAAACTGATAACTACGTAAGTATCTAGGTAGTAGGACTTACCCACATCTGTTATATGGTATATGGGTAAATATCGACATTTTCTATAAGTTTAAACTAATAAAACACATAAAATAATCATCGACAACCTCGAGATGTGGATTACGAGCAGGTACCTAGTATATTTTATCGCCACCCATATTAAGTATGTATTAAAGCAAAGTTGCAGTTAGGTTTAAGTTTGTACAAATACATACATAGGTATTTGTTCACACTTAAACCTAATGCTTACTGAGTAGAGTAGATACCTAATGCTTACTTAGAACATAGGTACCTACGTATCTTTTCATCTTTATTCCACGAATTTCAGCAGCCGCAAAATACTGATTCTTCATGAAATATTGTGCCACCATCAAACTATCCAATCTTGGCAGATTGTTCGACTGTCCTTTTACAAAACCTTCTTCTATTCTAGCACTACGTGTTTCACTTTAGTGTAATCGGATTTAGAGGATAATATTATTTCTTTGAAATATAAGCACAAACACTATAAGTAATAGGAATAAAAAGACGATCGAAAGAAAATGAAACGAGACCCGCGTAATTTGGTCAAACCGCACCGGACCGAGCGCCGCGTTTGTGTCGCGGTCGCGGTCTGCGGGGGTGTGACGTCATAGCGTGAGCACACGTAATCTCTGAAATTCAAAAAAGGGCTTAAACTTCTCGTCGTTATAACTTCGGAAATACTGCATGTATTGAAGTGAAATAAAAACTAATGTAATGTAAGTGCTCTTTGCTACGATTTTAATAGTATTTGATAGTAATATTTTGACCCTTTTGTGTTCCCCATGAAAATGTAGATGCGTTGTCAGCCGGAGGACTAAGATAAAATGCCTCTTTTCCAGTAAAAAGGGTCTCCGGTTCTCTACACTCACCTTACGAAACACAGCAGCATTAAGCTGCTATTTTACGCTGGTATTCTGTGAGAGCGTCGTCCTTCCCCGGTCGAGCCGACCCATTCGTGCTACAACTATACGATTAATATAGCTGCAACATGGCTCTGCCACGTATAACTTTAAACCATAACTAACTTTACAACTATAAAATATATCGTTAAGTTTGTAAGTGTTTCAAGATTTTTGCTGTAATTATAATTCAAGAAAAATTCCCCATTTTCTCCCTTTCCGGAGTCTAACTCCTCACAAAAGGGGACCTTATTTTAATGTAGAATCACTGGCCACAGAACATAATCATTTAAAATTAAAATTATTTTAATGAACCAGGGATGTGATCATCTGCATTAGAAATAAAGTAGAATCTTAAGAAATCGATTAATAGAGAAAACACAAATTTATTATAAATCGTTTTTCACATTTAAAAAATTATAGATTTTTCTGTTATATTATGCTTGTTACTTTGTTATTTATTTATTAGAATAACGTTTTTAATTCAAATAAATAATATAATATAATTAATAGAATCAGGCGTTACTTTGCGGAAATCCATTATATAAAAGCTTTTAGAAAAATTTACTTCGCAAATATCCGCGTTATAAAATAAAATGATGTGTCTTACCTAGTATGAAGAGCACCTCCCGCCCTCCCTCAATTGCGTGCACTATCCCCGTCACCACTAATCCCATCACCGCTACTCCCAACACCACTACACAAGGCAAGACACACCACTGACGGATAATACGACACGTGTTTCGCCTCTTCACGATCTATATCCTATATCTATGTCTATATCCTCAGGTGATATAGACTCTACGGTGGCTAACCGCTAAGTGAGTTACTTTTTTTTTCTAAAAGCTTTTAAATAATATAATATTCTTATGTAAAATTATTACTGTCAAAAGCTTAATTTTAATTATGACATTAAATTTTTAGGAGATATCCCAATCTTTAGATGACTTATAATCCAACTATCGGTGGCTACTCCTACATCCACCTTGAATTAGCTTATTTATCAAACATATTTAGCAAAAAAGAAACATGCGTACGATACACACGCGTTAGAAGTGAAACCTTGAGAAAACTAAACTTCGATAGAATGGGACGAATGCTGAGTACCAGGAGTAGAATAATTGTAAGGTTTATTTAGTTAAAATATAATAAATTTATAATAAATACTGTACACTGCATTCTATCTCATTCTTTGGCAAGCTTAATTTTATAGATGTATATGTTTATTTCTTTTTAGTATTGTTTTTCATCGTCATCATTTTATCGAGTTTCAAATCACAACGATTCTAAAAAAGTTTTCACTTCAAATAAAAAGTAATCAAATTGGTGTATACCTAGTCTTATTTTTCTTCTTTTTTTAAGTAAATCTTCTTTAGACGTGGGTTGAGAGTGTTAGGTCAGATTTTTTTTCGGACTAAAATAACGTTCAGTAGTTTACATCCCGTTTTTTTTTATAGGATAAGGGTGAAAAACGAGCACACAGTCCACCTGATGGTCAGTGGTTGCTGCGGCCCATAGACATCTACATCTATCCTCGTTTGCGAATCAAAATGCAGATGCGTTTTCACCCGTGAGGACTAGGATGGAATGCCTCATTTCCAGTAAAAAGGGCCTCCGGCCACCTGCACTCACCAAGCGAAACGCAGAGGTAAACCTCTACTTCACGCTGGTATTCTGTGAGGTCGTGGTACCACCCCGGTTCGAGCCGGCCCATCCATGCGACAGCTAAAGCTGCCGCCTAGCTCTACCACTGTACAAAAGTTTACATAGTTTCCACCTTAATAAAGGCAGCTTCCGCTTTAATAAAAGCAGTTTCCGCTTTAATAAATTATACCTACCAAAATGCTGTAGTCATAAATTGTATTTACACTTAAATGCAAATATGTAACTGCCTATCTATCCCTTTGCGTGTTTATGAATAAGAATACGCAATTTTCAAACAATACACATTAAACACCATAAGAAACACGGTCTTGACCGTGATTTGTGAGTTTGTGAGATTACCTAGAGGAGTCCTTTATTCAGCACAAGACTTGTGAAGGTCTAGAATGATGATGATTACGTTATGCTTAACTTTTTTCTATATAGTTTATGTATTTAGGGTGTAAATTTTGTGCAATGCAGGAAACGGAGTAAATGTAGCTCTTCACTCTATAATAGAAAGTCAGAATCTGTCAAAAAGGCCTGTATAGCATTTCACAATACTGTATTACTTCCTATCTTAAGATATTACAGCCGTGAGATTTATGTAATGTAATGAGTAAAGAAACAGTAGTAAATTAAAATCAATAAAATAATTATCTTACCTATACAAGTAAATATATTACAGAAATATATATATATATATATATTTTCAATACTAATAAGTTTTGCTTCAACCGCCCGTAAATGTTATACACACTCATTTTGACATAAGTGTTTCATAATCATCACATGAAGCACTAACATATTCAGTATATAGAAAGTACGCTGTGACTAACATGTTATGCAGTTCACGTAAACATAAAATAAAATAGTAATATTATAAACAATCCATTATCATTCATCCATAAATCAATTATTTTTAATCGATTTTTTAAATCGAATATTTTCACAAGCCTAGTCTGATCTGTGCATGCATGACGCCATGACAGGTCACGTGATGTAAATTTTTGTTGGGCATGCGCGACATCGCCGAATATTTTCAAGTGATTTTGAAACGGTGAGAATGAGAATTTTTCCGTGAAAGACTATTCAGTAATACTATTTGCTGTTACATTGATATTTCTGTAAAATAGACGTGAAATTAAAAAAGTGTTAGTGCTATTTGTTGTTTCGTGTAAGGAAGTGTTTTACTCGCAAAGGTCAAATTGTAGATGGGAATGTCTCCAGAACGTATTTTTACATCGAATTACAAAGGCCGTGCCTTGTCTCGTACATGATCTACACAATTTGAAGATAGTGAACAAAGTTAGTGCTTTTCTTTTTTTTAACGAGTTATTTGTGTCGGCAGCACCCGTTTGGCGAAATTGGTCACAATCTTGACAGATCCGCTTTGTCAGGTTTTAGAATGATCGCTAAATGGAACAATTCACTGTTCCATATTAATTGTAGCTGTGTTTGAAAAGTTATTAGTTATTATACAAAAGGCGTTTCGTGCTATCATAATCCTTAACACGACAGATTTAAAGGATCCATTGAACGGCATCTTAACATTTACTCAACTGATCTCAATTGGTCGAATACACGATGACATCATGGTTGATACTCTTATGTTATTGCGAAAATTATAAACACTGTGCATAAATATAATGTATATCGACATTTGATTAGCAGTTATCTTTATCTGATCAATAAATACATAGATTTTTACTTTGTATATCTATATAACAATTCTACATACTTCACTATATAATAATAATGTTACAGAAATAACAGATTTTTAGCCTTATTTAAAATATATCTTAAAAATGTCACTTCATGAAATTCACCATTCGGTTTTAGAAATGGCAACTTTGAATATTGGGTTCATATTTTTATGGTAGAAGTGTTAGTAAAGATTATCTATTATAAAAATATCAAAGTTCAGGGATCCATAGTTTTTGACATAATTTCTTGAAATCACAACAATGTAATAAAACCTTAACACCACTTAATAATTTTATTGGTGCCACTGGGTCACATACCTTCTGTTAACATTACGGCTTATTAAAGTTCACTGCTAAACATAATCCTCTCCATAGATTGCCTCATAGGGGATATTTTTGCCATAGTTGCCACTCTTGGCTAGTGGGTTGGCAACCACAGATTCTTTTATTATTTTAAGTTCTTATCAGGAAGATGCTGCTGCCCGTCACCTGTTTCAATTTCCATCTGGCGCCTCTTACGACAGCCACAGGACGATATGGGGCTTAGCTTTCCATATACGTCCGTCGAGTTTCATAGATCATTTATTATGGTATCTTTCTTGTTTTTCATAAAATGGATTTATATTTACATTATAAATGCAAACATGAAAAAATATAGATATTTTAGACATCGATTTTTTTGTGAATCGATACATCAGCTTACGATTCAAATCGATTTAAAAATCAATCCTTTTCGGAAAGAATCGACATCCCTACTGACGATGACAATGACAATACAAAATAGTGTCAGTTTTACCGTAGGAATTGAAATAAATATTGTAAAAATAATTGATTTTCAATATTTTTTTCTCAAAAAGTATGCATTTCCGCATGTTGAAACTTTGCGTGTGTGCTTATAATAATGTAACCTTTCTGTAAAAAAATATCAACACCCCAACTCAATGGAAAGTCGTACCCGATATGGGGTAGTGGGTATTCTTACACCACCACTACACATTCACAAACCTTCCAAGTATTTTTATTCTTTAGACATTCACGTTTTCTTGCAATGTTTTCCTTCACCACTTTATAATAATTTCATTGGTGCCCCTGGGGTTCGAACCCAGGTTGCTCCCATATTGTGAAACTTGTGGTGAGCGTTTAGGATTGGGTAATACTAGTACCAATAGCCATGCTTCAAAAATGCTTCTCTTGTTAAATATTGTAACAAATTTGTTAATTGTAGTCGCCTATAGTTTTGTAATGGTCAGTTTTTTATAGATTCATGAGCCATTAACAAAGTAAACGCGGAGATCACAAAATACCAGCGTAAAATGGCAGCTTGACACTGCTGTGTTTCGCATGTTGAGTGTAGAGAACTGGAGACCCTTTTTACTGGAAAAGAGGCCATAGTGTAAAAAACATAAAAGAGGTCATACAATCATAGTATAAATAACAGGAGTCCATTTGATATCAGTATATTTAATGCTGTTGGTATTGTTTATTTACTTATGTTTTTTGTTTAACTTCTTATGACAAAATAGGTGAATGGTGAGAGCCATTTACTTTCCAATGTTTTGGATGCTTTATAACTCCCATGGTCATAGTCTCGGTGTCATAATTAACGAAGCCTTCCTTCACCTGGAACTTCCAAAATTTAAATTTTGATCCAATCTATGCAGAAGGAACTTACTGTACCTAGAAGTCATAATATGCTTCCAGATTGTGAATTAAAAATAGTTAAGATAAATTGCGATAAAACCCATAAAAATATTTTTATCTTTCCATATTAAGAGTCCAATTATACTTTAAAATTTATTTTATTTAATGAACTTAGGTATGTACATATATGTAAGCCGATGAAATCTAAATGGATGGAGTATTTAATGTGGAAAGTGGTTTACAAACTAGTGTTATAATAGAAGAGGGTTGCAAATAATGTTGTTGATAGTAATGTTCATTGATTATTATCTGATAATTATCCAGTTATTATCCAGCAATATAATGTGTATTAAAAGTATTAGCAATATAAGTATTTTAATGGTAATAATTATTTCATTTCTAAAAAAAAATGCTCTTTGTTTGATACAATCAAAAATAATAAAATTTAAACAAATCTACCTATAAATTCAGTAAAATCAAAGACAAAATCAACATAACTAATAAAAATAGATACAGATTAATTGAAATTAAAATGAAAACAAAAAACAAATCAGTGTTGCTAGTTATTAGTTCATAATGGATCCAGATTTCGTGGCATGTTTCTTTACATATATGACTGTATTATTCAGAAACCAACACAACAAAAACTAACAAAACTGAACATTGAGGACAAGAGGAATTCCCACCCATTGATATTTCTAGTGTTCGGATACACACTATAGACTTGCTGCCAAAAAATTAACGCTCAATATCATCCACGTTTGGATACACACTATAGACTTTACGCACAAAGGAATAAACGTTATTATCATTGATAATTATGAGTATTTATCGTGATAATTATTGTGATAGTTATCCTGTGCAACCCTGTAATAGCAACATAATATTACAACAAAGAAATTGCTGTACTGTACTGTAATCCTTATTTCTTATACTCTATAATTTTTGGAATAAGATTTCAATTTTCTCAAAAATGCAAGTTTTGTTTCTAACTATAGCTTAAAAACTTATTGTGGTACATTCATATTACAAAAGTAAGCACCTAGTACTTAGGTTGCCATGACACTATCCCAATTAGTGTCATGATACTTAACTTCAAAGTGCCATGACACCATTGGCAAAATAAAGTATTTTTTTTTTCTTACTTAATTTTATATTATAAAAATAAAGTGCGCTTAAATAAAATTGAAGGCAAGTCTTGATCCCAATATGAGGCTGACTAGCTGAGAATTATGTTTAAGATTAACTAGTCATCTTATTTTTGCTATGGTAGCCACTAAAAATTTAACTATGCAGATAAACATTTAATTGTGTTGTATGGGTATAATTTACTTTAAAAATTCTTTAATTTCTTCATTTCTATTTTTTTGTTTTGTGTATGTTTTTCTAGTTCATACATTATTTGATCAAATATGGTTTTATCAACAATCGCCAAGTATTCAAAAAAACTTGTCTCTTGAAGCATCTCCAAAGCATTTAAAGCTTCTTGCTTTTTTTCTTTTGCTTTTTCTGTCCAAAATCTGTGATTGGTTAGCTTCATCTTATTTTTATAATAACAATGATTTATAAAGAGTAACTGTTAAATATGCTTATGAGGGCGGCACTGAAAATTTCGGGAATCAAGGAAGTGACACAACATTACTATTTAAAAATGTATTTATTGTTTTTCGAAGTATTCTCCGTGAAATTTGACACATTTTTCCATACGATGTAACTAATCATTGAAGCAACCATTCCATTCGGAAGTTGGGGTCTCCAAAATGGCCGTTTTGTAGGCGTCCACAGCTTCTGCAGGTGATGAAAATCTCTAATCTCAAGTTTGACAAAACCTTGTGACAAGACCGAAAATCTTTTTTTAAATAAATAAATGGTATTCGATTTTTAAAACCAAGGACTTTTCAATTAAAAAGATTTTAATATGACAGGAACAGTGGAAATATTCCATTCCTGATACTTTTAGTGCAGCCCTCGTACTGTCACTTATAGAGATAAAAACAAGTAACAATCTCAGTTCTAGAGGTCCACGAGTGAAAAACGACTGTCACTTATACAGGTCTCTCTCTATTTCTCATTTATATAGGTTTTAGGGGGGTTAAAATTACGCGGCCTGATAATTATTCTCACTTCAAAGTTTTTAGTTTATTGCAGTTCTCACTTCTCAGGTTTGACTGTACAATAATATCAGTTTATAATTTATTTATTTGAAAGCTGCTTACAAACATAACATATCACATTAATAGCCTATTTAAATCTACTATTGACAATTGCAGTACCCTATAGAAACCTACAATCCAGCTTGCCCTACTAAAATACTCAAATCTAAATGGAATTTTTATAAATATAAAAAATAGCATGTAAATCTACATTTTTACTAATCTCTTCTTATTATGTCTGCTCCATAACTTGCAGAACTGTGGCAAAAAGAGTTAAAATAATAATTTATAACTTGGGTGTTGAATTATTGAATAAGGAAGGGAGGCCATTATTGTTACAAAGTTGTTTTATTAATGACAATGATTTAGTACTTGTGAGCAATATTAACATTGGCAACAATATTGCAAATCTAAATCTACATATATCTATACAAATAAATAAAATTGAAGTGTCTGTTTGTAATGTCAAAATACCAGCTTTTTACTAAATGCATAATATGAAAGTATATACGGTACTTACAACAAAAACACAATTTTTAAAATTTTTGTCTGTCTGTCTGTTTGTTCTGGCTAATCTCCGAAACGGCTGGATCGATTTCGACGAGACGTTCACTAGCAGATAGCTGATGTTATAAGGAGTAACTTAGGCTACTTATATTTTAGAAAAAAAAATTAGGGTTCCACACATCATAATTAAAACCCTAAATTACACTGGCGCAAAGACACGGGGAACAGCTAGTGATATCTTAATATTGTATGTAGGTATATAATATGTACAACAAGGTATTCATTAAAACTACAAGTAAATGTATTTTCTTTATCAGTCCATTGTTGGCAATGACACTTTTTTCTGAACCAGTGGTAAAATTTTAAAATGATTTGCAACAAGGTTTATTTTTTATATATGTATAATATTATACATATTAATCTATATTGAATAAAAAATATTCTATTCTGATAAAACAAATAAATAAATTAACTTATTTTAATCTTAACTGTCTAGCCTCATAAAATAATTATGTATATGTAGGTATGTACATAAAACATAAATAGCTGTGATAAGAAATGAGATTATTCTTAGTTTAAATACTAGTCCTGAATCATTTGTTTTGAATTTTTGTATGTGAAGGTGAAATAGATTAAAGATAATATTTAATTGTTTGTATATAGGTACAACAATAAGTGACATATTATATTTTGTTTTGTTAGATTTCGTGCGGGGAGCCGGGGAACCTATGTTCCAGGAGTGTTTTAGTGAGGCAAGGTGATAATAATATTATTAAAAAAAAAACTGGAATTTAAATCTAAGAAAACTACTTTCGTAATTTTCCCTTCCATCAAATTTTTACTGGAATCTTTACAGAGTGAAACGTTGATTCTAAAGATTATTATGGCATATAATAACTAGTTTTTAACTTTACGCTTTGATATATTCTATATTCATCAATGTCTTAGCACCGACATCAGAAGTGATTATGTGGAAGATTTTTTAAGAAGTATTTTTTTTTATAAAAAAATGTTCATTTCTTCATAGGTTATCTCATCATCATCATCATCATTACAGCCTTTCATAAGTCCACTGCTGAAAATAGGCTTCCCTCAAGGAATGCTACAAAGCAAGGTCCTGAGCCACCTGCATCCATTGACTTCCTGCATGTCTTACCAGGTCGTCACTCCATCAAGTGGGGGTCGCTCTACACTTCGCCTACCGGTACGTGGCTGCCACTCGAAAACCTTTCTTACCCATCGGTTGTCAGTTCTTCGAGCTATATGGCCGGCCCACTGCCACTTCAGCTTACTAATCCGTTGGGCTATGTCGGTTACTCTCGTTCTACTGCGGACATACCAATTTCTAAGTTTATCACGCAGAGAAACCCCGAGCATAGCCCTTTCCATAGCTCGCTGAGCGATCTTGAGCTTCCTCATACGGCCAACAGTGAAGGACCACGTCTCAGATCCGTAAGTCATCACTAGCAACACGCACTGGTTGTACAATTTCGTTTTCAGAGTTTGAGGTATGTCTAACGAGAAGATGTGTCGTAGTTTCCCGAACGCTGCATAGCCGAGTTGAATCCGTCGATTGACCTCTCGGTCGAAGTTGGAAGATAAGTTATCTAGTGTCGTGCATTTCTAATCGATTTCAAAAAAAGAAGGAGGTTCTCAATAAAACTGTTTTTATTTTATGTGTACTCCTCAGCACTTTTTTCTAGGTGAACCGATTTTGATGATTCTTTTTTTATATGAAAGCTGATGCTTCTCATGTGGTGGTTGATCAAGGTTTGACTAATAGTTTTGGAGTTATCCTTAATAACTTATATTGAAGTCGATTGTACAATTTTTAATTTTAAATTATTTATATTGACGTCAGTTGAACAAAATTGTTAATTTTACCACTTGTGTACGCATAAATTGCTCATTTGAAAACACCAAGTCTTAAAACAATTACTTGTAGAACATACAATATTAATAGCTGTTGTGAGTTGCGGTGTAATATACAGAATAGAATAGAATAATTTTTTATTCAGTATTGGTTATTACATAATACCTATGGAAAGTCATTTTTTATTTACCACTGGTTCGGAAACTACCTCTGTCCTGGCAAGAACCAGCAAGAAACCCAGTGGGACTTTATTTTTCAAACATATTTCCCTTAACAATAATTTTGTTTATACAATTTTTAAATGATTTTTCATAGAACCAGCATGGTGGCGATCACCTTATTCCCAGGGGTTATTTTCATTCATGTATTTCTTGATATACCCTTTTTGTACAGTTTTTCTTTAATAAAACTTATAAACTTGTTTATTGACAAACTTTGAATGTGTTCTGGGATTTTGTTGTAAAAGCGTATACATTGCCCCATAAATGAATTACTGATTCTGTGGAGTCTAGTAACTGGCATTACAAGAGAACATTGACATAGCCTAACCCTTTGTCCCTGCTTTGTTTTGTTGTCCATTATTATTGTAATCACAGGCATCCTATTTCTTTCAAGTAATATTTAAATCCACTACAAGGGTTTTCAAATCCTTTGCAGCTAGTTTAAATCCTTCAATCGAGTTCTAGAATTCAATGAACTCTAATAATGCAACTGGCACGTCATTTGCAAGCGGCAGGCTAGCCACGCGTTTATTTTTTCGAAGATTGTCTTCATTGTGTACTGTTTTCGGATGTCTGAAATGATTGTATTAGTAGTTTAGCCATGTTGTAGTCGTGAATAACTGAAGCGTTATTTGGGTTAAAAAAATTATATGACATGTTCATAAAAAAGTTTCCTAAAATCGGATGTACCGACATCGCTGAGAATGACAGATTAGTTATTGCGACAAAATTGCAATTTTTTTTTTATAAAACTTGAAATGACAAATGTAAGTGGTTACAGGTGCGTTGTCACCCCTGAGGACTAAGATGGAGTCACAGCCCGTAATATAGGTCCAAGCCAAGTCCCCATATAAACACAAACACAAATTATTTTATTTATAATTAGTCCATATAAACAGAAAGTGGTATTTTTTTATACGATAGGGTGACAAACGAGCACAGAGTCCACCTGATGGTAAGTGGTTGCTGTGACCCATATATCCTCAATAAAGAATCAAAATGCAAATGCTTTGTCACCCGTGAGGACTAAGATGGAATGCCTCTTTTCCAGTAAAAAACATACTCCAGTTCTCTACACTCACCATACGAAACAGTAGTGTTAAGCTGCTATTTTACGCTGGTATTCTGTGAGAGCGTAATTCTTCCCTGGTCGAGCAGACCCATTCGTGCTTGAACCATACTACCGAACAAATAATTTGCGTATTTATTATTTACTTGTGATATGCATCACATGATATGATGCATATCGGATAGATGTATCCTTAGTAAGATGGCCTTTCAATGTTGTTATAACCGATTTCAACTGTGTTATAATTTATAGTAGATTGAGAAGTTGTAAACAATGATTGATGCATACCTATACAAAAATAGACATAATCTATTTATCCATGAAGATAAGGTCAGATTGGTTGATATTATCTGTATCGAACCTGTCAATATATATCTTTTGCATCCAATCCGTTGTGAAAACACCTTTTCACATAGTACATTGTGAGGATCCTAATGAGACATTTGTATTATTTTAAAAATTAAAAAGGAAAGTTATATTATATTAGCAATGCTACTAACATTGCTAATATTCCCTTTAACCACTCCTGGTAAGCTTATAATTTTTGTGTTAGGAGTAGTTCACGACAGTAGTCGAATGGTGGATTCGAACCCACGACCGCAATTGAGTTGAGTTGAGTTGAGTACACGGTCCGCACCCTGCCATTAGGCTAGTGTCGCTTGAGGCATATAAAATATAAACTAAGACAAACAGCAATTTTCGTGAGTCGTAATTACAAGATGAGCTAAATATATTTTTATGTATATTATATTAAATTAATTATGACATTTTAAGATTAATTGTAATTTATTTTATGGGATTGGTATTCAGGACAAGCAGTTTTTATATAAAATTTATGGTTACCCTATTATTAGGTATGTCGCTTGCACGCTGCATGTGACCTGCCGCTCAATTAAGTCCCGAGGCCGTACCTCCTTTGATAACGACAGCCTACTTGTTCACAATGGCACCTCAATCTCGTTTCAAGTCGGATTTTCTTAAATCATCTCTCTAAATATGTTACAATAGTGTGATTTTGTTTCACTCGCTACTCGCCCGCTTAATGGGTGTGAACTGTGAACACACTTTCTTATATTTTAAAGCTATGCGTTTATTTAGCAACTATAGACGTGGTATACATTAAATAGACTTGGTAGTTTTTGTAGTTTTTCTTTTAAGTTTACAGTTGGATTCTAGCGATACGCACCGGCTTCGCACGTGTGATTTCTTGATCACGACAACAGCGCCACCTACCGGGTCCAATTGTGAATTTAAACCATTCTCGAATCAACTTAATCACACACAAAATTTGATCAAATTCGAAGGATTATGTTTATAAAGATGATTCACTTTTGTGGGGGCTAGTGATTGACCAAATCTTATAAACCGCGGCTGCGTATCATATTTCGTCATTTTCTTGTAGTGTAATTCAATAATTACTTTCCTATTTTGCTCACTAGTGGTGGTAGGAAACTTTTTTTGCCTAAGATCCGTTTGTAAAGTCTGAAGGCTATTGTGAGCCAGATTTAATTACAGGCAGTACGATCTTAGTCCTCAGAGGTGACAACCTATCTGCAGGCTTCTTTATTTGATGTTGGTTGCAGGGGTCTATGGGCTGGAGCCCTGTAGTAGACACTTAGTATCAAGTGGGTTATAAGTTCGTTAGTCACTTCTATTTTATAAAATAAAATACACACATATATATATATATATATATATATATTGAAACTAATTTTACGGATTTTATCGAGTCCCATTTTAACTTTTAATTTCCGACTTTTCGAGTTTTTCGGGCGCTGAGGTGTCTGACGTCCCGATCTTCACTTTTTGCAATTTAATTTTTCGCATTAATAAAAGAAATCATTAACTATTATTATTTATTGCTGATATTATGACACTAAAGGTTTACAGTCGCAGTTGACGTAGATAATAAAATCCCTCCAGACTAACCATTAACCTTTTCAGTGACGCCACTCTGGTTTCTCGTGTACTGTGGTATTTATTTTAATAAATAACGCGGTGAGGGTGTAAGAGAAGAGCTCGAAGAACCGAAAACCGATTGGGAAAAAAGGTTCTCGAGTGCAGCCTCGTACCAGTGGGCGGAGTGTAGTGCGACCCCCCCCCCCCACTAGATGGAGTGACGACCTGGTAAGACACGCAGGAAGTCGATGGATGCAAGTGGCTCAGCGCCGTGCTTTGTGGCATTCCTTGGGGGAGGCCTATGTTCAGCAATGGACTTGTGAAGGGCTGTAATGATGATGATGATGATGAAATAGTGCGGAGAGCGTGTAATGTTTTTATTATAATAAAAGTAATAATTAATTTTAAGTAAAATATATTTATATAATATTGTTATTGGTTGTACGTATTTTTGACACGATTTTGACGCTCCAGAATTATTTTCTTGAAATAGAATATGCTCAGAAAAAAATATGCGAGTAAACAGTGATGGAGGTTTACATACATAAATGCATAAAGAAAAGCATCCAGACTCGGAACAATTACAGGCAAAACTTATTCACATCAAACACTTATTCCGTGCAGGATTCGAAGCCGCAGCCTTTAGGCATCGCAACCAAAATCTTAGCCAATGGCGCGAAGGAGCCGTTAAATTCAAATCGAAATGACACCGCCCGGCCTTTAAGCTATCACTTGTTAGAGAAAGTTAAGCCGAAATCCGTGTTTGTACATATACCTATGTGTTCCGAATACAAAAGTGGGTAACTACCGTTGTCAGAGTCTGATACAGATTGTGTTAAGCTCAGAGCTCACTGTCTATGTGCGAGGCATTTGAACTGTCGAGAGGCCAATTCATTAATTTAGCGACGGTGGCGTCTCAAAGTCAAATCCATTTTTTTCTAGGACGAATGTTTGTCTTGAATCGAATAGTCGAAGGTGTAAAGTGATATTAAAACATTTTAAAAAGAGACTTGATTGACGCTTTCTTTTACATACGTGGAAATAGGAAAGCAAATTAATTTGTTTATTAATAGAATAATAAAAATTAACTTATAATAAAAAGTAAAGGCCGACCTCAAATAACAAAAAAATAAATAAAATTATTTCATATTTCAAAGTCGGTGCTAAGGAAGATTGTATAGAGGACATAAAACCCCCGACTTAGGAATGTGTAATTATTTTAATCTTTTTAGTTTTTAGTCCTTTAAAGTCTGCAGGATTGCGGGTTCGAATTCCGTACGATGTTTGCAAATATTTTTATGGTCTAAAAGTTTTTTTTTATAGGGTACAAACGAGCACAGTGCACCTGATGGTAAGTGGTTGCTGTGACCCATAGACATCTACATCTATCCTCAATAAAGAATCAAAATGCAGGTGCGAATGAGAAGATGGAATGCCTCTTTTCCAGTGAAAAGCTCTCTGGTTGTCTACTCTACGAAACACAGTAGCGTTAAGTTGCTATTTTACGTTGGTATTCTGTGAGAGCGTGGCCCTTCCCCGGTCGAGCCGACCCATTCGTGCTACAACTATACTACTAATATAGCAAACAAAACGTCTTCCGGGTCTGCATTGTCCTTTTGCATTTATGAATATAAACACCTCTACTGTATAGGGGAAATCCTAGTGTGGGTTAAAAAGGAAATAAATAATTTATTTATGTTTGGGGGTATATGAGGGATGGATATGAGAGTACTTAGAATTAGAACACCCTCTAAAAAGATGAATGGACTTGTATTAGCTATGATATGCGTAAGAAATGAGTAAGGAAGAGAGGGAGAAGAATGGAAGAAGAAGACATGAAGTATAGTATGTAACATCTGGATGACATCATTTTGTCTATAAGTATGTCATCAATGATACCTATTTCCATGTTCCGGTTATTGCGCTTAAAAGCTATGATTTATAATTTATAAAGGAATTTAAAAAAGCTTAAGATCGTCTTTCACCTTTCCATACTTGACATAGTTTTTATTTAGTAGAATTAGAAGTATCGGATGTCGGATTCGACGTTTATCAAAAACAAAGTAAAGCCTTTGTACATAATATATAGTATATACTAATAGTGTATAATATGTTTCAGTGTGAGACACATTCAGGGTTAATAAAGCGGGTAGTATAGAATAATTAGACTGTTAATAATGTTGCCGCCTGCCGTATATCTTTTGCGACACGCCGGTTCCTTTACGATGTTTTCCTATGCCAACGTACACGTAGTTCTAGTCCGGGATCGAACTCATGTTACTCGTGAATCTTAATCTGACCAATCACGATTCAGTCTCAAGAGTCTGTCTGTATACATATATACCTAAACGACGAACTTATTAGTCTGGTGGTCGAAATCGCGCTACATTTTTTTTAATAGGATAAAGGTGACAAACGAGCATACAGTCCACCTGAAGGTAAGTGGTTGCTGTAGCCCATAGACATCTACATCTATCCTCGATTACAAATCAAAATGCAGATGCGTCGTCACCCGTGAGGACTAAGATGGAATGCATCGGTTCCAGTAAAAAGGGTCTCCGGTTCTCTACACTCACTATACGAAACACAGCAGCGTTAAGCTGCTATTTTACGCTGGTATTCTGTGAGAGCGTGGTCCTTTCGCGGTCGAGCCGACTAATTCGTGCTACAACTATGCCACCAATATTGCTGCAGCATGGCTCTACCACGTCCAAATGTGTTCCGACCAGGCCGTGATGACTTATTGGGTTTTTGTGTAAAGAAATGCTCAGTAGGAGTCCGTAGTCAGGAAGTTGGCGGTGTTTAACACCTCCGTCCGTTGAAAAGTACGTAACGCCGATGGCCCTGCCTAGATGAGATGAGCCTGATCTCTCTCCCGGTCGTGTCTGATTGCTATCCCATCGGACTATGAGAGTGAGATAATATAGAGTGCACTCTAGCTTGAGTACACACTCGTGCACCATAATCTTGTCGTGCGGAGACGGCTAGTCTCCGTTGAGAGTCACAGTAGCCGCCGTGATGGAATTTCGGTCTGTAAGACATTATTCTACGAGAAATTTATATATGATTCATGTAAATTTCGCTTTTGGAATTGTTCCTAAAACAGTGACATGAGATCACCTAATAATCGTAGTTAAATACACTAATATTAACTAGTATCCTAGTTTAGTTTAATTTAGTTTACGACAAGCTATTTCCCGCAACTGCACGTCTAACCGTTTGTTTTGCGTGTGGGCTGGAATATTGTGATTATTCGAGCCATAAAATCTCCTCGATCATTAGGACCTTGGTTAAACGACTGTTATTGCTGCCACGGTCTCCCTAGCTTGCCTATAGTCTTCTCGATTTTTTTCAAAGCCAAGCGTGCTGATTAGTATAATGCTTACGTTCCAGTGAATGAATGTTTCCAAAGGGAATCGGTATGATCAATTCCGGCACCAAGGCGTTTAGAGCCGATCCTCGCGTGGCTAGTTCGTTTGCTGCATCGTTACTTCTGGATCCACTGTGTCCCTTGATCCATTGTAGAGTCACACGGTTTTTAGTCGTTGATGGCACATATGGACTTACATTGTCAATAATGTGTAAGTAATGCGAGGAAACTATAGTTTTGACTGTTAAGTTTAATATCACTTCCGCAACATGACATCAAAAAGCACTAGACACAAATTAAGCATTATGTTTGCATTAAAACTAATTTTACGGATTTTATCGCAACTTTTTTTTAGTTTTCGACGTTTTGGGAACTTTACAGTACTTATAATTCCGAGGGGAGCGGGGGGGGGGGGGGTGGTTACCTTCAAGTTTTGTTATTAATTGAAGGTAGGCTCAGTGACGATGGGTGTTGTAAAGTGCGCGAAACGTCGGAAATTAACAAAGTTAAAATGAAACGCGATAAAATCCGTAAAATTACTTTTATTAGAAGTTGGTATATTCACGGAATTATAATATCTATTATAGCTATATGTCTTTATCTTTCATTAGGCCTTCTTTTTCAGTGCGAAAAGAAAAATCCTCAGTGGACTCGGATAATGAGCCAGTGCCTCAGTGAACTGTGTGCGGGCTGTGATCGAATTAGTGATTAGTGCGTAGTGCGGGTAGTTCGGTTCGGTGCCGGGCGACGTCGCCGACGCCAGGCTGTGTCAGTGTGTGCGATGAGAGTTATCCGGAATTGGACACTCGATTACGTGGCAACGAGGTTGTTTTTGGATTTGATTCGCGGATAAACGACAGTTACGGTAAGTTTAATGCATTTCCTTTAACATATTTATTTATTGATGTAATTTGCAGAACAACAAATTTACAAACAAAAAAAACCACGAATATGAGTGACAAATGAACACACAGTCCACCAGATGGTGAGTGGATGCTGACACCCATGGATTACTACACTTATCCTCGATTAAGAATCAAAATGCAGATGCGCTGTCACCCCCGAGGACCAAGATGGAATGCCTAATTTCCAATAAAAGTGTCTCCGTTTCTCTACACTCATCATTCGAAACACGGCAGCATTAAGCTGCTATTTTACGCTGGTACTCTGTGAGAGCGTTGTCCTTCCCCGGTCGAGCCGACCCATTCGTACTACAACCATAACATAGCTGCAGTATGATTCTATACCACGTTAAAAATTTAACTAAATATTTAAAAAAATGTATTGAACTAACAAAAAGGCCACCGACTCAGTATAATGCTACAGTAACAGAGTTACCGCAGCGCTGATAATCTGTCTGTAAGCAATAGCTGGACATAATTTAGAACCTATTCTATAACTTTTTTTTAATTAAATATTTTCGTTGATGGATTCTCTATTAGAATCCGCCGCTTTGTTACGTGGATGTCGTAAGAGAATATTGGGAAGGATTAGAAAGGTATGGCCTCCGTATATATAATTTTATCTGTGCATGCGGATATTAGCAAATTAAATTTCTCGTCGTAAATCGCAAATGGATGGCCACGGATAAACTACGTTCTCACAGACCAGCGTTTAATAGTCGCATAAAGCTCCTGTGTTTCGTATGCTGAGTGTAAAGAACCGGAGACTCGTTTTACTTGGTAAGAGATAACTCAATTTTAGTCCTCAGGGGTGACAACACATTTGCATTTTGATACTTATTCGATGATAGATTAAAGTGTCTATGGACCTCAGACTGTAGCCCGTAGTATTCTATGGTGATAAACGAGCACATAGTCCACTTCATGGTAAGTGGATGCTGTGGCCCATAGACATATCTCATCATCATCATCATCATTACAGCCTTTCATAAGTCCACTGCTGAACATAGGCCTCCCCCAAGGAATGCCACAAAGCACGGTCCTGAGCCACCGGCATCCATCGACTTCTTGCATATGTTACTAGGTTGTCACTTCATCTAGTGGGGGGTCGCTTTACACTTCGCCTACCGGTACAAGGCTGCCACTCGAGAACCTTTCTTCCCCATCGGTTGTCGGTTCTTCGAGCTATATGGCCGGCCCACTGCAACTTCAGCTTATTAATCCATTGGGCTATGTCGGTTACTCTGGTTCTACTGCGGATATCCTCATTTCTAAGTTTATCATGCAGAGAAACCCCGAGCATAGCCCTCTCCATAGCTCGCTGAGCGACTTTGAGCTTCCTCATACGGCCAGCAGTGAAGGACCAGTAGACATATCTACGTGACCGAAAATAAAATCGGCCAGTAGGACACTCTTGACCTCAGAGAAACTTTAGTGTATATTGGCATTGAACGATTATACTATTGTTTGATATACTGTGGGTTTTTGATGACTTTGCGCTGTGTCATACGATAGCAGATGCGTCATATTCAACGACACAGTGGCTTAGCCGCGGGTTCTAATCCTGCACGGAGCAAGTATTTGTATGGTTTACAAATAGGTAATTGTTCTAGGTCTGGATGCTTTTCTTTGTTCAAAATCCTAGTGTAGGGTAACATATTTAATTGAAAAATATAATACTCGTAGGTACATGACTTATACTTTACTCCGATAATACTCATAAAGAACGAATCTCAAGTACACCATCTTCTACAGGAAGCTTACTTGATTTTAATACAATCTTTGGTTCTATTTTTTATCTAATATGTTTCCTTGTTTGTAATCAAATCGAAGCTGTTAAATATTTAACTAATATTATACTTTTCTCTTACACATACAGACACATACTCACAGAAATTATCCATGCCAAATATCATACTTACTCGCTTGTTGTAATGAGTCTGGCCACCCAATTTTGTTAAGAGTATCACAAAATTGTATAAAAAATTACGAATTCAACGGTATTCTTATTTTTTTCTACCTTTAAAAATGACTGAAATATTGATGAGTAAAGTGGTGTTTTACGGTAAGGGCGACCGCTTAGCTCCGCATCGCGATGTGACGTCACAAATCGACACGTCGAAGCCACCAGTAGTCTTTATTGTTATATTTTTCTAATTCTCTCCATATTTTTCTTGTCAAGTTGTTTATTTATCAGTAACCTTTTTATTTTCTGTTTTTTTATTTCCGTTATATCACGCTCCTTGGGAATAAAAGTCCGATATGAGAAGATAAATTCCTGTAGATCAAGTTATACCTTAATGCGAAATTTCATTAAAATCTGTTTAGTATTACACGCATTGAATTATTGCGACCATTGCATTTTCAAAACAGAATAGGTACCAACTACCAACGTAATACCGCAATCAGTTTATTCAAAAGTAAGTCAAAGTAAAACTAGTACCATATGTTTGCAACCACTGACGAACTACGTAACCAACAAAATTTCTTCACGTGTCACTAGGTACTAAATACGAGTTGATTAATACTCACTGCATTAGTAAGTTTAAGTAAATTTTTTCATTTTATGTCGTTGTAAATCATGTGCAACTTCGTGGTTTGATCAATTAATACCTACTTATGTATTACTGCCTGATTACTAATTAATGGTAAAGCTGTATACTTTTCACAATCTTTTATTAGTAACTTACCTTTAGAGCTTTATTCCACGCATTTCTGATGACAAAAAATCATAATTTTCTGAAAAATACTACACAACCATAAAAATATCCACTTTTGACAAATTATCTGACTGTCTTGTTTCAAAGCCCGCTTCCATTTCTTCTTTTTACAGCACTACACACTGTAACTATACATATAAATATAATCATATATGTAAAAGCTAAATGTACAATATTTTAGTTTATACATCAAATCAAATAGTTTATTTGTGATTCACAGTTTATAAATAGGTCTTATTTAAATACAAATAAAGTTCAGTGTGTGATCAGCCTCATGGGCATACAAATGTCAAATATTATTAATAATAATAGATTAATTATTATATTAAATTATTCATCATAAATAATATTGATTACATTGGATTAGATTAGATTATTCATAACTTATTAGTTTAAAATTATTATATAGTCGTTGGGTTTATTATAAGTATTATGTCATCTAATACATTACATTACATACAGTCAACCGGACATTAACTCTGACATTCGATATAGTAGGTAAACGACCGTATACTTCCGAGCGCGCGGTTAGTACTGAACTTAGGAAGTACCTACTACACGTTCGCTCTGTCGAATTGTGACGTCACGTCACAGAGAACGAGCGGGTAAACATTAAAAAAAAATTGCGAAAATTCAAAACGTTATAACTTTCGTATTTCTGCACCAATTTGGATGAAACAAAAACTATTGTTATTTTCATAAACATAGCTTTAAAGCTATATAGGTTTTATTGTCAAATTAGAACATGTTGGTGTGACCCATTGTATTGATTGCAAATCTTAATGTTTTTATTGAATGGAATTTATTGAGAGTGCCGGCCGACGTCTATGGAACATGCAACCACGGTATAGGATTAACCCTCTTATTTATATCTAAACAACCTTATAATCAATAGTACAATCAAAAATTTGGAAGTAATAGACAACTTAAATAGTGCACGGTCCATTAATTGTGATATAACAGAACTACCACAATATGTTCAAACTGTCACTCTGATCTAACAATTCTTACATAAAACATCCGAAGTGTATACAGTAATCTGGATGACCTGCAAATAACGCTGACAAAATTGAACTTTGATACAGACGTACTAATCTTAACCGAATGCCGACTTAACACTAATAAACATATTCCTTGTTTAGCAAATTATAATTCATTTGCCACAACTTTACATATTAATCAGAGCGACGGTGTAGTAGTGTGTACGTAAAAGGGATACATAAACCTAAAGTGTCAATCAGTCTCCAACATGCATCGTGTATACAGATTGCTTTTAACAATGTTATTATTATAGTCATTTATCGCTCTCCATCAAACACTAATGCTGACATATTCATTAACTCACTGAACACACACTTATCTACCTTAAAATCTAATAAAAATATTTTATTAACTCTCCAGTTATACAGACATTAATTTAAATGTAATAGTAACAGAAACTGAAAAAGCTCAAGAGCGTATCCAACCGCCTTAATTACCTAAACATGTTATCGACGCATGGTTTTCTTCCCGGACACTTATTTCCGACAAGGGGATCGAACTGTCTTGATCATTTCATGGTAAAACTCGATGATCACAAATTTTCGGCATTTATAGCAGCTCTTAATACTACTGTCAGATCATTGTCTACTCTTGCTAAAACTTTCTAATAAAATAAACTCAAAAAATATATGCATGAAAACTAAAACGATTGTTAATTTTGAAGAGGCATTTAAAACATTACATTTTAAAAACTTAACTTTATTACTAGACTGCAATGATTCGAATGAAGTGTGTGATAAGTTGATTATTCACATACAAGAATCCCTAGATTCTAACACAAAAACTATCAATGTAAATAGAAATAAGCGTATGAGTAAGCCATGGATCACAGAAGGCATTGTACGGTGCATTAATAACCGGAATAAGATGCAGGAAAACTTTCGTCTAGACCCAGAAAATTAAACAGTTAAAATAACCTACAGAAGATACCGAAATTATATTAACAATTTAATTAAAAAGCTAAAACGGAAGTGCGAAAGAGAATAACTCGCTAAAACTAAAAATAAAGCTAAATCTTTAGGGCAATGTATCAACAAAATAGCTAACTTTAAGCCGAGTAAAAGCACTGATAGCAACTTGTTAAACTTAAAATCCTCACCAACTGAGTCAATTAACTCAGTCAACAACTACTTTGCTAACATTGGTACCCATTTAGCTAATGAAATAATTATTGACCAGGCAACCCAACCTTGTTCTATGGACATCACAAATAGTAATTTCTGTAGACACAATCCATCTTCTACTCAACAACTTACCTCTTGTGTATTGCTAGAAACTGACAATCAAGAAGTTCTTTCTGTTATTATGAGTCTTAAGACAGATAGCGTCCCTGGGTGGGATAAAATTCCTCCTAAGTTCTTGAAAATGGCTCATTATCTGCTTGTACCAATTATCTGCCACCTAGCCAATCTTTGTTTCCGACAAGGAATATTTCCTGATGCTCTAAAACGAGCAATAATAACTCCAGTGTACAAGAGTGGTGACAGAGACAGTGTGAGCAATTATCGTCCTATCTCAGTTTTAACGTCAATTTCGAAGGTTTTGGAAAAATTGATATGCACTAGAGTAATTAGTTATTTAAATAAATTCGACATCCTTTCTGTTTCACAATTTGGCTTTAGACGTGGAATATCAACCGAAGATGCAGTTACTGCTCTTACAAATCTAAGAGTCAAAAATGTTGATAATGGTCGTAAATGCCTTACAGTATTCTTGGACCTTAAAAAAGCATTTGATACTGGATCTGTCCCCATTCTTGTGCATAAGCTTGAGAGATATGGCTTTAGAGATGTATCTCTAGCATTACTAACGAGCTATCTTCAAAATAGGAAACAACAGGTAAAACTGGGTGGTTATACAAGTACGTTAGCTGACATATCTTATGGCGTACCACAGGGAAGTGTGCTTGGACCATCGCTTTTCTTGATATACATCAACGATCTGTGTAACCTTAAAATCGCAAATGCCAATATCTTTTCTTACGCAGATGATACAGCTATTATATTCTCTGGTGAAACATGGATTGAAATCCAAAGGATCGCGGAAGAGGGACTAGAAATAATTGCTCAGTGGTTAAACTCAAATTTTCTTACTCTCAACGTTAGTAAAACAAATTTTATGTGCTTTACAATTGATAAAAAAACACAACCTAGTGATGACTTTTTATTTAGGATACATAACTGTAGAAATCGAAAAAGTTCATCATGTGCATGCCAATGAATTGAAATGTTGTGGTTTCTAGATATTTTTGAGTGGTTCTTGACCAGCGCTTGTCATGGCATCCACATTTAGATAAACTTATAGTAGGGTTAGAAAACTAACGTGGATATTTATAAAACATAGACATATCGCTGACAATACATTGTTAACGAGTCTCTATATTACGTTGGTACAATCACTATTGTCTTATTGTATTCCTGTATGGGGTGGAGCTACTAAAATAAAGTTTCCGGAAGTGGAAAGAACTCTAAGATCTCTGCTAAAGGTTATGCTTTTCCTACACTATCGATTCCCAACTAATACATTATACACTTATAGTGACTTGTTGACAGTAAGGCAGCTATACATTCTCAACTGCATACTTAAGCTACATAAATCTTTACCGTATAATCCTGCAATACTGACTAAAAGGAGGAAAGACAGAGTCGTTGCCACCACTACGGTGAAAACAGCGTTTGCAGCTAAACAATATCTAATAATGTCGGTTAAGCTTTATAATAAGGTTAATAAAACAATAAAAATATACCACTTAAACTATTATGACTGAAAAACTCTCACACAATGGTTAAAATCCCTCAGCTACGCTGACACAGAAAAGTTACTAGAAAATATTAATTGACAGTGGACACTCAAATTGTCAATACCTATATAAATTAAAATTACTTAACACACACACACACACACACACACACACACACACACACACACACACACACACACACACACACACACACACACACACACACACACACACACGCGCGCACACACGCACACACACTAACAAAATAAAATAATATTAATATTAAATTATATTAGTAATTTTATGTAGACTGATTTTATAAGTAATCACAAATGCTACACTTTGTATTTGTAACTAATACTCACCTCGTAGTCATATAATATGGAAGAGCGATAACTTCCTAATACAGGTATTTATATACTTAAAAAGAATGTTATCATAATGCGTAGGTAAACCTGGTACGTTATAGAAATAAAGCATTTTTGATTTAAAAAAAAAATACTTAATATTATTAAAACAAAGTCGGCTATTCGTGTCTGTCTCGCGGTATTTTCTCAGATACATATTTAAAACTTATAAATTTCTTAATAAATTTAGAAGTTTATAAATTTTTAATTTTGATGCGGTTTTCACTATCATATATAAAATTTCTCAAGAAACATTTTCGCTCAAAACACCTACATGCATATTTTATGTCAGGATTGTAGAGAAATGTTAGCGTTTTGTGATCTAGTTTTAAAAAGGTAAGACCGGGGCTAGTTTTAGAGTTACTAGTTTCTTTTTTAACTATCGACTCGACGATATTTTAAAGTAAAAATACTGACCTACTACCTGATTTGATGGTTCGAATCCTAATCGAAGACAATGTTTTCTCAATGACCTTTAATATTTTTTTTAAAGAAGAAAGGATGAGTAATGTGTAGACTCTTCACCTGATGGTATGTGGATGCAGCGGGGCCCATATGGCCAAATACTATAAGTAGAGTAGAGACAACACGAGATTTACAAAATCTTAAAATTCAGCAGCGCTTGAATATTAGGGCATTAGAACCCTGGGGACTAAAATGAAATGTCTCATTACCAGTTAAGAAGGTCTACGGTTCTAGTCATACACATAGAAAAAGCAGCAGCATTTTATGCAGCTGTTTGTATTGATGTTACTCTGGTATACTGTGCGTGTAGTCTTTTCCCGGTCGAGCCGACATATTCGTGCTGTAGTCTTAATATAGCTGCAGCGTGGTTCTACCACGTATAAGGGTTCCAAATATGGATCAAAAATGATATCAAAGCCCACTGCTAACATAGGCCTGCACATAGATTGCCTTATAAGGGCTATTTGCCATTGTTGCCACGTTTGGGATTTTTGGCGGGTTGGCAACCGAGAACTTGTTATTATTACGTAGACGCAGTTGCCCATCTTGTTCATTACCCACTATCGCCTCCTACGCCATCCAGTGTTAAATACATAGCGTATACATAGAAGAAATAAAAACCAAACTTCAGAAGATGGTATAATGTACGTGGTAGAGCCAGGTTGCAGCTATGTTACTGGTATAGTTGTAGCACGAGTGGGTAGGCTCGACCGGAGAAGGGCCACGTTCTCACAGAATACCAGTGCAAAATAGCAGCTTGACGCTGCTGTGTTTCGTATGATGAGTGTAGAGACCCGGAGACTCTTTTAACTGGAAACGAGACGTTCCATTTTAGTCCTCACCTCACGGTTGCTTTTAGATTCGTAATCGAGGATAGATGTAGATGTCTATGGGCCACACTTAACATCAAGTGAACTGTGTGCTCGTTTGTCAACCCTTATCCTATACAAAAAAAAGATATTATGTAGAAATTATTTTGTTGTTCTAACTCTTTGAAGATATATATATACACAAGCTCAAGTATGTATGAAACTCAATATTAATTGTGTAGTGATTAAAGTACAACCAGTAGACTAATCCGTAACTAATAGAGTCAGTTTGCATAAAAGAAGTACAGTTAATTGCATTCACAGCCTAGCGTTCTCGGCCCAAGTTCAGTGGCCAGTTGCATATTTTGCATGTTAATGTTGTTTTAGTCAACGACTGCACACGTCAGCGATTATATCGCATTGTGAAATGCCAACTCATACGGTTGTAGGTGTAGGGCAGTGAACGCAAGTAAAACATGGTAGCATTGCATTGCTGGCTCCAAAAAATGATCCAACGCAAATTGAGCTGCGGTCGGCGAGGCTTACCGATTGTGCTACGAACGAGCTCAGTTCGAATACAGTCACTATCCTAATACCCATTAATTGTAAATTACATTGCACCTTATTGCATATAATTTAAAATTAAAAATTTTGTACAATCGACTTCAATATAAGTTATTAAGAATAATTCAAAAACTATTGATCAGACCGTGGTCAAATTTATATGAAGCACCGTCTTTCAAATAAAAAAAGAATCATCAAAATCGGTTCACCCAGAAAAAAGGTAACACATTAAAAACATACTGTTGAATTTAGTACCTCCTCCTGTTCGAAGTCAGTAGAAAACATCCCTGGCGACAAGTAGAGTGCATTGGCGTCATATAATAAACGCTAGAAGCAACTTATATGATGAAACCAAAAAATATTAACTTGACTGTGCGTTAGTCGGGATAAAATATAATAAACTGTTAGCGAATCAGCGATAGTTTCAATGTGTGTACTTAGACCGGCTCACACGCCTGGACAATATAAGGTGCGGAGCGGCCGGGACAATCTAGGCGGCTTGTCTACACACGTTTAAAAAAATGGCATAGCCTTGTCAGTTTACATGGCACTAACACAAAAAAGGAAGTGAATAATGTAAAGAACCGGTTCATTATCTTAATAACAACTTATCTAAGTGCACTGCTGAACGTATAGACTAGGAGATAGTGACAGAAAATATTCTCCCATTTTCTCCTGCATGCCTTTTTAAGAATCGATACCTAACCCTAAAATATGATAAAGATGAAGTAAAAGATGAGATAAAGAAATGAAGAGAAAGAAAATGGCTTCTCTTTGTGTAAAGAATTTTAGTATTTTTCCGTGACATTATATTGCATGCCTTTGTAATATAACGTACTTGGAACAAATTTAAGCTATAATAATTGATGGCATGCAATTCGCAACGGCCGACGGGGCTCAAAGGGTTACGTAGAAATGAAAAAGAAAATAGAACATTTCCGTGTTTACAAATTGCATGCCGTTGTAAAAAAATTAGTTTTTTCTAATCTCAAAAATACTCTACGAAAATTGGCTGAACGTAGGCCTATTTCATAGATTATCTCATAGGCGGAATATTTACCGTTTGGTTTTTTCGTTATATCAGATACGGGTAAAAAAAGATTCAACACTTTTATTTGCATTAAACATGGTAATCAGGTATCAGCATAATCATCATGGTATTAGCAGCAGTTATCTTTATATATGCACAAAACATAAAATGCTAAATTATTTATAGTTGGTTAGTGCACGCAATTATCAATACATTATTTGATAATGGCATGCACTACTACTAATTGCCTATCTAAAGTCCCTAGCTGAACATACGGTACAGAAATAGCAACGGAAACTTTTTTATTCAATATAGATTATAAATAATACTTGTTGAAAGTCACGTTTTGTTTTTTTTTAATAATTTTTTTTTTTATTAAATAACAGCTCACAATCATGTAATCACAATTAACCACACAAATCAAATTAGAAATATCTTTGTAGCGATCACCTCATTCCTAGGGGTTATTATCATTCACAAACTCCTTAATATTATAATAACTCTTTTTATACAAAGTTTTTGAGCTTTAAGCAGGTAAAATTTTGTACATTTTCTAGGATTTTGTTGTAAAAGCGTATAGGTACGTAAGCATAAGGTAAGCTTGTGTATGTTCCTAGTATTTACAGAATGAATATCACTTATTTTTGTATAACTACCTTTATTTTTGTGTACATATGGGTATCCTCCATAGATTGACTCATAGGAAGGATTTTAATTTAAGGTCCTGTTTCAGTTTCCCTCTATCACCTCCTACGACAATCACGGGTAAACCTACCTACAGAAACGTGAAGAATTCTGAAATGAACGTCATGCCGGAATTGAAAGCAGACCAGACCACGTGTGTCTTTAAGCCATTACAGCCCAATAAAAGTTCACTGCTAAACATAAGCTTTAATTTTAATTTTTTTTAATAGAAAAAAATACTAGTAATGCTATTAAAGATTATTAATATTATATAATCTTTATTTGTTTATTTATTATAAAAATAAATAAATAAATAAAGATTACTCATATTCCTTTTAACCGCTTCTGGTAAGCTTAAAATGCTTGTGTTAGAAGTGGTTTACGACAGTAGTCGAATGGCGGATTCGAACCCACGACCTTTCGAGTTCGCGGTCCGCGCCCTGCCATTAGGCTACTGACGCTTCCGCTACTGATTGCACCACAGGCAGGATTTTGCCATAGTTGTCATTGGTAAATGCTGTTTTTAATTATTTCGGTTGTTATCAGGAAGATGTTGCTGTCCATCTCCCGTGTGTCTTTATTCGTTAATGTTTATTCGTAATGTTTTATCAGTCGAATTTTAATCCTTCTTATTTTTGAAGACGGCTAAATACAATGAAATGTAGACACTTCAACGTGTGCATTAATATTAACATTACATTATAATATTGTTTCGTGTCCAACAGATGGCGCACTATCCGCAGCCGTCGTCGCTGGAGGCGGCGCTGCCGCTGCTCAGCCGGCCGGACCTGCGGCTGCGGCAGCTGCTCGGTGAGCAGCTCGTCGCGCTCGTTCGCCGGGAGCCGGAGATCACGCATGATCTCGCTGCGCAGCTTGTCGACGCGCTTATCACTTGGTTGAACGGCGGCAACTTTAAGGTTAGTCTACTTTTTTTATAGAATATGGGTGACAAAGGAGTACACAGTCCACCTGATGGTAAGTGGATGCTGTGACCCATAGATATCTATATCTATCCTCGATTAAGAAATGAAATGTAAATGCGATTTCACCCCTATATGGAATGCCGTGTTATCAGTAAAAAAAAGTCTTCAGTTTTCTAAAGTAGGGCCATATGAATCACAGCAGTATTAAGCATCTATTTCACTCTTCATTAAAATATAAGGTAGCTGATTGTACTAAATTTTAATAAAGCCTGAATGTACTATAATAAGGGTTCATAGCTGGAAAAATATGCCTTTAAATAAAATATAAATTCTATTTTTTTTAATCTAAACGAGGCATTCCATCTTAGTGCTTAGGGATGACCACGCATCTGCATTTTGATGCTTAATCGAGGACAGTGTAGATACCATCAGATAGACTGCCTGCTCGTTTGTTACCTTTATTCAATAAAAAGCGTAGGTAATTTGTTTTCATCGCTACGTACTGTACTAATACAGGTAATACTATATTTAACATAAAATGTCGAATGGAGGAGTGATTCATGAATAATTAGCATTAAAGTATGTATTTATGTATTATGATATGATATTGTAACACCTTACTGCATTTTATACACGGTGTTACATATAGGTTACATAGCTTAAAAGGAGGAGTCAAGAAGATGACGGTGCTTCATTCCCGCACCTCGAAAGCACGTAGGTAAAGTCGTTGGTGTTGCACCTGATCTCCGGTCGTGTCAGATTATCGTCCAATCGGACTAGTGCACGTTTCCTATATTGAAGAAATATTTCGTTCTCTGTTATGATTACTTTTATTACATACGAGTAGCACATATTTAGTTTTATAACATACATATGGAAAAAACTTTAAACTGTTCGAAAAAAGTTGAACTGTTATTTTGTTTTAAAACAGGTTTTAAATATAGAACGCCCATGAAAGTATATAGCCTATGAAAGTGACCTGAGCTCATACACACATTCTTGTACTATAAGTCCATCCCACGTCGATGGCTATACTTCTTTAAGGCTGGCTGCTTTAACCAAACTTCGCTTTGGAGGACAACATCGTTATATTCAGAATCCAACATCTTCATTGAACGATCCATCGAAAAGAGGCTTGCAATGTGTCCAAAGAATAATTATAAAGCAATTACCCTACCGGTGCAAGAATATCCACTATCCCATATCATCCCCTGGGTGTTGTAATAGGCGACAGAGGGAAATAAATTACAACGAACGACTGAAAAATAAACTGCTTGCCAAGCGTGGCAACTATGGCAAAAGAAAAAAAATTCGAGGTATGGATAAACCAGAATATAAATGACATTCTATGATACCATACATATTGTACATATATAATATAAATATGTGAATACAAATGTACACAAAGACATAAATCTACTTAAATATATGAATATATGATTCTAATGTGTGCACGAACTTTGTTTATGAAAAAAAACTTATTCAAAGCTTTTTAATAACTTTTATTAATGTCAAATTTGCTTCTTTAATTATAGGAAATAGTAAAATTACTATAAAACGCTATTGTAACCTTATTTCGCGCGTTATAGGAGCCAATCTAGCCACAAATATTGCTGACGCATTCGGGGGGAGCGCACGTAACCAATTTAACCGCCGTCTAGATTTAGGGAAAGTTAATTCAATTTGTTTGGTTACGAATAAACTTTGGAAGTATCGATTTCGTGCTGAACGTCAAAAAGTCCTGACCTATTTGTATAATGGCGTGATTTTCATTCACATTTCTCCTTCTTTTTTAGTCTGTAAAAGACCACCATTGGACATAGACCTGTCGCGTTCTTCTTTCTACGTGATTCAATAATAATAACACTTAAGTTTTTTTTATATAATAAGGGTGATAAACGAGCACACAGTCCTTGCGTTTTTTGCTTGTACGTGGATGCTGTGGCAAACAAACAACCATATTATCTATCCTCGGTTAAGAATCAAATACAGATGCGTTGTCACCTCCGAGGACTAAGATGGAATGGCTCGTTACCAGTGAAAAGGTCCCCGGTTCTCTACACTTACCATACACAGCAGCTTTATTCTGTTGTTTCACATTCTGCTCTGTGAGAGTGTGGTCCTACCCCTATCAGGCCGAGTCATTCGTTCTACAGATATTTATAACTGCAGCGTGGCTCAAGCCAGCTTCTACAGCTTTATCAGACACACTCTTGGTAGGTGGATAGGCGATAACATTACCAGACCTCCCGTACCTTTAACGATGCTCTCCATAGCCGGTTGTAGTACTTTGCGTGTTGCATAAACGGGATGTTTATATCTATCGGAAGTCATAAGATCTTAATATGATTTTCCATAGTCGCCTCTTACGACACCCACAGAATGAAACGGGGCGATGGATACTCTTCACAACGTCATCTCATGGCCCATCTTATTTTATCATTATCATTAATACAGCGAGGATGTATCCCTTGAGCCATGGCAGCTCAAAGGCTAATCCCTCGCCGTAATATTCACAGTAAGCACGCGAGCAACCTGGGTTTGACTTCCGCCGGCACCGATGTAATTTGTAATTGAAATTTAACATGCTGGTTTACCACGTACTCGGCGGTGAAGGAAAACATCGCGAGGAAACCTGCATATCTGGATCAAATATTTCGAGTATATGTGAAGTGTTCCAACACGCACTGTATTAGCATGGCGGGCTAATCGCTTTATAATATTCTCAGATATGAGATGAGGCCTGTACCCAGCAGTAAGACGTATTTAAGCTGTAACTTTACGCCCTTTGTGGTGTTCCCATATCATCCCTCTTGGTGTCGTAAGAGGCGACAGTGTGAAATAAATCAGGAGATAAGCAGCAGCATCTTCCTGTTAATAATTAAAAGAAATAAAAAAAAATTGACAAGCGTTGCAATTTGGCAAATATCTCTCCTATGAGGCCTTCTATGAGGTAGGCCTGTATTCATCGGTAGAGCTTGGATAAGCTGTAACGGTGACGGTAACCTTACTATAGTTAATATAATTTGTTTACGAGTACATATTACGATCCATTTATTGGACTCTAGCTGTTCCCCGCGACTTCGCTCGCGTGTTAGGGTTTTTATGTTTTTGCGTGGAACCCTAATTCATTTTCTAAAATAAAAGTAGCCTAAATTATTCCTTGTGAAATCAGCTATCTGCCAGTGAAAGTCACGTCAAAATTGGTCCAGCCGTTTCGGAGATTAGCCGGAACAAACAGACAGACAAAAATTTTAAAAATTGTGTTTTTGTTATAAGTACCGTATATACCTACTTTCATATCCATTTTGTAAAAAACTGTATTTTTGACATTACAAACAGACGCTTCAATTTTATTTATTTGTATAGATAACCTCCCTTATTGAGAGGACTTTTCGTTACCGATACAAGATGTAAGACGTTTACAACAGTTTCGTGAGTTACTAGCATATACTATAAATTGGCAATGAAAATGGCTTTTTGGAGGGATGTGATTGGGTATTTGAATCATCATCTACTGGTGACTACCATGAGAGTATGGACGCTCTCCATTTCGAGGACTGGTTTAGAAAAGTAATAGAAAAACTGCAAAGCGGCGATGTCATAGTTATGGATAACGCTAGTTACCACTCCAGACGTTTAGAAAAAACCCCAACAATGTCTTGGCGGAAACAAAATATGCAGGAATGGCTAGAATCTAAACAGATCGCATACGTGCCCTCGGACACAAAGACCCACTTAATGGAAAAAATAAAGGCAGTTAAAGATAACTATCGAAGTTACGTCACCGACGAGATGGCAAAAGAAAAAAGCATCACAGTGGTAAGGTTACCTCCTTATCACTGTGAGCTTAACCCCATTGAACTTGTGTGGGCAGATGTGAAAGGGTACGTTGCACGAAAAAATACAACTTTCAAGTTAAAAGATGTTAAAAATTTACTTAAAGATGGTTTAACTCAAATCACGCCAGATAAATGGAAAAACTGTGTTCAGCATGTCCTTAAGGTTGAACAAAAAATGCGTGGCATGGATGATAGAATTGACCAAACTGCAGATCGCTTTATAATTAATGTTACAGATAGTTCATCAAGTGAAGATACGAGTGATGATTGCACCGAATAAAAATAAAGTTCTTATATAATATTAAAAATAAAGTTTTATCTTTTGCATAAGTACGTACTTATTCGGTGTCGTTATCACTCGAATCTTTATATGTGTTATAAATTAATGTTTTTTGTTGTTAAATGAATAAAGTACTTTATAACAATAGATGATTTTTCTTCTACAGCGATCTTTCACATAACTTTTTAATAATAGTTAATAAATATATATTATATCAATCATTATAAAAAAATCATTATAAATAAAGAAAGTACTACATATAAAATGTGCCTATATATTGAAGGTTTGTAACCCCTGGTTAAACGACCGAAAGGTCATTGTCCGTTTTTCTCAATCGATTTGGCACATACTATACCAAGTATTCTCCCTAGGAACATCACAGTTCATGATCATTATTATATGTTTTTTAAATCAAATTTATTATTGTTATTGTTGCTATTTGCATGTTTAGGCTGTCGGTTGTTTAGCGAGCGTTTTGCATACGACTTCTAAACTCTTCTATAATAAGCCGGGCTAATTCTGCCACTGTAGACTGCACAAAACGAAGCCGATGTGTGATACACAGTCTGATTCTCGCGCGCCGTCAAAGCGCGATGCGCTTGATTGCTCACGTGACTACTCTGTGCGGATTGCGTTTTAGAAGCGATGTTAGAAAGATATCGATATTTATTTTTTCTGATTTCAAAAAACTGGGCGGTATCGAAATAGTCGAATTGTAATTCGACTGTATGTGGCATTGATTTAAAAACATTGATTTAATAAAATTGTCAACAATCAATGAGGGCAGATTCTAGTTTCTCTTCGTTAGCTTATAATCCACGCATATGATGTATCATATATCAGTTTGTGGTATATAAAAAAAGTAAAAGAATTAGGTATTAGAAAGTTACCACTTGTCAACGTCTGATTACAGTTTCTCATTGTGTCGCATTTCGTAAGTGATATTAAAAAGGTAATCAATATAGATGAACTTTATTGTTACGAATCTTCTAATAATTACGAAATATATATGAAATTTATTTTCAACTCGTTTCAAATGCAGTAAGTGATCGTTCAGAATAAGCAGTTTCAATGTAAGTAATAAGCCGCCGCGATGTACGCCAGTTCCTCCTCAGTGGTGTTAGGCGCGTTGGGCCATACTTACCGTTTCTATTTTGAATGTGCCGAGTTCAAATTCTTTGTGTCATTGTGCTCTTTCGTGTTATTTCAACGATGCTTTAACGGGCTTGAAGATCGTGTGGTTTGCGGTAGGCACAGTTAATTGGCAAGTTAAATATAATACCTTATAAATTAAAAAACAAACTAAAGTGCACTTTATTACCTAGCGTTAACGTAGATAATTATTTATCCATATTATTTTTAATCGTTACAATCATTAGTTTTCTTATCGTTCTTTATATCATACAATTCAAACTAATCGGTATTCCACGTTTATGTAAAACATTATAGTCATTGTGGGCCACACTTAGCCTTTCTAAAGTTCAATATTGCTTTTTCTGAAGGGTCTTCATCAATCAGTTGAAATCAAACCGTAAAGTTGGAATAAGTTTCTCATAGTTTTTGGATATATTTTTTTTATAGGATAAGGGTGACAAACGAGCACACAGTACACCTGATGGTAAGTGGTTGCTGTGGCCCATAGACATGTAAATCCATCCTGGGTTACGAATCAAAATGCAGATACGTTGTCATCCGTGTGGACTAAGATGGAATGACTCGTTTTCTGTAAAAAAGGTCTCCGTTTCTCCACACTCACCATACTAAACAAACATTGATCTGCTATTTTAAGCTGGTATTCTGTGAGAGCGTAGTCCTTCACCGGTCGAACTGACCTATTCGAGCCACATAAAAATTTCAAATGACTTTTAAATTTTTAACTGAGTGATATAACTAACAGAGATTATCCATAGGTTAAAATTATGTTAAAGACCTAGGGCCTGAAACCGAGTAATACGTGCCTTTTCATTTAATAAGTAAACACCGTCTGGAGTTCCAGGTCTGTCACCACTATCGCCTATACTAGGTGGTAGGATTCCGTCTGACTAGTTTTTTTTATATAGGATAAGAGTGACACACGAGCACACAGTCCATCTGATGGTAAGTGGTTGCTGCGGCCCATAAACATCTACATCTATCCTCTATTACAAATCAAAATGTAGATGCGTTGTCACCCGTGAGGACTAAGATGGAATGCCTCATTTCCATTAAAAAGGGCCTCCGGCCACCTGCACTCACCAAGCGAATCGCAGAGGTAAACCTCTACTTCACGCTGGTATTCTGTGAGGTCGTGGTACCACCCGGGTTCGAGCCGGCCCATCTGTGCAACAGCAAAAGCTGCCGCGTGGCTCTACCACTGTTGGAGGTGCTACTGAATAGTAATGGTAGTGCGTGCACTGCTGGTGTTCCATTCTGAAGGGTATAGAGTATATTATTACAGGCTGTGAGGCACTCCATCTTAGTCCTGAGAGGTGACAACGCGCCTGTAGCCTTCTTTGTTTCAAGTTGGCTGCAGGTCTCCATCGATTGCAGTAGCCACTTACCATCTGCACGGCTAGCATGGGCTAGGGATAAACAATTTATCACCCTATGATAGCCACTGACAAGAGATAAAATTATCTTGTCCTTATGCCAAAGCACGGTAACAGAGAGAAGTATATCCCCGTTTGACATAACGAGTAGACATATATCCCCCGTACGTAGCATGGAGCCAAATGAAAGATAAAAAAATATAATTTTTTGACATTTGAAAGGGACAATTTTATCCTAGTTCATTGGACGTGGGTTAAATCTCCCTCAGTCTAAGTCTATCTCCCATTTTATCTACTGTGGATATTATATCCACCGGTGTGCCCATGCTCGAAGGGTGGATAAAACTAAGCGAGGGGATAAACATTTTCTCCTTTCCCCGGGGATAAAACTGTGTCCTGCCCATGCTAGATCTGCAGGTGGACTGTAAGTTTATTTGTCACTTCAGTTTTATAAGAAAAACTTATCCTCAGAAATCACTTCGGGTTCTGACGAAATCTGTCGGACTTCTCGAGTAAAACTTAAGCCCTCATGACGTAACCTTGTTTAGAGGTCGCGCGCCTTCTTTACAAATTATATTATTTTATACATATCTGAGGGCCGAGTTCTGTGTTAAGTAAATTGATGGAATATTCGATTATAGCAAATTTGATATTCGAATATTCAATCCAATTTCTTTCGAATTGTTCTAATATTCGATCCAAGCTTGCATGCACCTACAGTGACAGGTACACCAACAAGTCTTCTGTCGAGGACCATATAAGATCGAGGCATCCCCTGTTATTACTTTATAGCCTGTGATGTGTGCCTGTGTTCAGCAGTGGACTTGCGAAGGGCTGTAATGATGATGATAATGATGAAGACTGTCAACGCTGTCAATGCCAGAATTCGGCGAAAACCAATAAGGAAAAAAATATAGCGTTGAATTAAGATTGTTCCTAGGATTCCGCCGGCCTGTCTGAATAAAAACGTTTGTGAGTAATCTCTTAGACTTCGATTAAATTTATCCACACTTCCACATTAATATTTTAAATGCGAATTACTTCGACTTTCATCATGCTTACGGAATAAAGAAGAGAAATAAGGTGACAACATTTATCTGTACGATACGGTATTAACATCAATGGCGAGTACATCACCCACCTTCGATTTGTCGATGATATAGTCCTTATGGCAGAATCGCTGGAGGACCTAAGCACTATACTCAATGACCTCAATAGTGTCTCCCAACTGATAGATCTTATGAGGAACATGGACAAAACAAAGATCATGTGTAACGTCCATGTCACACTCATGTCAGTAGTTTTGTTGAGAGCACTAAGCTCGAAGTTGTTGACGAATATGTTTACCTGGGATAAATAGTCCGACTAGGTAAGTCCAACTTCGACCGAGAGGTCAATCGACGGATTCAACTCGGCTGGGTAGCGTTTGGTAAATTACGACACATCTTCTCGTCAGGTATACCTCAAAACTTGAAAACAAGACTACCACCAGTGCGTGTTGCCAGTGATGACTTATGGAACTGAGAAGTGGTCCTTCACTGCTGGCCGGATGAGGAAGCTCAAGGTCGTTCAGCGAGCTGTGGAGAAGGCTATGCTCGGGGTTTCTCTTTGTGATAAACTTAGAAATGAGGATATCCGCAGTAGAACCAGAGTGACCGACATATCCCAACGGATTAGTAAGCTGAAGTGGCAATGGGCCGGCCACATTGTTCGAAAAACCGACAACCGATGGAGAAAAAGGTTCTCGAGAGGCAGCCTCATACCGGCAGGCGAAGTGCAGGACGATCAACACCCCTCCGTTAGACGGAGTGACGACCTGGTAAGACGATGAATGCAGGTGGCTCGGGGCCATGCTTTGTGGCATTCCTTGGGGGAGGCCTATGTTCAGCAGTAGACTTGTTAAGGGCTGTAATGATGATGACGATGATTTATCTGTACTCCCGATTACAATGTGAGTGTGACAAGGCAAGAGTAAACAAGCTTTTGCTAAGCTAAGTCAGTGCGTTTTACCACATCAGTCTCCATTAACACTTACCAACAGAAAAATAGAATTTCTTAGTCTATTCTTTTTGTGATCCATCTACTTCTATCCGATTACGATGGTAAAACTTGAGTTAATTGTTGTGCAAGCGACCGTGAAGGCTTCTGGAAATAACCGGCACAATGCGAGTCGAACTCGCGCTTGAAGGGTTCCGTGCGATCGTAAAACACGTTTCTAGTAGGGCAGCCCCATTTAATGTTTAGTTTATTTTATTGTTGTTATAGCGACAATAGAAATACACATTCTGTGAAAATTTCAACTTTCTACCTATTACGGATCATCAGATACAGCCCGCTGACAGACGGACGGACAGCGGAGGCTTAGTAATAGCGCTCCGTTGGTTACCCTTTAGGTACGGAACCCTAAAAATGGAATTGAAACGTAGCTAACGCAGCTAGTTGAGAAATGAGATGATTCATACACGTTTATAGTCAAAACATCAATAAATGGTACAAGTATTATTTTCCCATGAATACTAAGTAAGAGAATTTTTATTCAATAGAGCTTCCCTTCTATTATTGTTCTTTTTTAACATGGATCTCTTTGTTGATGTGTAACTTTGGTAGGGGGCTAAGGGCAGCTGACTACGTCAATCTAGGGTAGTGTAAAATGTTAGGAATGAGTATAAGTTCATCTATACAAATTTATACAAATAAATAAAATTGAAGTGTCTGTTTGTAATGTCAAAATAACAGCTTTTACTAAATGCATATGAATGTATTTACGGTCCTTATAACAAAAAAACAAATTTTAAAATTTTTATCTGTCTGTCTGTCTGTTTGTTCCGGCTAATCTCCGAAACGGCTGGATCGATTTTGACGGGATTATCGCTGGCAGATAGCTGATGTTATAAGGTGTAAATTAGGTTACTTTTACTTAAGTAAAAGAATTAGGGTTCCACGCAAAAAAATTAAAACCTATGAAATCCAATAGTAACGCGGGCGAAGTCGCGGGGAACAGCTAGTATCTTCATAAATCAGTTATTTGTGAATTAAAAACCGCGCTTGCTAACTCGCCGGCCTAGTCTAGCAACTATGACAATTGTGTCCCCCCCCCCCCCCCATTAGTCACTTAATGCGGTAGGCCTATGTTCAGCAGTTAGTTTTAACGAATGGTTTTTTTATAAGAACATAAAACACGTGTAATTGTTGTTACATACCTATTGCTATTTAAATTATATTTTTATAAAGAGTTACAATAACGCTATAAGCATTCAAAATACTGACGCTCCAAAAATAAGCTTAAAACGCTTGTGCTAGAAATGGTTCAAGGCGGTAGTCGACTTGCGGATTTAACACTACGACTTGTCGAACTTGTTTTGACTAAGTTCTCGCACTCTCATCCATTAGGCTACTATTCCTCGTTCTGTTTAAGTTTCAAAATGTGTTGTCCACCCCTAGGGACTAAGATGGAATGCGTCAAAATCCACTTCAGTTTATAATTTATACGATAAAACTGGAGTAACATGTTCCCGCCTAAACTCCTATTATTATCTTTACATATTATAAAAATTACGTGTCACATTGGTTGTCCGCGATGTACTCCTAAAACTACTGAACTGATTTCAATGAAATTTTTCAAACTGTGTGCAGTTTGGTCCAACTTGAGAGATAGGATAGTTTTTATCCCGATAAATGACTTTCAGTATTTTATTATTGCGAATTTAAGAATTTTTTATAGGAAGGGTTTTCGGAAAGAGCAGAACAACGTTTGCCTGGCTAGCTAGTATAATGATATATTACTACATTAATGTTAAAATGTGATATTATATCATCGTAAATGAAAATATTTTTATTTGTTGTAACTCTGTAGCTTGTCAACAAAACATTGATTGTCAATTGTCGTTTCCAGATTGCGCAGAACGGTCTTGAGGTGCTGGCAGCACTGGCGGAGCGCATGGGACCAGAATTCTCAAACTTTGTGCCTACAGTGTTACCTCACATAATCGACAGGTGAGTTCTGTGCTGCATTAACTTTTAATTACGGTAGAGATGTGCTAGGTAGTGGCGGCGTAAGAATATCCACTACCCCATATTATTCCGCCGTGGGTGGCAACTGTAAAAGAAGATGCGCAGCAGCGTCTTCCGATCTTCGCCTCCCCAACGTGGCTACTATGTCAAATATCCCCCCTGTGATTCAATCTATGGGGGGAGGGGGGCTATGTGCAGCGATAGATTGTTGAATGCATAAATGAACGGTTAGAAATGTAAGTTGATTTTTTTAGCTTTCATATGTTAGCCTCCCCCCCCCCACGTATTGGGGCAGAATGTTTTTGCCATTATTACTTGGTTGTTTTTAATTAGATCTTCATCTTCAGAAGACCGTACAAGTCCTCTTTCTTTACCTCTCCCCTTTGGATTTTCCATAAACGCTAAATTTGGCATGTGGTTTGCCGATCGCTGTTTTAGAAATTTCGCACATTTGACGATGTTGCCCGTCGCCGGTCTGTGCATTTTTTGTCTGGCGTAAACGAGATAATTAGGTTAGATATTTAGGTGCCTGATACTGCCATCTATCGGAAGTTGTTGGATATAATTAAGTACTTACAGCTATCTTAGATACTAGCTCCGCAAATGCATTTATATTGTATCTAGAGTGATGTCACTTTATTGTACATAGCTACGCTACACTACAATACACACTACAGTCTTGCATAATGCCGCCCGAGAACGTTCCTCTATTGTGTCCTCCATGTATGTTTCCCTTACTTGACATCTCTATAATATAAAAATCAATTGCTGTCCGTTAGACTCGCAAAATCTCGAAAATGGCTGGACCGATTTAGATGATTTTTTTTGTTGTGTTTAAGTGATTCCCTGGATGATCTAAACGATTCATAATTGGACCCGGTAGGTGGCGCTATTTCGAGATCCAAAAATCGCATGCGCAGCGAGGGCGGATCGCTAGGTGCTTTATAAAAATCCCCAATTTTTCCCTCAGATTGATGATACCATGTGCTCTCTTACCGGTCTAGACATTTTCCCTTTGCTTTAAAAAAATGTTATTTGTCCAAAACTTGACCGACGTTTTAAAATTACGTAAACTCCTACTTGACAATTATTTCAGATAATAATATGAAGATACATAAAGACGACTGTGTAATAATTTACGTATTAAAAAACTGTAAACAATTGTTCTATCTCGATAAGCATCCTATTCGATGTAGGACAGGAAGCTGATTCGGCGCACCGTAGCATAACCGCCTACATAATTAGCTGGATGAGTAACGTTGACAAATCAAGCGCCTGCTCGAGACAATACCTCGCTTACGTCAGGGATACTTACTAATCGGTAAACAGTACTTGCAGCGATTTAATTAGAGATGTGTTTTACTTGTATTAGGTGCTTAGCTCACCGTGTTAGTGGCGGCTTAAGAAAGTCCACTACCCCATTGGTCGCCCACAGGAATCATCGCACGGAATGATACCCGTGGGTGTTACAGTTACGTTGGAAATCAAAGAGGATTTGGTCAGAAACATTTTCCTGATAACTCAATCTATACTCTATACAAATAAATAAATTTGAAGTGTCTGTTTGTAATGTCAAAATTACAGCTTTTTACTAAATGCATATGAAAGTATATACAGTACTGTATTGTCTGCTATCTTCTCTAATCACTGTAGTGTAACACAGGCTCGGCACGCACTTAACTAAACACGTCCACTCTCGCCCGAGGCTCTCGTGTAACCAGGGGGGGTACACTTTTATACTTTTGGTAGGGATCCAATAATCTGCAAAGACACTAGTGCCATCTTATACGATATCCGCATAAACTTTCAAACATCAAATTCTAAAAGGTGCGCTAGATGGCGACTACACCAATTCTAGTTATTGGGTATGGAGTTTAATGGAATTCTCTGAAGTTCTAACATAAATATAAAAGATTAATAATTGTACGGGCATTCAAAAGCCTCTTTAAAAATGTATTGAATAAAAATATTTATTTTGTCGGTTTGAGATGCAATAAGTTTCTCGTTTTGGAAAGTGGCAACTTTATTACTTTATCACATAATGGCTACCAGCGTGTGAGAAAGTTGTTGTTTTCATGAACGCTTTTGCCATTTATGTAATTTTCGGTTGTTCGCGCAAAAGCGCTAATGTCAAGCATCGACGTTAGATGGCACTCGGCTCGGCGCGATACGGGATGAAGTTCGTCCGAGCGTGTTTGAACGGTGGGTGTCGAAAGCGCGCTAGAAAATTTGGGAGTCCAAATTCATCGCTGCGAGAGATAGCACGCGGTCTATTTTGTCGGGAGCTCGTAATGCTAGGCGCGTATAGTAAATATACTGACTGGGAATTGTAGCGCGTATTCTTTGCTGAGAGCCTCACCCGGGACTTTTAGGTTTAACGCTGAGTCCGTATAAGTGGATTCGACTGTATTAGTTACTAGTGCGGCATTTTATGTTCTAGAAATAACTGTTGCCACGCGGAACGGTAGTGACCTTTGATCCGGTCGCGCGTGTTAAGTTTTATAACAAACGAGATTTAGTGGCTTCTGTAAGGTAGTTAATCGTACGACAGAGTTAAAAAACTGTCATCGTAGAAAACGAAGAAAGTGACTGCGGAAGGAGACCGTAGTTTGGAGAGGTGCTGAGTGCCGAACTGCTGCAGAGGGTAACGGTCTAATAAGGTCAATAACACTACCAGCCACGCCCAGATACACATCACTGACCCTTACTTTCCTAGCACTATACATCCACACGAGACCTGACCGAATCCTGAGGGCCCAGTCGCCTTGGATAGAGGTAAGTAAGCTCCCTTTATTAGAATAAAACGCTCCCCCCTAGTTTTTTTGTTGTAATTAGAAACTTTTCACCTTTGGCCTGTAGCAGGCCCGACCAGCATCTGCTTGTAGGTTCTCCGTCTATGGGCCGCGGAGGACCCTACTCCTGGGATAGGCAGCTGCTGGCCGTAACATTTGGTAGCAGAGCGTGGTTCCGGGATCGATTCCCGGTCGATCCCGACCATAGGGTTTGATAAAAATTAAACAATTTTGGTGGCAGGGAGCGTTGGGTTGATTGGTTTAATTTTGTGTCTACAATCACGCCCTTCCGTAATACGTAAAAATATTTTTTTTATTATATACGTAATAATAAAATTCCTTTCTTTGTTGGCTTGCTTTGTTGTTAGCGGGTAAATTGGAAAAGCCGCGCCCGTTTAGCGCGCAAGCGGGAGTTTGCGTCATGTAGGTAGATGGTTATTTTTACGTAATCGGTTAATTATCGTTGTCGGATAGTTGTAGTGGATTACTATCGAAGGGTCGATTTCCGAGCTAGGCATTTTTTGTTGATGTGTATCTTTCGTTTTGTAATTTGTATTTGAACTGAAGAGTAGTAATTTGTATTTACGTAATTTGAATTTAACTTGATTTGAACGCACTAGTATTTGTTATTTGTTAATTTGATTTGTGTCTTTTCTTTTGTACTAACTTGTATTTGGTTTGATAAGTAGCGGTTCTTATTTGTGTAATTTCTATTCAACTCGATTTGATAGGAACTGCATTTGTTAGCTGTTAATTTTTTTTTGTATTTGTTATTTGTTATTTTTGTAATTGTGCTCGAGCCGCGTCGTAATTGTATTTAGTAGTGATGTCCTCGCCCAAGATACTAATTCGTTGCCTGCGGACTGAGTTACGCTGGGCCACCAGCGCCCATGCTTTGATAGGTCGACCGGATAGGGTCCATAACTTGATGAATCGGTTCGAGCAGGTCGATGCTCGAAGGGCTGCAGTGAAGGAGGCTTACGCTGAGCTCGAGGATTCGGATGTGGAAAAGGGAGTCCTGGTTTCCTGCTTCGCAGACTACGAGCAGTTCTTTTCGCTCACGGACGAGTTGATCGAGGCTGAAGGCAGGTATGGCGAGGAGGCGCGTGAAGCTCGGACGAGTGGCCTGCCCGAGTCCTTACGGAAGCAGCCTCAGCCGGAACTGTTGGGACGACTCCCAACTCTGGACTTGCCAAGGTTCTCCGGGGCCCTTTCCGAATGGCTGACCTTCGTTGATCTTTTCGACGGCCTAGTGGACGCCCGGAGTGACTTGACCCCGAGCTAGAAGATGGCGTACCTCCTGGCCTCACTGGAGGGGGAGGCCCTGGGCGTTGTCAGCCATTTGAGATTGTCGGACGACGCCTACTAGACTGCTCGGGACCTCCTAGCCAGAAGATACGCCAACGTCCGGCGAATTGCGGACGAACATGTTAAGCAGCTTCTAAGCCTCCCGCTGCTTAGTGACCGGGCCAGACTACGTCCGGACCTGTTGGATCCAGTCTTGGTGGCCTGTAATACGTTGAGGCGGCTGGATTTACCAGTGGGCGAATGGGCCTTCTTGTTGCTCCGCATCGTGCTGTCCCGTCTACCTCTCGACCTTCGAATGCATTTTGAGGAGAGGTACAGCGGGGACGAGGCCTCCTATATTCCGCCCTTCTATGACCTGCTGCGGTTTTTGGAGGAGCAGTGCCGACAGATCGAGTACGCGGTGGGCACCATCGACGACTTACGAGCCGTGCCCAGTGAGAGACGGAATCCGCCGGGCAAGTCGTCGTCAACCCCCCCCCCCCTGCTCCTATTGTCGAGCATTTGATCACCGGGTAACGTCTTGCCCGAAATTATTAGGTAAGCCGGTTCCGGCGAGGCGAACTATCGCCAAGGAGCGCCGCTGGTGCTACTCCTGTTTGGAAGGGCACCTCCAGCGAGACTGTCCGCACCGGCGGCCCTGTCTGCATTGCCAGGGCAATCACCATGCCGTACTGTGCCTGGGTGCGAACGGCGTCTCCTCTCGGGGCGCTGCCAGGCCCTCGACCCCCACGGGCGGGGGCGCTCCGCCACGCCCTCTGACGGGCGACGCTCGGCGCCCGCCGGCTAGCCAACAGACCCCTAGGTTTGGAAGGGGTCCCTCCCCCGACCAGTCGGGGGGTAATTCCCCCAGGGGCGGGGGTGTCATCACCCCCCCCCCCCTCAGCGTGCGGAGAGGAACTTCATGGCCACTCATCAGTCCGCTGGACCCTTCTCACTCCTGTTAGCTGAGTGGCCGCGACTGGTGTACCCCATTTGATGGAGGCGGCCCTAGCTTGCTGCCGCCTTAGCTCCCACCACGGCCGCCTCTACTGAGCCTTAAGCCGTCAACAGTCCACTTGTCAAGCTGTTCTGTTGCCGACGGCCTCAGTGAGGGCGTACAACCCGAGTGGCGACTGTTAGCGGTTGCGCTCTATTAGTCTCGGGTTCACGCGGTGTGGCCTCCACTTGGTGGTGGGAAGATTAGGGCCCCCTGGAGCGTTGAATTACGCTCTCAAGGGGTATTAGATTTGGTTTGGACGAGCACTTAGTTAAAATTCTTTAAATTAAAATTAAAAATGCTTTTGGGTTTTCCGCAAAATTCATATTGTAGCGGTTGTGATTAAAAGAATTGAATTTAAAATACTCCTTTAAATGCTGCTGCATATGTTTTGTAAATATATTTGATCACTGCGTTTGTTGTTGCACGGAAAATTGAGATTAAATTGTGTGCCCTTTTGATTGCTTATGCGTATGCTTTGTGATTGTATTTGATTGTTGCGTCTGTTTGCTGAAAGGAAAGTTTGAATTCATTTGAAATTGAATGACGCGCTATTTTGAAAATTATGTATATGTTTTGTGATAGTGTTTAATCATTTTGCCTTGTGATAAGGAAGGTTGAAATTAGATAACCCTATTTGTGCCGAATGGAATAAGAGTCAATTCTCTTTTGGTTTACATTTTGGTGGCACTGTTTAAGATATTTATTTGAAATGAGAAATAGGGCTGTGTCTTACGTTTGTTGTTTTGTTTACTTTGTCAAGTTGACCTATGTGCATCGGTGATTACTTTGTTTTAATTAATTCTGTAGTTGAACATTGATGCTTTTGAAAAAAATAGTTGAAATATGAGCCTAGGACTACCTGCCTAAAGGGCTATCTGGTTTGTAGATTATCAGATGGAAATCAGCTGTCGCACCGTTTGGTAAATGATTATATGGTGGATGGCTTGGTTATGCCTACTTGTTTGAAAATTCATACTAGGGACTAACTGCGTTTCGTTCGGCTCTCCACAGACGACGTTCATGGGGAATTTGAGGGTGCTCTCTGCACTGAAGCTTAGGAGGTCCCTCTGGGCCGCTTCGTGTCGCGTCGCTGTTTGCAGACCTGATCCGGTCGGATTTCGGAACTAATCATAGGAGCGCAGATAGGTGTTTGAAGGAGGCCGTCGGAGTTCTGTCTAGGAGTAGGACTTATTTATGTGCTGCGATGTCCAGGAAGGGCATCCAGTTCAACCCTCCGGCTAGCCCACGTTGGGGCTGTAATTTTGAGGCGTTGATTAGGGTTGTAAGATCTGATAGGGTGCGTAAGGTGGCCTAGTTTGGTTGTAGATTCGGTCTTGCAACTTGCCGTCGCGACTCTGTCCCGCTGACCGGTTTGCTCGCGGACTTAAATCCTTATGTCCGGGACGGGGGTTTGTTCGCGCAAAAGCGTTAATGTCAAGCATCGACGTTAGATGGCACTCGGCTCGGCGCGATACGGGATGAAGTTCGTCCGAGCGTGTTTGAACGGTGGGTGTCGAAAGCGCGCTAGAAAAATTGGGAGTCCAAATTCATCGCTGCGAGAGATAGCACGCGGTCTATTTTGTCGGGAGCTCGTAATGCTAGGCGCGTATAGTAAATATACTGACTGGGAATTGTAGCGCGTATTCTTTGCTGAGAGCCTCACCCGGGACTTTTAGGTTTAACGCTGAGTCCGTATAAGTGGATTCGACTGTATTAGTTACTAGTGCGGCATTTTATGTTCTAGAAATAACTGTTGCCACGCGGAACGGTAGTGACCTTTGATCCGGTCGCGCGTGTAAAGTTTTATAACAAACGAGAGTTAGTGGCTTCTGTAAGGTAGTTAATCGTACGGCAGAGTTAAAGAACTGTCATCGTAGAAAACGAAGAAAGTGACTGCGGAAGGAGACCGTAGTTTGGAGAGGTGCTGAGTGCCGAACTGCTGCAGAGGGTAACGGTCTAATAAGGTCAATAACACTACCAGACACACCCAGATACACATCACTGACCCTTACTTTCCTAGCACTATACATCCACACGCGACCTAACCGAATCCTGAGGGACCAGTCGCCTTGGATAGATGTAAGTAAGCTCCCTTTATTAGAATAAAACGCTCCCCCTATTTGTTTGTTGTAATTAGAAACTTTTCACCTTTGGCCTGTAGCAGGCCCGACCAGCATCTGCTTGTAGGTTCTCCGTCTATGGGCCGCGGAGGACCCTACTCCTGGGATAGGCAGCTGCTGGCCGTAACATCGGTTGTTGTTGCTATTTACAATAAGTTTGGTTGAGTTGAGATTAACTCTCATGCTGGAACCACATTGTATGTACATATGTGTAGTGTTGTGCGAAATATTTAACAACAAATATTTAATTTGGTTTGGTGCTGTATTGTGCGGAATAGATGCTTTTACATCTTGTTTGTTAAAATGCAGAGGACTTGTGCTATTGGATGTACATAAAATAAAGTTAAATCAATATTTCATTGATGTTACAAATAATATAGGTTTTCACGAACGCTTTTGTACTTTATGTAATTTTAGGTTGTTGTAAATAAATGTTTAAATTACTGAAATCTATAATACTTATTTAATAGAACTCTAATACCTTAAAATATAAATATAACCAAATATAACTGCCTATAGTATAAATAGCTATATATTTGACTATAGATACTTATATGCATAACTACATATAAGTATCTATAGTCAAAATATTGAGATTAGTTCAACGGATATGGTACCAGACGGCGACACTGTGCCACTATTTGTATTGGGTGACAAAAAATCGTAGAAGCTGGCTCTCTATTCCGGTATATATTACTCTACTCTATGCGTGTAACTGACGCGGTGCGCTCGAGACAGTGACTTATATATAAATGTATGTTTGTGTGTTTGTGCATGGTAAATTATTAGTAAATAAACAAATAACAATATTTACTGTATACTATATATATGCAAACACTACAAGTACAAATAACAAAAATACAATTTTTAAAGTTTTTGTCTGTCTGTCTGTCCGTCTGTCTGTCTGTTTGTTCCGGCTCATCTCCGAAACGGCTAGACCGATTTTGACGGGATTTTCACTGGCAGATAGCTGATGTCACAAGGAGTATCTTAGACTACTTTTATTTTAGAAAAAGAATTATGGTTCCGCACAAAAAAAAAAACAACACGCGGATGAAGTCGCAGGGAACAGCTAGTAATAAATAAATATACTGTGGTTGCCAAACCGCCTTCAAGCATGGCAACTATTGGAAATATTTCTAGAGGGCAATCCACGGGGGAACCCTATGTTTAGCAGTGGAATTTTGATAGGATGTAATTAATGAATGTAAAAAGGTGCTTAGTAGTTACCTATACGATAAGAATAAATTTGCCAAGGGTAGCGATTACGTCACAATCCTTGATATAGAGAAAATTGAATGAAAAGAAAAAGAGAGATTCGGTCATATATTTCCACTCATTTGCTGTACGCATTATAAATGACGAAGCAAACCGTTTGGTTCAAGATTCTGATACGTGGTTTGTTTTGCAGCTATATTATGGTTGTAGCACGAATGGGTCGGCTCGACCGGGGACGGACCACGCTCTCACAGAATACCAGCGTAAAATAGCAGCTTAACGCTGCTGTGTTTCGTATGGTGAGCGTAGAGAACCGGATACCCTTTTTACTGAAAACGGGGCATTCCATTTCCATCTTAGTCCTCACGGGTGACATCGCATCTGCATTTTGATTCGTAATCGGAAGATGCATGACTATGGGCCACAAGCAACCATTTACCAGTGGAGTGTGTGCTCATTTGTCATCCTTATTCTATAAAAAAAGAAAGAATTAATTGATGCAACACCTGCGTCCTGCGTACATTATTTGTTAACTCTATGATTTATACTGCTTACTTCTAACTCTATGATTTATACTGCTTTACTATCCCACATGAGGTTAAGTGGTGATGAAGCCGAACATTGTTAGGCGTACGAACTTAGCTTAACAAAAACCAATTCATTCTTACCTTATAAAACACACAGTGTTACAATCAGAACATTTCTGGGATTATTATAACTCTGTTTATTCTTCTTAATCGTAATCGGATGGAGAGACAGAACCTCTCAAATTATTCCCCTCCATATATGCAATATGAATGACGAAGCAAACCGTTTGGTTCTAAATTTGAATTCATGGTATGTCGACAAGATAGGGTTCGAAGGAAACTGGCCGAGAATCTGGTTGTCTGATGGTGGAAGGGAGAGGGATGAATTAGTTATGCGATACCTGTTTTATTAAATGTTAATATTTTTTTTAATTGTGATAGCAATATGTAATTAAAGTCCGGTCGCCAAGTACAAGGAATTTCGTACAATGACCATTGTTCCAACTGTCAGTGGTCAAAAACATTTTTTGATAAAGTACAAATCTGTAATATATTGTCATTCTCTCCTTTTTACTAAGTAATAAAGAGAGAATGACAATAAAAAAAATTATGTTGTTATGACAGCTAGTTGCGTGATGCATGTCGTTGCAAGAGAACATTCCCGAAAATGGCCTCTGTGAAGTTAGTAGTACTTGGGGTTATGATAAATATAGTTTTCGTTAAAAGTTACTTAACATAAAATTATTGCTTAGTAAGTTTTACACTAACTAGCTATAGTCATGAATTGTGTAAATACTTAGTCGGGTCATAAGTTCTGTCAAAAACTTTTTATAAAATTAATGATACACTTTTTGATAATTATATAGAAATTATATATGAAATGAAAGGTATTGCATGCCGAGCCGTTTTGTCGCATGAAATCGTATCCAGCAATCATATTACACATATAAATGATATAAAAAGCACATTGTTAGAAAGATAAATGATTGTTGAACTTATTAATATTTTTTTTAAATCGATTAATTGCTATTTTTAAATAAAAAAAGTGGTTTTAGTGGCTTATGGTGTGGATTTATCATGTCCCCAAGGCTTGTAAACACTATAACTTTTGTAAATATAATTTGTTTAACTCTATCTATTTATTAATCTCTTCATCTATCATGTGGGAAGCCACTGAATGTAAATGGCAGTGTAATTTTGTTTTGTTCAGCTATAATTAATTTTTTTCTGCTCGAAAATGGCGAAATTTTCTTTGAATTGGTAGTCTCGTATAGAATTATTTCTGTAAATGGGGAGCTGCAGCCACAGAGTAGTTTACTTACTAACTCAGTTGGCCATCGCCATAGATTACTGTATATATCAGTACGCCGCATTAGCTTGCTACATTTATATTTATCTATGGTTCGCCGTCAGTCGCCGTCGTGAGTGGACATTATTTCGGTTGTTTGCAGCGGCTCAAAAAGATCGCTGTACAAATACACAATATTCGAATAACCAAATTTCTTAAATACTTGATTATAATAATAATAACAGATTTTTTTATTACAATATTTTAAAAGCACAGAATAAATAATAGTAGTACGTACTAAAAGTAAGTAGTATCAATTTTTTTGTCATGGGTGAAATTTTCATGGTTTTCGAGGGTGTTGAAACCGATAGGGTTGTCGAAATGTAAATCCAAGATGGCGGCCGCAATATGTATCAATTTTTTCAATATGGGTGTCATTTTCATGGTTTTCGAGGGTGCTGAAGCCAATAGTGTTGTCGAAATGTAAATCCAAGGTGGCGGCTGCAATAGGTATAATTTTTTTCATCATGGGTGTCTTTTTCATGGTTTTCGAGAATATTGAAGCCGACAGTGCTGTCGAAAAGTAAATCCAAGATGGCGGCTGAAGTAGGTACCAACTTTTTCATCATGGGTGTCATTTTCATGGTTTTCGAGGGTGTCGAAGACGATAGTGCTGTCGAAATGTAAATCCAAGATGGCGGCTGAAGTAGGTACCAATTTTTTCATCATGGGTGTCATTTTCATGGTTTTCAAGGGTGTTGAAGCCGATAGTGCTGTCGAAATGTAAATCTAAGGTGGCGGCTGCAATAGGTATAAAGTTTTTCATCATGGGTGTCATTTTCATGGTTTTCGAGGGTGTTGAAGCCGATAGTGCTGTCGAAATGTAAATCCAAGATGGCGGCTGAAGTAGGTACCAATTTTTTCATCATGGGTGTCATTTTCATGGTTTTCAAGGGTGTTGAAGCCGATAGTGCTGTAGAAATGTAAAGCCAAGATGGCGGCTGAAGTAGGTACCAATTTTTTCATCATGGGTGTCATTTTCATGGTTTTCAAGGGTGTTGAAGCCGATAGTGCTGTAGAAATGTAAAGCCAAGATGGCGGCTGCAATAGGTATAATTTTTTTCAACATGGGTGTCATTTTCATGGTTTTCGAGGGTGTTGAAGCCGATAGTGCTGTCGAAATGTAAATCCAAGATGGCGACTGAAGTAGGTACCTATTTTTTTATCATGCGTGTCATTTTCATGATTTTCAAGGGTGTTGAAGCCGATAGTGCTGTAGAAATGTAAAGCCAAGATGGCGGCTGCAATTGGTATAAATTTTTTCATCATGGGTGTCATTTTCATGGGTTTCGAGGGTGTTGAAGCCGATAGTGCTGTCGAAATGTATTTAAACTACTTAAAAAAAAATCCGTTTAATCATGCTATACGTTATTTTTAATGCGAAGGCATGCTCAGTTGGATTTACCAATATATCTATTTCTGCCGCTGCTTTAGCCAAAGATGCTCGGAGATTCCAAATTCGGATGAGGTTTAGCGCAAACTTTCTCCTCTAAATGTTGCCATACCTTGTAATCCAGTGGGCTTAACTTTGGACTAGAAGAGGGCTCATCTTCATGTGCGATAAAGACAATTCCACGGGCGGTCAACCAGTTTTGCGTGCTTCGTGCCCTATGAGCTGGTGCGGTGAGTCCTGTGAAATATCCAATGTCTGTTTTTGAACATTGTTTGAGAAAGAGGTTCCACTAAGTTTGTTAGGACGATATTTTGGTACAACTCGGCACTGGTTTTTACACCTTTTTCACAGAAAAACACCTCAGTTAAGCTTGAATATGAGGCACCAAGCCAAACCATGAGTGACGAAGGATAATGTCCTCGTTGAACCCTCGGAATACGCGCGCTGGCTTCTTCACTGCTGTGGACATACACCTTATCATTTTGTCTATTATAACTTTTTTCGATATTAAATTTTTTTTCATCTGAAAACAAAATTTCGCGGTATTTTTCCCGCGTACCGCCGTAACTAAGCGCGGGATCTATCCAGCCTAATTTTTTTTCAAACGCTCGTTCCAAAACTGCCCGGTCTTCTTACGATAAGCTCGTAGTCCTAGGTCTTCATTGATCACTCTTTTGACCGTGGTTCTGCTTAGGCCCATCTGAAGAGCTACGATTTTTTGTTTACGAACAAGATTTCGTTGGATTCGCGCCTTCACTGCTTTGATGATCGCGGGTGTCCTAACTGTACGAGGTCGGCCGGTCCTCTTACGATCTTCGAAGCTTTAATCTTCAGTGACTCGTTTGATAGTGCGATAAACAAATCATAGGGTTATTTTAAATTTTTGCAGAATATTGAAAATCTCTTTTGGCGCGTAACTACAGCGGTGCAACGCGATAACTGCTACTCTATCTTCTTTCTTCGACCACTCCATATTTGAAAATTAATGAAAATTAATGTCTTTTTATTTTCGGCAAGCGCAAACGTTATATTTTTAAAATTGGTAAAGTTCATCTAGCCAGTATTCAAAATTTTTAAATAATAAGTTTTTGACAGAACTTATGACCCGACTAACTATATAAAAAAACATAAGTCAAACTAGAAGTCTCACTTTACAAAGTCTGTGCAGTGTTATAACTAGCCATTTCAAAGGTCTGTCATAATGTCAAGACCGGCGCCATTACACGCTCATGTTTACATATTAAGAAATACATAGCACAACAAAATAGATACCGTAGTCGAGAATAGGCATAATTGTTATGCGATTTAAATTTACCCTTACTAAAATGGAAACACAAATTATGAAGGAACGTAGGAGACCTAAATGCACAAACTATGTCAATAACGTTTCTATACTTTACTTCTTTGCAATTAAAATTATGCGTTTAAATATTTAATTAAAAATATTTCTGTGCTACAATTTATATTGTGTAATTAAAACACAAGTTTCTTCTTCTTATTATTTTTTTATAGTATATGGGTGACAAACGAGCACACAGCCCACCTGATGGTAACTGGTTGCTGTGGCCCATAGACATTTATATTTATCCTCGATTACGAATCAAAATGCAGATGCGTTGTCACCCGTGATGACTAAGATGGAATGCCTCGTTTCCAGTAAAAAGGGTCTCCGGTTCTCTACACTCACCATACGAAACACAGCAGCCTTAAGCTGCTATTTTCCGCTGGTATTCTGTGAGGGCGTGGTCCTTCCCCGGTCGAGCCGACCCATTCGTGCTACAACTATACTATAAATATAGCTGCAGCATGGCTCTACCACGTATAAAATATTATGAATACACATTGAATCTATAAATCTATACATTTAAATAAAAGTAGTGTCTGTCTGAAATATCGAAATAACAGTCTTTTATCGGGCACTGGGGGTTTATTGCATACCATTAAGACATGAATAGCCATTTGTTAAATTTTATTAGTCTATCTGTCTGTTCTGGCTAATCTTCGGAATGACTGAACCGATTGTGATGAAATTTCACGAACAGATAGAGAGCAATGCCAAGAGTGACCTAGGCTATATTTTAGCAGAAATTACTTGGAGTATTATTTTATTCAATCGAAAAATTGATAAAATCGGGTCACTTGTGTTAAAATAACTAGCTAAAACAAATTAAATACTAATTACTGTTATACGTGGTAGTGCCATGCTGCAGCTATATTAGTAGTATAGTTGTATGTAATATAGTGATGATAGATATAGATGTACAGATAAAGAAATATAGTTAAGCGTAACAAATGAGGGTTAATAATCTTAATAATATTTTCAGACTATTTATATTAAGAAAATTGCAGATCTCTAGGGGATTTCCATTAAAGTTATAGCGTCTATAATAGATACAATCGCACCTCAACTAGCTATTATTTTTAATACTAGTATAGAATATGGTGTGTTTTAATGAAGCATAGTAAAGTAATACCTTATTTAAATCTGATAGTACAATATACCCCGCCAATTTTAGACCTATTTCTGTATTACCAACACAATAAAGTAAATAGTAAGATTTTTGAAAAAAATATTCTTGATCAAATGTAAAAAAATATTACTTAAAAAATTTACTTTATAAAAATCAATTCGGTTTCACAAGGGGTCGCTCGACAACTGATGCTGGTGAGCTTATTAAATATATCTTCAATACATGGAAGAATTCACAGGATGATTTGGATATATTCTTTGACCTATCCAAAACCTTCGATTGTGTTCATCATGAAACATTAATCAGGAAACTTCAACACTACGGTGTAAGAAGTGATGCTCTTAAATTAATTATTTCATATTTAAGTAACAGAACGCAAAAAGTTCTCATTAATAGTATGAGCTCTTCCAGGTCGATGGTACAAATGGGCGTGCCTCAAAGCTTAATTTTCGGCCCCTTTCTGTTTCTTGTATATATTAATGACTTACCTAACATAGTAGAGTATATCCATGATACAGTATTATTTGCTGATTACACTTCATTAATTCTCAAATTAAAACGACAATTACTAAAATATGACGAAGTAAATAATGCTATATCTAAATTAGTAAATTGGTTGAATGTTAATACTTTACATTTAAATGGCACTATGTATGAAATTTATGATTCCAAATGTAAAACATTTAAATACTAATGTAATTTTAAAAGGGGAGGAACTGAGTCTTGTCGATATCACGATTTTTCTTGGAATCACACTAGACGCGACGCGAAGCTTCAATGGGGCCTCTATATATCTAAATTAGCAAGCAGACTTAGTTCAGCAGCATCTGCTGTAAAAAGATTAGAAAGTGTTTGAAAAAGCTAGATTAGTTATTCCATAACATAATGACGTATGGTATTTTGCTATGGTGATATGCGACTTACACTAAAATTATATTTGCTTTACAGAAGGGGGCCATAAGTGCAATCTATGATTTAAAACCTAAAGAGTCACTCCGACAAAAAATTAAGGAAATTAATATATTTTAACTTTGGTCTCTCAATAAATTTATGAAAAAGTAATGTATGTACACAAAAATAAAAGTAGTTTTACAAAAATAAGTGATATTCATTCTGCAAATACTAGGAACAGACACAAGGTACTTAAAAGTTACTCGACTCCACCGAGTTAGTAACTGGTACTATGAGGGTGGCACTGAAAGTTCTTAGAAAATCATAAACTGAACAAACTAGCAAGTTATTAGTTTTATTATATGTTTTCAAAATAGTGTCCATTTACATCAATACATCGCTGCTTCCGATGGAACCACTGAGAAAAGCACTTTGCCCACTCGTCCTTAAGGGTCTCTTCGACGGCATTTTGAAACTCAGCCACTGCTTCCTCGCCGTCCATAAAATGTTTTACTCGAAGTTTTTCTTTTATTTTCGGAAATAAATAAAAATCGCAAGGCGCCAGATCAGGGCTATAGGGCGGGTGACCCCGTAATTCTACGTCTAACGTCGCCAAGTAGGCGATTGTTTGCTCGATGGTATGCGACGAGGCGTTATGAAGGAGGATCCTACTGCCAGGTCGTTTCTTCCGAACTTTTTCCAAGACTAGTGGCAAAAAATTGTTAGTGTACCACTCTACAGTCTCGATTAGTTTTCGATCCCCTAAAACAATTGTTGCGTAATGACCTGTCCTTACGAAGAACGAGGCCACCATCATTTTCCCACGCTTCCACCTCTCTTCACTTTAGTTCGCAATTCCTCGGAAGGAAACATCCAGACAGCAGGCTGTCTCTTAGTTTCAGGATTATAACAATAAATCCAACTTTCGTCACCCGTAAGTATGTCGAACACATCATTTGAGTCACCTACGTTAAATCTTTGCACCATTTCACGATAATAATCAACACGACAGAGTTTTTGGGCCTCTGTCAAATTATGAGGTATCCACCGGGCACAAAACTTCCTGACCGCTATATGTTCATGGAGGATTTTGTGCACTTGACTCATACCGATGCCTAAGCTTGTGTTGTAAGTCTATCATACGCCGCACAAAGCTGATGTTATCTTCACTCGTCGCCGTAGAAGGCCGTCTCTCCCGCAAATCATCGGTTAGATTAGTGCGACCACGTATAAACACATTAAACCAGTTGTAAACAGTGGCACAAGATGGGGCTTCATCGTGAAAGTCCAATCGAAGTCTATCATAACTTTCTTGACTTAAATGACATGGAAAGTCATGAATAATGATTGTACGAAATATTCTCGCGTGAAATCCATGCTGACGTGACACAGACAATTTTCAATTTGTTGGCAAATCGTAAACAAATGACAAATTAATAAAATACATACACAATAATATTGTCCAAGAGTTCTATTTTCAGAATTTCAACTTATTTTTTAATATATCGTTTAACTCGTCGCGACACTGAAAGTTTTTAGAACTGGCCAAATGGCCAGTTCTAAAAACTTTCAGTGTCGCCCTCGTCAGTAACTGGTACACTGGTAGTATCTACATTGAATAAAAAGTTTGATTCTGTTACGTTCACCAGATGTCGCTAGTTGAACTAATTTGAACTTATTTGTTACGCAGATGGGCACACAGTATAATCATCATTGAAAAGTTGCGATTTAATTAGATGTAATATCTCATTCTCGTTAAAAAAAATTGTCTCTAAAAATAGGTTGTGTGTATTGTAGGCTAGCGGACACGAAGGAGTGCGTGCGCGCGGCGGCTCGCACGTGCGTGTCGGCGCTGGGCGAGAGCCGGGCGGCGGCGCCGCGCACGCTGCTGGCGCGCCTCACGCCCGCGCTGCAGCACAAGGCGGCGCACACGCGCGAGGAGGCGCTGCGCTGCATCGGCGCGCTGCTGCACACGTGAGTGCACCGCCTTACCTCGTACTGTACGCGTGCATGTCACGCTGGGCGAGAGCCGGGCGGCGGCGCCGCGCACGCTGCTGGCGCGCCTCACGCCCGCGCTGCAGCACAAGGCGGCGCACACGCGCGAGGAGGCGCTGCGCTGCATCGGCGCGCTGCTGCACACGTGAGTGCACCGCCTTACCTCGTACTGTACGCGTGCATGTCACGCTGGGCGAGAGCCGGGCGGCGGCGCCGCGCACGCTGCTGGCGCGCCTCACGCCCGCGCTGCAGCACAAGGCGGCGCACACGCGCGAGGAGGCGCTGCGCTGCATCGGCGCGCTGCTGCACACGTGAGTGCACCGCCTTACCTCGTACTGTACGCGTGCATGTCACGCTGGGCGAGAGCCGGGCGGCGGCGCCGCGCACGCTGCTGGCGCGCCTCACGCCCGCGCTGCAGCACAAGGCGGCGCACACGCGCGAGGAGGCGCTGCGCTGCATCGGCGCGCTGCTGCACACGTGAGTGCACCGCCTTACCTCGTACTGTACGCGTGCATGTCACGCTGGGCGAGAGCCGGGCGGCGGCGCCGCGCACGCTGCTGGCGCGCCTCACGCCCGCGCTGCAGCACAAGGCGGCGCACACGCGCGAGGAGGCGCTGCGCTGCATCGGCGCGCTGCTGCACACGTGAGTGCACCGCCTTACCTCGTACTGTACGCGTGCATGTCACGCTGGGCGAGAGCCGGGCGGCGGCGCCGCGCACGCTGCTGGCGCGCCTCACGCCCGCGCTGCAGCACAAGGCGGCGCACACGCGCGAGGAGGCGCTGCGCTGCATCGGCGCGCTGCTGCACACGTGAGTGCACCGCCTTACCTCGTACTGTACGCGTGCATGTCACGCTGGGCGAGAGCCGGGCGGCGGCGCCGCGCACGCTGCTGGCGCGCCTCACGCCCGCGCTGCAGCACAAGGCGGCGCACACGCGCGAGGAGGCGCTGCGCTGCATCGGCGCGCTGCTGCACACGTGAGTGCACCGCCTTACCTCGTACTGTACGCGTGCATGTCACGCTGGGCGAGAGCCGGGCGGCGGCGCCGCGCACGCTGCTGGCGCGCCTCACGCCCGCGCTGCAGCACAAGGCGGCGCACACGCGCGAGGAGGCGCTGCGCTGCATCGGCGCGCTGCTGCACACGTGAGTGCACCGCCTTACCTCGTACTGTACGCGTGCATGTCACGCTGGGCGAGAGCCGGGCGGCGGCGCCGCGCACGCTGCTGGCGCGCCTCACGCCCGCGCTGCAGCACAAGGCGGCGCACACGCGCGAGGAGGCGCTGCGCTGCATCGGCGCGCTGCTGCACACGTGAGTGCACCGCCTTACCTCGTACTGTACGCGTGCATGTCACGCTGGGCGAGAGCCGGGCGGCGGCGCCGCGCACGCTGCTGGCGCGCCTCACGCCCGCGCTGCAGCACAAGGCGGCGCACACGCGCGAGGAGGCGCTGCGCTGCATCGGCGCGCTGCTGCACACGTGAGTGCACCGCCTTACCCCGCACCGTACGTACCGTACGCGTGCGTGTCGCGCTGGCCGAGAGAAGCATAATGATGTTGTATTTCGTATAGGTAATGATTTACTGTCGGCGAGACTCCATTCTAAACTTCAGGGGTGACCACCGATATGTATGTTGATTCTTAATCCGGAATCGATGCAATTTTCTATGGGCCACACCTTTTACAATACTTTTATAAAAAAAAATACTCATAGAATTCTGTTTTGGATAAAAAATGTTAATTGTTTTAGTTTTTACACTGATCTTATTAATTTTCACATCTGATTCTATTTATTATCAAAATAAATAAAAAAACGTGTGGGGATATTATCGGTCTGCAGGCACGGTGCTGCGGAGCTGCAGCTGCGCGGTGCAGTGCCGAACCTGGCTGCGCTGGTGGGCGACCCCAGCAGCGCTGTGCGCGACGCTGCGATGCAGCTGCTGCTCGACGTCTACCGGCACGTCGGTACGTGCAGCCACACCACGCCACAACACGAAACAACACCCAACAAGACGCCACAATACCCAACAATACGCCATTACACTCCAGAACACTCCACACAAACGACATATCTCACCACACTACAACACTCCTCTACACTCCATATACAACATTTCACATCATTCCACAACACATTGCAAAACTACAACACTCCACAATGATCCACAACACAAAACTTCACACCACTCCACACCAAAACATATTTCACCACATTCCAACATTTAACACCACTCTATAGCACTCCACAACACTCCACAACATTCCACAACACTCCACAACACTCCACAACACTACACAACATTCCACAACACTCCACATCACTACACACCACTACACAACACTACGCAACACTACACAACATTCTACAACACTCCACAATACTGCACAACACTCCACAACATTCCACAACATTCCACACCACTCCACACCACCTACAACTTTTCACAACACTCCACAACACTCCACACCACTACACAACACTACACAATACTACACAACACTACACAACACTACGCCATACCACAACACTTATCACACCTCTCACAACATCAAACCTACACCCCGACCCCCATGAACAGATGGCTTGACTTTGCCTCCACTTATCAATTATTATTATAGTTTCCAACAACTGCGACAAGCTATCTAAATGAATATACGTGTTGATATAGTAGTACTTACTCGTCCTAATGTACGCACTTCCGATATTTTCCGATATTATTTTTAAGCGTATTTGATAAACTTCACACACATACCTACAAATATTGCTTTTCATTTGACATTTCGTCAGTAAACACACGCTCCGCTCCTTACTTGACGTAACACCAGTAAACTGTCACGCATATGGTCCGCTGTTGACTTAACATATCAGCAGTCCAGCATGTACACGACTCGCTCTTCAGTTGAAATAACGCCAGTAGACCAACATGCACACGACTTCATCACTACACATTACACCCGTCCACTGATTTGACTTCAAACGTCATTTGTTTCTTGAATGCGTAAAATCAAAATTAATATAAAAAAAGTTTTCATGCTTAAACTATTCATTAAAAAACCTGAATGATCTATAATAATATCATCTGTGCCCATCATTACAACAAACAAAAAAGTTTGGCTCTGCACTTTGATAGTTTATTCTTTTTTTTTCATTTACTGGTTTAATTAATAGTTCACAGCACAGTTATGAAGTAGGTGCATTTAGAATGTAAAGATGTCAAAGACTAACAGTATCCTTCTTGTACTCTAATTGTCTGCCTATGTCGGTAAAATAATATCGAATATTAATTGCTAACACTAATAAATTATATCAATTTTAAAATGCCCCATTAAATGACCAGAGGCACGTAATGTCATCACAAATTCGGTTACTCATGAAAGAAATAGATTGTCTTTGTTAAATAGTGCTTCGGAATCAGTCTTAGACTGGTAGTCAAAAACAATTTTGTGCTTAAACTCAAACTTATACTCCAGTATAAACAGTGGTAGAGCCAGGCAGCAGCTTTTGCTGTCGCACGGATGGGCCGGCTCGAACCGGGGTGGTACCACGACCTCACAGAAAATCAGCGTGAAGTAGAGGTTTACCTCTGCGTTTCGCTTGGTGAGTGCAGGTGGCCGGAGGCCCTTTTTACTGGAAATGAGGCATTCCATCTTAGTCCTCACGGGTGACAACGCATCTACATTTTGATTTCTAATAGAGGATAGATGTAGATGTGTATGGGCCGCAGCAAGCACTTACCATCAGGTGGACTGTGTGCTCGTTTGTCACCCTTATCCTATAAAAAAAAAAAGAAAAAAAAAAAGGTGAGCTTAGAGTGTATACCCGAGACTGTCTCTTGAGTGCAAACTTAGTACTTGGCACCATTTTCTTATATTCCTATAACATTTGCAGGCGAACGACTACGACAAGATTTGAAAAAGAAGGAACTGCTACCGGCGCAGAAGCTGGCATTACTCGAACAGAAATTTGACGAAGCAAGGGAGGCTGGACTTTTGTTGCCGACTGGTGAGATAAATATGATTCAATTTTCTTACATTTGGTTTTCGTCTTAATCGAAAAATACTAAAATTATTGAGTATTTACAAAATTATATTTTTTTGATTGTATGTTGGTATCTTAAAGTTTAATTATTTTCCTATTGAACGAGCTTGTTGATCCTTAGTTTTTTTCTTTTATTCAAAACAACAACAATTTTCTTTTATAATAAAGAGTAATTTTAGTATTTTACTCTTAGTGGTTAGTGACTCAGCATTGATAGCGATCATCATCTTACAATTTGCCACACTGACGTGCATCAGATACCTAATTTCTAAATCCGGACCACACATGTTATGCTCACTGCATCATAAAAAGTGTATTTATCTATACATATAAATAAAATTGAAGTGTCTGTCTATAATATTCAAATAACTAGCTTTTAATAATTTCAGTGGTATGTTATTAGGACACAATAATTTAATATTTTTGTTGTCTGTCTGGGCTAATATTGGGAATGCGTGTGTAATGATTGTGATGAAACTTTACAAACAGATAGAGAACAATGCCAGAAGGCTATATTTTATCCGTAAAACCTTGAAAATTTAAACAAAAAGAAAAATTGATAAAATAAATGGTCTTTGATGATATTAAATCTTCATAACGTTAAAACAATAGATTGTATCCAGGCGAAGCCAGGGCTGGTTGCTAGTTAGTAGTTAGTGCATACAAATGAATATTTTGAACGTGACTGTTGCAGCGAACCAAGGCGTGGACGAGGCGGACTTCGTGTGGCGCACGGTGAAGAAGACCATGAGCATCCCCACGTCGGCGCGCCGCGACGCCGACAGCTCCGGCGCCTCCACGCCCGGTACGTCCTGCGTGCACGTACACCTACCGTTATACCTCACGCACGCTCGCATGTACGTGCCCGTAGACGTACGCCATTACGATACGTGTACGTACGCCATTACGATACGTGTACGTACGCCATTACGATACGTGTACGTATTCGCACACTTTCACTTAGGAGAACGTTTTGCACATACATGCTTGAAGTTAGTATGTGCCAATCATTTCTCCTGCTTACACTGGATCGCGTTGTGCGTCCAAATTTAACGTTCCGCGTATTGTATCTAGTGCATGTATTGAAAATAAGTGTAATAATATTGTATTACCCATTACTTAGCGACTTCGATTATAGAAACATTTTTTCCAGCAAAAATGTGATATATAAGTTTTATAAATATTACTTTTATATGGGATTAAAACACAAAACTCAGTCTGTATCTATTACTTATTAGTAAAATTTTCGACCACGAGGGCGGCACTGAAAATTTCGGGAATCAAGGAAGTGACACCACATTACTATTTAAAAATGTATTTATTGCTTATTGAAGTATTCTCCGCGAAATTTGACACATTTTTCCATACGATGGAACCAATCATTGAAGCAACCATTCCATTCGGAAGTTGGGGTCTCCAAAATGGCCGTTTTGTAGGCGTCCACAGCTTCTTCAAGTGATGAAAATCTCTGTCCACGCAATTTATTCTTTATTTTAGGGAAAGTATAGAAATCATTAGGGCTTAGGTCGGGGCTGTACGGCGGATGGTCTAATAATTCTATGTTTTCTTACTCTAAAAACTCTTTTGTTCTGTGTGCGGTGTGAGAACTCGCATTATCGTGATGGAGGATGATGCGGCGGTTGCAGTTCTCTTTACGCAGTTCAGAAACGACCTGTGGCAAACAAATGCTAGCATACCATTCTGCATTAACCGTTCTTTGTCCCTCAAGAGGAATAGTCGTAACATGGCCGGTTTTGGAGACAAACGTGGCCACCATTTGTTTGTAACACTCCGTGAACGAACAATTTTTGTTGGCTTTAACTCATTTTCGAACACCCAAACTCGTGACTGGTTTTTTGTTTCGGGTTCGTACGCATATATCCAGGATTCGTCACCTGATACGATGTTGTATACAGCATTTTGAGGATCCTGCGTGGAATCTTTCGAGAGTTCTGACGCACCAAGTAACGCGAGCCGCTTTACTTGGTGCGTCAGAGCGAATGCCGTATCCATCGGGTAAACAACTTTTTTACACCCAATTGTTCATGCAAGATTATTTGTATTTGACTCATGCTAATGTCTAAAGTTGCCTGAATTTCGCGGTATGTCACATGTCGATCTTCCTCAATCAGCTTACGCACAGCATCAACGTTTCCTTGGGTGACTGCAGTTTTTGAACGACCTTGACGGGGATCATCACTGAGCTTGACACGTCCACGTTGAAATTCAGCAAACCAGCGATAAATTGTGGTTTTGGATGGGGCTTCATCACCAAATGCAGAAATCATCCGGTCGACACACTGTTTTTGTGTTAAACCACTTCGAAAGTCATAATAAATCATCGCTCTTGAATTTTCTCGAGTCAATTCCATTTTCTCAACGACTAAACAAGTTTGACAAAACCTTGTGACAAGACCGAGAATCTTTTTTTAAATAAATAAATGGTATTCGATTTTTAAAACCAAGGAGTTTTCAATTAAAAAGATTTTAATATGACAGGAACAGTGGAAATATTCCATTCCCGATACTTTTAGTGCAGCCTATGTGGATTTCTCGCTACTAAATGGCGAATATCATAGTGTGTATTTATTTCTATATTTAATATGCGAGTTCACGTCACATGCTTAGTAAATCAAAGCACATGCAAGAAGAAATTACAGGTTTTACTTTTACACTTTTCCTTAACATAAATACCATGCAACTTCATAATTAAAATTATTAACAACTATATTTCTTTCTTTGCAAATTAATACATTCACCTGAAATAAAGAAAAAGAACCATTTACGTTATTTTAACATTGTTCTAAGATGTATATTCTTTATGCAGTTACTTTTTACACTGGCTATAATATACATATTAGGTTGAAAGTAGTGACGTTTGATTTTGGTATGTAAATTACAAAAGATGACTATTTTACCATGATAAAGCTTTTATGCCTAGTGTTTAATTAAATATTAATAAAAAAAACATAAAACTTGGTATACAATATTATAATTAAAAAAAATACGTTAACAATTACATTAATATGCAATTAACATAATACTTTATATTTTATGTAATTTTAATATCTATAAAAGTGAAAAGTCGAAACAATGTTACTGGTTTTTCAATTACATCTTGATTTTTGTTATTGGTATCTGGTACCTTTGCTGATAGTAATATGTTTTTGTATAAATTTATAGCAATCTTTAATATTATAATAATAATCCAATATCTAGTAGCTAATTTTAAACCGCTAACTGACTATAATTTCTTCTCTATTCCACCATGGACCTCGGTGCCGGATCTTCAATCACCATAACAATCGCCTGGATGCACAAACGGAATGGCCGCTCGGTGATACAACGCTTTCTCTCCATACATACCATGCCTCTAACAACACTCATCATGAAACATGCAAATCATTCGCCATAAACACCACAATCGTGCCTCACTATCACACTTACTACAGCGTGTGAACCACCAAAGAAGACTGTTGCAGGCTTGTATAGTATGCCATCGGCCAACAGGAAACCCCCACCGCCTGCAAAGTTACCTAGTGCCGGAGTAGGTTAGTATGGTGTTTAAATATTTTTTGCTATATTAATATAGCTTAGAAAAATGTATTATATCATATTATAATCGCCCTATGGTGGCGGCGTTAAGGCGACACATCGAAAACCGTTGAAGCGAGCTATCGCCGGACTGACCCGAGTGAACCATAATTTCTATAAAAACTTCAAAAACGCCGTTATAAAGTCTAATATTGCGTAGCGCCCACGACGATTAAAATCGGTTAGAATCTTAAAATATTTTAAAAAATTATTGATTTTAGTAATCAAATAATGAGCAAGTTAATTACGAATATTGATGTTATGAATGTATTTGAGTGGTTTCTAAGCATATAGATTAAGTAATTTCGTTGTAATTTCAACTATAGTGATTTTCAGAGGTGTTTTCGCAAATAATTATGATCGAGTCAAAATTTTGCAATCGTGTTTTTGAACAATCAAATTCAAGATAAAGACATGAATTTACCTATATCAAAATTCCAGTTTCGTTAGTCAAGGCATACTCCTATACTATTCGATGATGGTAGCGGTAACCCGACCGTGCGGCTGTTTTAAATCGAAGCTCTATAGATCTTTTTCGTAATTAAACGAAAACTTACATATTAACAGCTAAATTATATATATACGTGAAGCTAAGATCAAGTACCGTTAGAAAGTAAATAAAATTTTATAATAAACAATTAAGTGACGTGATATTATCAAAAACAACTTAAAATTTAATCGTTGTGAATAGTGACTGTGACGGTAATTACAAGTGAAATAGCTATTGTGACTCAGCAGTCCATAATAAAGGTTAATGAACTACCAGATTGTCATTCCATTGCAATCACAATATAAACAGAAATTTCGAAGACTAGCGTAAGTGACGCCTGGTGTATTTAGTGAAGGCACGTCCTGCAAACGAGTTAGGCTTCAAATCCTCGAACTAAAATTTTGTTTTTTAATTTTTAACACTTAAATCTAGCTTTTGTAAAATTTTCTAATATTTTTTTATATAATTTTTATAAAAAAGAAAAATAACAAACATTAAACAAGAACATTAAAAATGGACGGAAAACAGAATAATGACATGAAAACTAGCCGATATCAATCTGTCATATGTGATAAATGCAAATGTAACAGAGAGGCAAGAGATACGATATTATGCTCGCAATGCAAAAAAAGATTCGACTTTCATTGTATTGGCTTGTCAGAAAAGTTATATCGATTAATGCAAGCAGAAAAAAAAGCTGCGTGGAAATGCAAAATCTGCTTAAAAAGCCAAAAAGAATTAAAATCTACACGTTCACACACGGAATATAAGAACATCACATTAAGAAAAAAGACTGTCTCAGCAGCTAAACAAACTGCGTCACCTAAATCGGAATCAGTTGTAGATATATCATCTCCTCTGCTTGATCCATGCGGGATCGATACGGAAGAAGAATACGACGAACTAGAAGAATCCTCCTTGGAAATGCTCTCAAAGAGTGAAGATTACTCAACTATTAAAATATGCGAAATGCAGGAAATGAAGGAAGAAATTAAAGAATTAAAAATTAATCTCTCGAGTACACAAAATGAGCTAGAGAATACGATAATAGAAAACAATGAATACAAAAGAGAAATAAATAAATTAAAAAAGGAAATTGAGGTTCTAAAGAACATCTGTCAATCTCCAATAATTAAAAGCACAAATGAGATAAATAAGGGATTTCACGTCTCACTTACCCCCTCAAACACTTGTAAATATAGCCACACATCCCACTTTTCTCCAATTTCTTCAAAGAAATGTGATAAAAAATGTAACAACTTGATAATTTCCTTACAAAACAAGATAAAAGAATCGCAAGAACAATTGTTGAATGCCAAAAAAGAGATTACCGAGCTAGAGAATCAAATACGAGAACTTAGCATCAAGCTCACTACTCAAAGGGATAAAGAACAGCTTATATCTCGCGACAAAACTGAATACAATAAAAAAAATAATGCCAAACAGAATATCTTCATTATGGGGACGCAACAGTGCATTGGTCTCGCGGCAGAACTCACTAAATCAAGAATGAATAGTAGATACGAGGACTACCAAGTAACAGCGTTCATCAAGCCATTTGCATCTACGGAAGAAGTCCTAAAGCTATGTACCAATTTAAAGGTAGACACACACGATAAGGTAATTTTATGTGTAGGAGAAAATGATGATGATCCGGTAACAACCATAGCGGAATTATATGCTGCATTGAAATTACTAAAGCATACTACCGTTATTGTAATGAATGTAACTAGTAGTAAGCATTTAAATAATAATTCATTAAATACGCAATTAAAATTAATATGTAAAAAGTTTAAAAATAGTCACTTTATTGAAACTAAAAATTATTATCATTATTATTTAAAGAACGCCTGTCATAGTATTAACATGTTTATTGATTCTTTGTATTACGAGAAAACATTTCTAAACTATTCTTTTATCAAGAACCATGTTCAGAGGAGCGGATGTAACGGAAAAGTGTTAAAGAAATCACAGCAAAAACTGACAAATTGTGGATATAGACACAAGCAGACTTCCATATTAGACTTTTTCTTTCCCTTACGGCAAAATTATCTTTTTCGTTCCACACAGTAACCTAAAAACATCCTCCAATCAATCTGTTAAAGACCTAAACAAAAAACGTGTTATTATTTTGCATCAAAATATAGCGGGTTTGCTCTCAAAAAAGGACCTTTTAGAAGTGACGCTCTCTGAACTGAAAGACTGTGATTCAGAACCTGATGTAATATGTTTCTCAGAATCATTTATAAAAAAAGGTGAGGAGAAAAATGCTACTCTCTCAAATTACAAACAAGCAGCAAGCTATTCTAGGAATAATAAACGGGGTGGTACCTGCATCTTTCTGCAGAAAGGCCTTACTTGCAACGAACTCAAAAATTTTGACAAGTACTTATTACCAGAAGTATTTGAGTGCTGCGGAATAAGAATCCCTAAATACAAAGTAATGATATTATGTGTTTACACCTCTCACAACAGATTTGCTCACTCATTTTTAACGAGGCTGGAAGCGGTGATCCATGAACTGTTAAAGACATTTACACATTATAAAATTATCATCACTGGAGATTTTAATATAAATACATTAGTGGAATCTAGAGCATCGCAACAATTAAAAGATATGGCTAAATACTTTAATTTAAAAATTCACATTAATGAACCTACTAGAGGAAATAACTGTATAGACCACATTTTGAGTAATATTAAACAAGCTAAGGGCGAGACAATGCCGCTTCATCTATCTGATCACAATACTGCTCAAATATTGTCATTCTCAATAGAAAATACTCATAGTCTACAATACTGGTTTTTACACAAGAGAGACTATTGCAATGAAAATCTTCTAAAGTTTCGTGGCTACTTACAGTCACTATCTTTCTCAGATGTTTACAACGCGCAAAACATGAATGCAGCATTCGATCGATTCTATGAACTTTTTTGCACACTTTATAAATCTTGCTTTCCGAAATTAAAAATTAAAATTACCAATAAAAATTCAAAGCCAAAATGGATCTCCAAGGGCTTAAAAGTTTGCATAAAAACTAAAAGATCATTGCGTTTCAAGTATTATAAACAAAAAACTAACGAGGACAGAAAAGCTTACTTGAGGTATTCAAAAATGCTTAAAAAGTGCATATCAATAGCCCAAAAAAATTGCAATATCAAATATCTCCAGAACAGTCAGAATATTTGTAAAGCTTCATGGAAACTCATCAAAGATGTAACGGAAAGCGAACCCCCACAAAATTACATTACACATATGAAATACGAAAATAGTATAATAACAAATGGGACAAAAATAGCTGAACTGTTTAATGATTACTACGTAAACCTAACTGATGGAAGGTATATGTATGATATGGATAAAAAGCGAAAGATACTATCAACGATCAATCATATATCAAAGTCAATTTTTCTTGAACCGGTGAATTCAACAGAAACTACTCGTATTATACAATCACTAAACAATTCTAGCTCATGTGGGTATGATGAAATCTCAACAAAAGTATTAAAATTCTGTAAAAACGAACTAGCCCAGGTATTAACATACCTAATTAATTTATCCTTTGAAACAGGATGCTTTCCTGAGGCTCTTAAATTCTCGATCGTGAAACCTATCCACAAAAAACAGAATAAATCTGAAATCAGTAACTATCGCCCAGTTACATTAATACCGGTGTTATCAAAGGTATTTGAAAAGGCCATGCAAAAAAGACTGCTCAACTATTTAACGAAATTCAAAGTCATTACACCGGAGCAAAATGGGTTCCAAAAGGGAAAATCAACTACCCTCGCGTGCTTTAATCTAATACATAACGTTATTCTTGGACTCGATGATAAACAGTGTACTACTGTACTTTTCTTCGATATGTCTAAGGCATTCGATTTCGTAGTTCACAATGTCTTGTTAGATAAACTGGAAAAGTATGGGATTAGAGGTCTTTCTCACTCTTGGCTTAAAACATATCTAGAAAATAGACATCAGTGCGTAGAAATAAACAGAATAAGCGAGAGAAATACAACTACATCCGATCGTTCTAATTATAAAATAAATAAGTTTGGAGTACCACAGGGTAGCGTTCTGGGTCCTATATTGTTTTTATTATATATAAATGACTTACCGAGAGTGACTAAACATCAATGCATTATGTTTGCAGATGACATTTCCATTATTGTTAAATCAAATTATAATGACAATTTAAATAATTATGAAAATGACATTAATAATACAATTGATAATATAGTTCAATATCTTAAATTAATTAATCTAAATGTTAATCTAAATAAGACAAATTTCATAAATTTTAACATAAAAGGACGAGCAGCAAACAATCTTAATGTGCTGTACAAAAACATACCTATTGAAAGTACTACCATGGTCTCATTTTTGGGTGTAGTACTTAACGAGAACTTAAATTTCACTGGCCACATTGATAAAATTTGTAATAAAATTAATAGGTTTGCGTTCGTCTTAAGGCGTTTAACTAAGATAACGACTCTTAGCGTAACTATGTCTGCTTATTATGGTTACGTCGCATCTAATATTAATTATGGTCTGGTTCTGTGGGGCAACAGCGTTGAAGTAAATAGAGTTCTCATCGCACAAAAAAAATGTATACGTGCTATATGCGGTAAAGGTCCATTTGATACATGCAAGCCCCTATTTATTAAGCTGGGTATATTAACAGTCCCTGGAATGTACATATTAGAAATATATAAATTTGTCAAACAACATGCAGAGTTATTTAAGTCAGCTTGTGATATATATCCACGAAGCACTAGAGATAGTAAACGGCTTGTCTTAGACCATAAACCAAAAACTGCTGTCTATCAGAAAGGTTGTTACTGTATGTGTGTAAAAATATTTAATAAAATTCCAAAGCAGTTCAAACACGGCTCTATGATTCTCATGACCAAAAAGTTACGTGAATGGCTAATAAGAAAATGTTACTATAGTGTTAAGGAATTTCAAAATGATAATAATATGAATGTTGACATATGATAGACGTAATTGCTGTGTATCACTGCTTATCACTATTTTATCAGACCTTTATTTTTGATTGAATGTATTTAAATTTTAATTATGATATTGATATAGTAAATAATGACATTTTGAATTATATAACTTATATTTAATAACTTGACATTTTAGAATCGACTACCACCTATATTATTTGGTAATTTAAAAAAAAAAAGTTTGCATGCCGTATCTCATGGCTAAATAGGTCTTTAAGCAACTTATTTTTATTGTAAAAACCTATCACTTACCCTATTTATGGCAATTAAATAAATTTGAATTTGAATTTGAATTTGAATAGGAGGTGCATTTTTTCGCGGTGTCGCCTTAACCGTGTAGTGACTGTGTAAGATATCCACTACTCCATATCGTCCCGTAGGTATCGTCAAAAGCGACAGAGGGAAACTTAAGCAAAAGATAGGCACAGAATCTTCCTGCCAACAACTCAAAATAATAAAAAACTGCGCTTGCGAACCCGCCTGCCAAGCGTAGGTTACTATAGTAATATCATCCCTATGAGGCAATCTATAGGAGACTTCCATAGATTGCTCTATGCTTTTCAGTGGTCTTTTATAGGCGTTAATAGTAGTGGCGACGTAAGAGAGTGCCTAATCACATTCCATCCTGGATGTCATCAAGTATTATAGCTTCCGACATTCGTGCACAACCTTATCAACTGCAGCGTGACTAGACTACTTAAAAACTGTTTTGTGCATTGTGATTGCCAATCGGTTTGTATTGCGTTCACAAGGTGAAATATGCTAATTGTAGAAGGGTTTTTAAATATTAACAACAAAGATAACATTACTCTGCATAAAATGAGACGGAAAGTTAAGCCATAATTCCATTCTATTTCATTTCATGGGTGTCGGGAAATCGCATCTCATATGGAGAACCAAATCTACATTTTGTTTTATTTTAAATTGATAGTGGAACTTGTTGTTAATTATTAGTTACCACTACTGGATGGCGTACATGCTTTATTTCAAAGTTAATTTATATTATTTGTCAAGGCTTAACAATTATTTGTAGGCTATACAAATATGTATGTTCCGTGTAGGGTTAGAACTCACGCCCTTCACAAAGGAGCCGTCAAATATAAAGCGAGCACTTGACTTCAGAGCTACCATTGAACTATTACTACAGAATGAATAATAGTACAAGAATAGAAGGATCACTCTGATAGCAAACTTGCGAGTTTAAGGCCTGTATTAATAAACGTTACTCAGCTCAAGTACACGCACTTGAGTACAATCTTGAGGTTATGATCTTATTAATAAACATATCTCAAGATATGGTTTAGGTTTACGATATCAGTTGAGTGCCACACTGATTAATAAACGAAACTCGACTCTCAAGTGTGTGTACTTGAGTGCAAGTCACAGAACATTATTCCTAAGTACATCGTCTTGAGATACTGTTTTTATGTGTTTATTACTTAGCAACGATCTTGAGACGCTGATATCGTAATGAGGGCGTAAGAAATGATTACGCACTTGAGTTCGTCGTTGAGTAACGTTTATTAATACGGGCCTAAGATAAGATAATAATTTATTGTCATAACTGCGTACATGATGTCTTACAAACACAGAGTATAGTTACAGCAGTTTGTCCATTTCGGACGTACAATATAATAAAAAAAATAAAGCATTATTGTAGTGCTTTATCAATAATTATTTCCAAAATATTCATCTAAATTATAGAAACATTTTAATAATAACAATTCTTTTAGCTTTCTTTTTAAATCGTCGGATCTAATTTTTTTTATTTTATTTATTTGCTTTTTAAGGGAAACATACAGTACAATAATAAATTACACAATAAAACATATAAAAGTAATCCTAAAAACCAATGAAGTTTCCACAGATATCTACATACATAATAAAAGCTTGCCACCACAATATTATAACTTAACTTAACTTATCTTCACGCACAATCCCTGACGGGGTAGCCAGAGAGAACAGATCGCCAAGTGTCACGATCTTTACATACCTCTTTCGCTTCTTTCAGATTCATTATCTTCTTCATACATGTACGTCTAGGTATCCGAGTACTCTTGACCCTCCCCTCTTCGAGCAGTTTGCTCACATGGTCTTCGAAAGTTAGTCTCGGTCTACCTCGACACCTTTTAATATTAACTTTCGCGCTATATATTTTCTTCACCATTCGGTCTTCACTCATTCGCTCAACGTGCCCAAACCATCGAAGCACGCCCTTATCAATTTTTGTGATAAGGTCATCTTTCAAACCTGCCATATTGCGAATCTCTTCGTTTCGCTTTCGGTCGGCCATGGTAACGCCGCACATTTTACGAAGAGATCGCATCTCCACTGCATTCAACTTGCTTTTATGCTTCTTCTGGCACACCCAGGTTTCGCTGCCATATAACAAAGTCGGTACCAACACTGCGTTATGTATTGCAAGGCGTGCACTCTTCACTACGCCTTGCCTTTTGACTAACGCAGTCAGGGCACCATTGACTTTGTTCCCGGCAGCGACAATATATATAATATTATGTTGTATAAAAATTTAAAAATATATAAAAAAAAAACTAGCTAAATGGTATTCATAAATTAAAACATTAAGTATTAAGTAGTTAAAGTAACATTATATATATAACTCAAAGTGATACTACCAATTATATATTAAGTTTTACAATATTTTCTTTGTAACTATCATATTCAAGGTGAAATATATCTAATTTACAATATTTTAAGTTAAAGTTTTTGCATAATGATTTAATGTATATAGGTAAATGGTTAAAGATTCTGATTCCGCTTATTAAAGTACTTTTACTATAAATGTAACTACATTTAACAATGCACACATAAAAAGCATATTGAGTTCGCAATTCCTTTTTTGATTTTTTTTTTTAGTATTAAATACTACAACGTCACATACAAGTCAACGTTAGGAATTTAAAATCTATAAATACATTACTTAATGAGTCATATTGATTAATATTATTCATAATCCTTAATCATATCCTTATCTGACACTATTCCGAAGATATCCCGGACGTCAGTCTGAGCAAGATTAGAATGGGTCTCCAGCACCTTAAAAACGGAAAGTCCGGGCGGGCGAGGATGGAATTACAGCGGAGCTTCTGAAAGCGGGTGGAAAACCGATACTTGAAGTCCTTCAGAAGCTCTTTAATTCCGTCCTCCATGGTGGCACTACTCCGGAGGCGTGGAGCAGAAGTGCGGTGGCTTGTTCTTCAAGAAAGGCGACAACGCTCTCTTGAAGAACTACAGACCGATTTCCTTTCTGAGCCGCGTCTACGTGCTGTTTTCGAGAGTCATTACGAATCTTCTCGCGCGCAGAATTGACGACTTCCAGCCTCCCGAACAAGTCGGTTTCCGAAAAGGCTTTAGTACCATAGACCACATACATACCCTGCGGCAGATTGTACAGAAGACAGAGGAGTATAATCTGCCACTTTGCCTTGCGTATGTGGACTATGAGAAAGCCTTTGATTCCGTCGAAATTTGGGCGGTGCTGCGTCCCTTCAGCGGTGCCAAGTTGACTGTCGGTATATCGAAGTGCTGAAGTGTTTGTACAGTAGAGCTACGATGGCTATCCGAGTACAGAATCAGAGTACGAAACCTATCCAACTGCAGAGAGGTGTAAGACAGGGTATTTTATATCCCCAAAACTTCACCGCTGCATTGGAAGACGTTATCAAGCTACTGGACTGGAAAGGATACGGTATTAACATCAATGGCGAGTACATCACTCACCTTCGATTTGCCGACGATATAGTCTTTATGGCAGAATCGCTGGAGGACCTAAGCACTATGCTCAATGACCTCAATAGTGTCTCCCAACGGATAGGTCTTAAGATGAACATGGACAAAACAAAGATCGTGTTTAATGTCCATGTCACACCTATGCCGGTAGTTGTTGGGAGCACTAAGCTCGAAGTTGTTGACGAGTATGTTTACCTGGGACAAATAGTCCGACTAGGTAAGTCCAACTTCGACCGAGAGGTCAATCGACGAATTCAACTCGGCTGGGCAGCGTTCGGGAAACTACGACACATCTTCTCGTTAGACATCCTCAAAACCTGAAAACAAAATTGTACAATCAGTTCGTGTTGCTAGTGATGACTTACGGATCTGGGACGTGGTCCTTCACTGCTGGCCGTATGAGGAAGCTCAAGGTCGCTCAGCGAGCTATGGAGAGGGCTATGCTCGGGGTTTCTCTGCGTGATAAACTTAGAAATGAGTATATCCGCAGTAGAGCCACAGTAACCGACATAGCCCAACGGATTAGTAAGCTGAAGTGGCAGTGGGCCGGCAATATAGCTCGAAGAACCGACAACCGATGGTAAAGAAAGGTTCTCGAGTGGCAGTCCCGTACCGGTAGGCGAAGTGTAGGGCGACCCCCCACTAGATGGAGTGACGACCTGGTAAGACATGCAGGAAGTCGATGGATGCAGGTGGCTCAGGACCGTAGCTTAGTGGCATTCCTTGGGGGAGGCCTATGTTCAGCAGTGGACTTATGAAAGGCTGTAATGATGATGATGATGATTCATAATCCTTAAGCACTTTTTTGCAAAGCAAATGTGGACTGAATGTCGACAGAATTGCCGCAAAATATAATTGTTTAGAATTAAACTTGGTTACAACGTCGCTAATATTTATAATACGTTGCACGCCTTAGTGATCTTCGTGAAATTAGCCTACTGTTTATTTTTCGAGAAAAAAATTTAGCGGTGCGCGTATTGAATCAAAATGCACCTTACGTCTGCGTGCGAGTGTCTGTATCACTTAGCCCGTTACGCGCCTTTCTTAAGGCTGCTTCTACTGTAGGGTTAGGTGTTGTGAGAAAACAAATTTAATCCTTTGATATAAGTTGGTAGTAGAATACACCCAGGTGTTGAATAATGTTTTAGAAATTATTGTTATAAGAATATTATTGTTCAATGGTTTCAGCTGTGCATTGATATGTCAGTCAATCAGTCAGTTTTCTCATGTACAGGTAGGTAGGATTCTTACAGTAACTTTCTAACATTTTTTAACATTCTTACTTAACGTACCTATTGTAAGTACCTAGTGAGTACAAGGTTATAAAGCGGTTGAATGACTTCCCAGTGTCGGGCGCGGGTGGCGGCTTGGGCGAGGCGGGCGCGGTGTCGAGCGAGGCGTTCGAAGCGGCGTTCGCGTCGTGCGCGCCCGCCGCAGTGTACGGAGCTCGCGGCCTCGACGACCTGTGCCGCCACGCCGCCGCGCTGCTCGGCGACCGCACCGCTGACTGGGAGCGCCGCGTCGACGCGGTACGTGCGCACACGCACACACACACGCACACGTACACACACGTGCACCAACACACGCCACGCCCCCGCGCTGCTCGGCGACCGCACCGCTGACTGGGAGCGCCGCGTCGACGCGGTACGTGCGCACACGCACACACACACGCACACGTACACACACGTGCACCAACACACGCCACGCCGCCGCGCTGCTCGGCGACCGCACCGCTGACTGGGAGCGCCGCGTCGACGCGGTACGTGCGCACACACACGCACACACACACGCACACGTACACACACGTGCACCAACACACGCCACGCCGCCGCGCTGCTCGGCGACCGCACCGCTGACTGGGAGCGCCGCGTCGACGCGGTACGTGCGCACACGCACACACACACGCACACGTACACACACGTGCACCAACACACGCCACGCCGCCGCGCTGCTCGGCGACCGCACCGCTGACTGGGAGCGCCGCGTCGACGCGGTACGTGCGCACACACACGCACACACACACGCACACGTACACACACGTGCACCAACACACGCCACGCCGCCGCGCTGCTCGGCGACCGCACCGCTGACTGGGAGCGCCGCGTCGACGCGGTACGTGCGCACACGCACACACACGCACACACACACGCACACGTACACACACGTGCACCAACACACGCCACGCCGCCGCGCTGCTAGCGACCGCGCCGCCGACTGGGAGCGCCGCGTCGACGCGGTACGTGCGCACACGCACACACACACGCACACACACACGCACACGTACACACACGTGCACCAACACACGCCACGCCGCCGCGCTGCTCGGCGACCGCGCCGCCGACTGGGAGCGCCGCGTCGACGCGGTACGTGCGCACACGCACACACACACGCACACACACACGCACACGTACACACACGTGTACCAACACACGCCACGCCGCCGCGCTGCTCGGCGACCGCGCCGCCGACTGGGAGCGCCGCGTCGACGCGGTACGTGCGCACACACACGCACACACACACGCACACGTACACACACGTGCACCAACACACGCCACGCCGCCGCGCTGCTCGGCGACCGCACCGCTGACTGGGAGCGCCGCGTCGACGCGGTACGTGCGCACACACACGCACACACACACGCACACGTACACACACGTGCACCAACACACGCCACGCCGCCGCGCTGCTCGGCGACCGCGCCGCCGACTGGGAGCGCCGCGTTGACGCGGTACACCTTCATGAACGATCCCTTATACTTTGACGGACACTGCACATAGCTGCGAGCAACGCAATAAACACATACACGCTAATACACACACACACACACACACACACACACACACACACACACACACACACACACCTATGCAGCAAAATGCACACAGGACCATTTACGCATACGAACACCGCGCATTACCCGACATCGACGGAAACGTCGACATGTTCGTTTACAAATTACACACATGCAGCATACGATCACGTATGCGTATATGTCGACCACAACTAAATACGAACACTCACGCTTAAATATACCTCCATAAGTTTATACGCTGCGCAATGAAACATGTGCGCATATTCGACAAATACACACACGTTCACGGAATATACCTGCCAGCAAGTTCCCACCTACACAAGCTACATATACACATACAACATTTTTTATAGAATAGGGTGACAAACGAGCACACAGTCCACCTGATAGTAAGTGGTTGCTGTGACCCATTGACGTCTACATCATCCACAATAAAGAATCAAAATGCAGATGCGTTATCACCCGTGAGGACTAAGATGGAATGTCTCTATTCCAGTAAAAAAAAATCTCCGGTTCTTCACACTCACCATACGAATCACAGCAGTGTTAAGCTGCCATTTTACGCTGGTATTTTGTGAGAGCGTGGCCCTAACCCGGTCGAACCGACTCATTCGTGTTACAACTAAACTACTAATATAACTGCAGCATGGCTCTAACACTTGCAAAACATATAACACATATACAACATATACACGCTCCGCTTAACATTAAAAATCTTACATAATATACTACAACCTTTATAACTTAATAGAAAATTAGGACACTATTCATTTTTACTATTTAGATATAATTAATTGTTAATTAATTAATTTATAGTTACATACCTTGCCTATTTGAATTATTAATTCATTTTAAATATTTTTATTATAGTTAAAGAAAATTCGTTCGCTTCTGGCCGCGAACGCTCACGTTCAGTACCCGACGGAGTTCGCCGCTCATCTCAAAGACCTTTCAGTGCCTTTTCTAGTCGTGATCAAAGATCTGAGGAGCCAGGTTAGTAATATTTAATATATTTACTTCAAAATTATTAAAGTTTGATAGATGTCAAACATGGTGTGAGGAAATAGAGGTGAACCTTTATTTGCGTACTTACGGGTGCACTTTAATCATGTCTTGCGCTGATAGCTAGGCTTCGTTGAGAGGCCGCTCTGACGGAAATTCCTTTCACTCAATTGCGTACACTATTCCCGTCACCACTAATTTCAACACCGGTATTCCCAACATCACTACACTAGTAAAGATGCGCCATCGTCGATAATACGACACGTGTTTTGTCAGGTGAAACTAGGTAAGACATATCATTTTATATTTTATTAAGCGGATCTTTGATAATTAATTTTTAACATCTTGAATGTTTAGTATTTATTATTTACAGATTTAATTGTTACTATTTTTATTTACTGACTATTTACTTTTTATTATATTTATGGCAAACGAGCTAACAGTCCTCTTGATTGTGACATTGATTGCAACAGTTCTTGATTGTGCTATTGCAGATATGCAGACACCTGCAAGCAACTTCAAACTAAGAAGGCCATAGACTGTATATAGGTTTAAGAGGAGTGTCTTACGGATAAAAGGTGTCCTAATCTCATTATTACGTAACAGACGCTGTGGCATGTTCCGAAAAAATTTGAAATGTAATATTGTCATTATTCCAGAGCTATTACATTATATACTATTACATTATATTTTAATATACATTCATGCGTTATAACTTATATTAAAAGAAAAATTTAAAAAGAACATTTTTTTCAGCACTGTTAGCTGTTAATTTTTTTTGTTATTTATAGTTAATAAAACCTAAACAACCCTTTTATATAACGAAACTGTACTTTTAAATTGTTGATCTTTTAAGTTACAAACAAGCATTTTATTGATTGCAGGTAGTCCGAGAAGCGTGTATAACGATAGCTCACATGGCCAAAGTATTGAAGAATAAACTTGAGCAGTTCAGTCTGTACATATTGCAGGAGCTCATCAACTTAATACAGAATGCAGCTAAGGTATCTATGTTTTTTTTTTCATAATTAATTCATCCGGAGTTATGATAGACTTTATTGGAAATTATAGAAAATATTAATATTTACTTGTTATAGTATATTTTAGAGAACATTTTTTAGTTTTAGTTTTAAGTTTACAAAAAAGTTTCTACACTTTTCTAATCCACAGTTGGATTAAAAAATGTACTGTTGGATAAATCCATTGTTGAATATAACGTCATTTGTAACCAATAGAACTCAATTCAAATGTCAAAAAGGGTCACATTCGCCGCACCTTAGCCTACTGTCACTAAATTACTTGATATTGTCCTTTTGTACTTTGACAAATTTAACAGAAGTTATAGTTTCTATATTATATGAATACATGAAGAGAATACTTACAGATACTTTTTAAGCATATTTCACGCATGCAGGAGTGTGTGGTTTAGCATAAAGTTTTTATTAAGTGTATTATAAGTATTATATTAAGTGCTACAAATAAATTAAATTACATAAAATACTATTTTTTTATGTTCATGTATATATGTATACCATTAACATTCATTAGAGCCATTGAGTAAGTCACTCAGAGTAGAGATTGTCGTCAAAGGATTTTAAAATTTTGTGAACAAATAACTACTGACAGGTTATTGAATGAGCTGCGAATTTTGTTATTCTTCAAATATTCCTTTTGCAATAATCTGTAATAAGTTAAATAATCTGTGAAGACTGTCAAGGCAAAAAAAAAGTTTATTTTATATTTTATATATTAGATATGTACCTGTGTTTTATACAGTGTGTTTGTGAACCGCTCCCGAAAACGAAGACAGACGATAGTACTAACGATACCTTTGATGATGGGCCAGAAAGAAAATCGATCCAGAGGAAAAAATGTTATCTTTTCACAACTTTTTATTAGCTTTATTCACGCTCCATATCCATCATACTAACATAGTACAGCTAAATAAATGACAATTTCATTAAAAAGAATCATGAAATACTTCACATAAAACCAGCACTGGAAGAACAATCAGATGTCTAGGGGTCAATACACGCGCGGCCGCCAAATTTTCGCGGCCCGCAGCTAGCGATCGTACCACAATACCTAATAATTTACAACACTTGTCTAAATACCTAACTTATTAACTTAACCTACTATTTTGCCAGTGCTTGTCTCCACCTAGCCACTTTAATTCGAATTTACAGGTTAAATAAACCAAATACCTGGTTCGATTCGCCGCTAATGAAAAAAATATTTTAATGAAAATTGTTAACACGTATAGGGCCATGCTTTTTTATCCATCGTGTAGGCATGTTTATTACTCTGATGTATTCAGTTATGTACTATTCAAGTCAGTTTAGTTCTAAGTTATTTAAAAAAAATTAGGTATGTAACAGCTTACCGATTTAAATACTCTGTGGCCTTATGAGATTCTCCAAGACATTCAAGAGCACTATAAACTTACCTACGCGTTAGGCATTATTAAAACAAAACAAGAAACACTAAACGTGACAACAAGAATAATAACAAGAAGAATTTAATAAATAAAACCATTGATCTGTCGCTCATGCGCACGTGATATTCAACACGGATTTGTCTCGAAAACTAAAATTAATAATCAATCCTGCTAAAACAAAATGCCTACCGGTAAGTGCGTGCGTCGTAACGTCATTGCGGTAAGCACTTTGGTCATTTCCACAGATCGTTAAACCTGTGCCGTTATAACGAAAACAGAGTTATTTAACAGCACATGAATGGGTCTGGCCACCCAATTTTGTTAAGCGTATCAAAAAATTGTATAAAAAATTACGAAAACAACGGTATTCTTATTTTTTTTCTACCTTTTAAAAATGACTGAAATATTGATGAGTAAAATGGTGTTTTACGGTAAGGGCGACCGCTTTGCTCCGCATCGCGATGTGACGTCACTAAACGACATGTCGATGCCACCAGTAGTCTTTATTGTTATATTTTTCTTATTCTCCATATTTATTACTCCATATTTTACTTGTTATGTTATTTATTTATCAGTAACCTTTATTTTCTGTTTTTTTTTTTTTAATTTCTCTTATATCACGCTACTTGGGAATAAAATGGTGACCTAAGATACAGGTTTTACCTAGCTTAGACACCAGTTTTTCACCTAACAATAGTATTGTATCAGATGTAAGCACATATTTTTTGTTTTCTGAATGTATATTGTTTAGGCCCAAATATGGCCATTTGAAGCTGCATCCAATAGAGTTTGACTCGGCGCGTCGCCCGATGGTGTGAGGGGGCGTGAGCGCCGCCGAGGGGGGGGGGCAGAAGTGTGCCGCTTCCCGGCATTTGGCCGGGTGGGCCGAGGTCAGTATCTTGACCGCTGCGGCTTTGTCGACTAGTTTGTATTGTCTGCGACCGCTGGATCGGTTGCGCGCGTCCAGTGTTGATTTGATGGTCTAGAATTTGAGTAATGGTGCGCGCTTAATTTACTGTCGAAGATTTGCGTCTCATTAATACCGCCTCGAATGGAGTGTCTGTTTTGAGCGTTACGTGACACGAGGCCTAATTTGAGTTTTGAGTGATTAAAGTAACTGATTGCCATTAATATGCACCGACGAGTTGTAGCTTGTGTTAATTTACATCAATTTGTATAGTGATTGCCTGTTGAAGTGCATTTGACAATATTAATTTTGCTCGTGTGGCATTTGATATAGTTCGGAGACATTTTCCTTGGTCGGTTAAAACGCTGAACTTTGTCACTCGTGAGTAGAGTAGTATTGAACTTTGATCGATCGTTCATTAGTTGTGCCGTGTTTCACTTGTTTGATTACGATTAACAGGGATTTAGTTGAGTTTGAAGTTAATTAAATGTACTTAGTACGCTCGACCGATGTCAGCTTGATAGATTGAAATAGTGTACAATAAAGTTGATAAACTGAAATAGTGAAATGAAGGCAGAGGTTTTTGGATGGGGAAATACCACTGGAGGGAGCTCACATTGGGAGAACAGCGGCGCCTGTGGATCTTCTGTCCGATTACATCGGGCCGTCAGGTTACATGTATGTACACTTTCGCACACCACTTTACATACACCTCACTTATCACCTGACTGGTACCCTGTGGTCAACCCTACCTCGGTAGACCGGTAAGTTTTTGTTGGCTTAGCAGCCCTTATATCTATATGTATAATACATCTCCATAGGCCATTTGGGCCCCGTCCTCTGTTGCCCGTCGAGGTGGCTATTATGGGCCCTAGCCCAATCGACTTTTGTCGGGGCAACTCAGGGCGTGAACATATATTGTTGGTGAAAATAAATAAATAAATAAAATAAAATAAAAATAAATTTAATTTTACTGGAAAAAAATCATATAAACGCTAAATGTTCTATACTTTAGTTTATACATCAAATCAAATAGTTTATTTGTGATTCACAGTTCACATAAAGGTCTTATTTAAACACAAATAAAGTTCAGTCTGTGATCAGCCTCATGGGCATCATCATCATCATCATTACATCCTTTCATAAGTCCACTGCTGAACATAGGCCTCCCCCAAGGAATGCCACAAAGTACGGTCCTGAGCCACCTGCATCCATCGACTTCCTGCATGTCTTACCAGGTCGTCACTCCATTTAGTGGAGGGTCGCCCTACACTTCGCCTACCGGTACGGGATTGCCACTCGAGAACCTTTCTTTACCATCGGTTGTCGGTTCTTCGAGCTATATGGCCGGCCCACTGCCACTTCAGCTTACTAATCCGTTGGGCTATGTCGGTTACTCTGGTTCTACTGCGGATATTCTTATTTCTAAGTTATCACGCAGAGAAACCCCGAGCATAGCCCTCTCCATAACTCGCTGAGCGACCTTGAGCTTCCTCATACGGCCAGCAGTGAAAGACCACGTCTCAGATCCGTAAGTCATCACTGGGAACACGCACTGGTTGTACAATTTCATTTTCAGGTTTTGAGGTATGTCTAACGAGAAGATTTGTCGTAGTTTCCCGAACGCTGCCCAGCTGAGTTGAATCCTCATGGGCATACAAATGTCAAATATTATTAATAGTTCATTGATTACATTATTCATAATAATAGATTAGATTATTAGATTAAATTATTCATCATAAATAATATTGATTACATTGGATTAGATTAGATTATTCACAAATTATTAGTTCAAAATTATTATATATTCGTTGGGTTTATTATCTCTCTTACAAAGCAATAAAGACCGTGGCCGAGCTCACTTGACTACTCTAGCGCCATCTATTATCTATCTACGGAAGCGGTTGCAATGTATATCGATATGAAAATTTGACGCGCTAAATACATCGTTCTTTATTTAATACATTTCCATAGATGTCGCTACATGGTACCGCTAAGTAAGATTGACGAAGTCATTGGGCTCTAGTAATTATTATGTCATCGAATACAGTCAACCGGACATTAACTGTGACATTCGATATAAGGTAAACGACCATATACTTCCGAGCGCGCGGTTAGTACTGAACTTAGCAAGTTCCTACTGCACGTTCGCTCTCTCGGATTGTGACGTCATGTCACAGAGAACGAGCGGGTAAAAATTAAATAATATTACGAAACTTCAAAACGTTATAACTTTCGTATTTCTGCACCAATTTGGATGAAACAAAACTATTGTTAGTTTCATAAACATAGCTTTAAAACTATATATGTTTTATTGTCAAATGAGAACATGGTGTGACCCATTACAAAAGGCAAGGTAAAAAATTATCAAACATATGCAAAGCAAGGAGTTTGGAGATGTCAGCTATTTACAAAACCATAACAAAGCAAGTCCAAAATGCAAATTATTACCTTTAAATCCTTTTATCGGTTCTGAAGGTATGTTGGGAGTACGTGGTAAATTGCAAAATGCGTTGATCAGCAAAGAAATGATCCACCCCCTTATCATTCCCCACGAGAGTCACCTGACAAACCTACTCATTGATCAAGCCGACAAAATGACATATACGGGAGTCTGTGTCACCTTAGCGTGACTACGACAACAGTATTGGTTCCTAGGTGGGGGAACACAGCAATCAAAAAACGCCTGCGCAGCGGTGTAACCTGTAAAATACAGAACCCTACAAAACAACATCAGCTTATGGGCGATCTTCCTGAAGCAAGATTAAATCAATCAAGACCATTTGTTCAAACAGGGGTGGATTTTTCACGACTTACACCAATTTGTCGTGGTGTAAGTCGTGGGTTATCTACGTGTTAGTGGGAGCATTCAGAACAGCGGCAGTAGCGGTACTCTAGTGGCGACTGCGACGAGCACGCCGGCCGAGCCCGGTGCCTGCGGCCCGCCCGGAGCCTGCACTACGCACATTTCTTCAAGACATTCCTAGTGCTAGTGATAGTGTCAGTGCCAATCAAAACATATCAGTACAAAGTGCGCGAGTACTAAAAAAAGGCACCCACCCGTATACGCGAGTGTGCTTGAGTGACTTTCAACAAGTAAAATAGATCTGAGCTGATTTTGTTTTAAATTTCACTGCTGCTTTTATGTTTAAGTATTTTCATATTTTTTTTATGAAATTATCGTTTTATTTAGCTGTACGTACATGATAGAGCGTGAATAAAGCTAAATAAAACGTTGTCAAAAGATGATTTTTTATCTTGGGATCGATATCCTTTTCGATCCATCATCAAAGGTATCGTTAGTACTATCGTCTGTCTTCGTTTTCGGGAGCGTTTCGCAAACAGCCGGTAAAATAATAATGTGCAGTGCAAAGTGAAATACAACCTGCTTAATCTACAAACAGACATTTATTGAACAATGATTGAATTTCGATCAATAGGTGACCACTAGTTTTACCAATCCATTGGGTTAAACTTGGTCTACTACATTATCCGCCCGTAACATACAGAATACAGAATAATATATACTCTCGAAACACTATAGTCAGGTGTTGCCTTTGTAACGTCGGAAGGTGTTGAATGAAAAGGAGATGTGTTTCTCAGTTCAAGACTTTAAATATACAACATATATTTCTTTCACTACTAGTAGCGTTGAGACATATACACTACACCCTTATAAATGCTGGAACCGCGTAAATGATTTCTATTTTTCTGAACGTTTCCGTGTAGTCGTGGTGTAAGAATATCCACTACCCCACATCATCCCGTAAGTGTCGTAAGAGGCGACACAGAGGGAAGCAAATCAGGAGAGATGGGCCACAGCGTCTTCCTAATTACGACTAAAAATAAAAAATAAACCGCGGTTAATAAACCCGCTTGCCAAGGGTGGTAACTACGGCAAATATCCCGCCTATAACGCAATCTATGGGAGAGACTTAAGGTCAGCAGTGGACTTAAGCTGTAACGGGAATGGATGGTTACTTCCGTCCGAAAAAAAATCTGTTACCCTCATGGAGCCACATGAGATAAGACGTTTGACAAACGAAATTTTTATTTTTTACGTCGAAAAATAATTTTCAGTTCATTTGATTTACAGGTGGTGGATTGGCCATTTTATGCATACGCTCATTCAACTATTACATTCGCTAATCTCTCATTCCCTCACACACATTGGTCACATTCCTTCTTCCGATTAACCCCTACTTCTTCAGTCTATGATCAAACTCCGCCTCGATAACACGCCTGTGTGCTTGAGTTCCACAAAAATCCTTAAAAGGGTTTCATCAAAATTAGGAAGTTTATCCTAACCCCGCATCAATAATTCGCCGTGCAAAAATATATAACTCAAGAAAAAGCAGTGATTGAAGTGATAAGAACTGATTATTATGTGACACGTGCCCGCTCTTTTGGACATATTGGTGATAAATTGTAGTATCGGTGAACCAGCCGCCTGATTACAATAAGTCCTTTCTTTATCCCACAGGTGGTGTCCTCAGCGGGTACGGTATGCGTACGTTACATCGTGACTTACGTGCACTCGCCGCGTCTCATTCCAGTCATCGCCACGAATCTTACTACCAACAAGTCTAAGGAGATCCGATCTACACTCAGGTGAGAGCCATTGCAATTTAATTTGTAGTGTAAAACATTGTGTGTTTTACACTACAAATTTTGCGTTTACACTACAAATTGTGTGTTTTCTTGCTATTTGTGTTTTTACGATCTTATAACCTAATAGTGCTAAAATTCACATAGTTATCAGTTGTTTTGACACTACAATATCTTTTGCGTTGTTGATTGTTTTCTATTATTATTTATTTTTTCCAAGTTTTTTGGTTGAATCTGTTTATTGTAGTTTTTAGATATCTTTAAACATATTAAGCAAAGTAGACAGACCAGTGTCATGACATTAGGTTGTACCTTTTAAACTATATAATGTGAGATATGATCTAATAAGTAGTAAGAGTATGTTACTTATACAGGGTTATTTTTCAAAGAGTAGCTAAATTTTATATTTAAGTTCAAAGAAATAAATTATTATATACCGATATTATAGTTTTTGCAAATACAAGTGAAAAAGGCTACTCTTATTGACTATTCTACTTTTATTTGAGATTATCCCTAATTGAATGTAATTTATGGGCAACAACTACGCTTACGCACGCTTGTGTGTGTGCGTGTGCGTGTGCGTGTGCGTGTGCGCGCGTGTGTGTGTGTGTGTGTGTGTGTGTGTGTGTGTGTGTGTGTGTGTGTGTGTGTGTGTGTGTGTGTGTGTTCCTATTTTCCCTTCACATTTTTAACGCGCTTAGGATCGTCATGATAAATAAAATTAAACAATTAATTTTTGCTTATCAACGACGTTTAATTCCGTCCTCCATGGTGGCTGTTGAGGACAGCTAGAGACCCGCCGCCCCGTCGCCCCTTCGTACCCCGCTACCCCCCGCGCACCCCGCACACCGGCGCCGACCAGCGATGTCGGCGTCAAATCATTTGTCGTCGCACGGCACTACTCACAGACTGAGGCACCTTCTAGCGAGATATAAGAAGGGCGTCTCGGTCTGTGAGCTGTTCATTTCACTTCGGAGCGGCACTAAGGAAGAAACCTGAAGAAGACTCAAGACTCCAATTCAAGACCTCCCTCTGTACATAGTGTTAGACATAGTTATAGTTAGTCAGTGCCGAATTGTTGTAAATAGTTAATACAGTATATTAAAAAGTACCATCTTTTCTTCAAGCAGTTCCCTAGTATAGCTAACCTCAGATCAGTCGTTAAGTAATCAGTCACAAATAAATATACAGTCCACTGTTCATCCATTATATTCTTGGTCCTTCGAGCCGGATTCAAGCCAGAAGAAAGAAGCAAGAAGTAAGAAGAAACAAGAAAGAACATAATTATAGAAGAGAGAAGATCATTATAGAAGATCTTCAAGGAAGAAAGAAGTTCGTCGACGAAGAGAGAAGATCGTCGGTACTAATTTCTTCCCTGTTTCTTGTCACGATTACGTCACATACGTCTATTGTGTGTTTCCAGACAATTTCTTGTTTCTTAACCGCGTTTACGCGGCCAGTGGTCACTCCCTAACGGTGCCAAACTGTGACCATCTGGTAACGCCCTTGTGGCGGGAACGACATCCATACGTGTGTCTTTTTAAAGACTGTACGTACGTCTTTTTGAAGACGACCGGAGGTCGCAACGTGGGACCATGAGGAAGACACGAAGCCAGAAGACACGGAACGATGATGACACGCCGGTAGGAATGCGCATATTCGAAGAAGCACCCGCGTCCCCGTCCGATTATCTCGCAATGGCACAAGCGCCCTCCGCCGCGCCCGCGCTCCAGGCCCCGCCCGCGCCCGCATCTACGCCCGCGCCCGCGCCCCCGCCGCCGCGCCCCGCTATGTCCGTGTCCACGACCGATCGTTTGGGAGAGGTTAGCACTTCCGCGCCGCGTACAGAGACACTCGCCGCGATTATTGAAGATCTTCCGTCTACAGAGATTAGTTCGTTAGTACGTACCGTCGCGCCTGTAACAGACGTACATAGGCCCGCACCCCGCGCCCCGTCGGTTCGCTCCGTTCGTTCAGCCCGGTCGACGGCTAGTGCGATAGCTAAATTAAAGCAAATAGAGTATAACGCCGCGGAGGAACTAGCTGCAATTAGGAGGAAGCAATTGCAGTTGGAAGAAGATCTTATTAGGAAGAAGTACGCTAGGGACGTCGCGCAACTGCAAGAAGAAACAGATAGGGAAAGTGTCAACGAAGACGAGTTAGTTGAAAATAGGGTACGCGTTGATAGGTGGTTAGAAAACGTAGAGACTGTGCGGGGGGAGTCGCCCTCCCGCCCCTCTCAGCCCGCGCCCCGCATCGAGTTAGAGCAGACCCTACCGAACAGGGTAATCGGTTACGACCACAGTGAAGATGCCCAGGGGAGGACGGAAGCGAATAACGTTCAACCGCGCCGCATAGATTCGGTACAGAGGGAAGATGGAGTCGCCGTAGGAATGAACCAGGTGGATCGTCGTGTACGGGTTACGTCGCCGTCGCGCGTCCAACGCCGCACTCTATCGCCTACACATAGATCGCCACATCGCCACGCGGATCGTAGATTATCGTCGCCGTATAGGGATGTAGGTGCGCATAGGACGCCAGCGCCACAACGTAGGCTAGAGAGAGATAGGGATAGAGATAGGTCGCTTACTCCGCGAGGGAAAGATAGGGGTATAGAGCGACTAGCGGAAGCTCTGGAGAATATGGTCAGAGTTAGGCCCGCTGCCGCGAAGCAGACGCAGGACTTGCCTATTTTTAACGGTTCGGCCGCGGAATGGTTAGCGTTCAAAGCCGCGATGAAAGAATCCACGCGTCTATATGGATTCACAGATACGGAAAATATGGCAAGGTTAGGAAACTGTCTACGCGGTGAAGCTAGGGAGGTAGTATCGGCACTGCTGTTTACCGCGAAGGATCCAGCAGATATTATGCGAACATTAGAGCAGTGTTTCGGCCGCCCGGAAGTAATTATCGATCGAGCGTTAGAAGAATTGAAACGCCTTCCGCGCCCGGGTCAAACCGCACAGGAATTAAATGCGTTCGCAATAAAGTTGCAAAATATCGTGTGCATTTTGCAAAACGTTGACGGCAAGGGATATCTGCAAAATCCAATGCTTACTAGGGAAGTAACGAGTAAGTTAAGCCCTCACTTACGGCCGCGTTGGTGTGATTATGCGGAGCACTACGGAAGTGCAGACGAACCGGACATCGTTACACTGTCCAGGTTCATGATGAGAGAGGCTGATCGTGCGTTGAGTCATGCCTATACGTCCGTAGAGCCGACTAAGGAATCGCCCGTAAGACGAGAGGCGCCGTCGTCGAAAAGAATAGTGACACGCCGCGTAGAGAATAGGACTCGCGACGTAAAAACGTTCACCGCACAGGAGGACACCAGTAGTGCCTCTTGTATGTGCTGCGGAGGTGAACACGTGATCGCTAAGTGTAGAAAGTTAGCGCAAATGGGTGTGGACGACCGGTGGAATTGGGTAAAGGAAGGTGGGGTATGTTTTCTGTGTTTAAGTAGTAAACACCGACGGTTCAAATGTAGAGCGAAGAAATGCGGCGTCGACGGCTGCAACGCCCCCCACCATGCCCTCCTTCACACCCGCAAGACCCGCGCACCCGAGACATCGGCAAAACCGGATGAGACCGTGCTCGTCGCGTCTAACGTCGCTAGTAATGCGTCCGTATTATTGAAAGTGTGTCCCATTACGTTACGTGGACCACGCGGTAGGGAAATAGATACGTATGCGTTGCTTGACGAAGGCTCAACCATTTCGTTGATCGACGACGACTTAGCGCGCGAGTTAGGAGCGGAAGGACCGGTAAAGCCGTTGAATATTAGAGGAGTAAGCAATAGTCAGCGCGAGGCCGATAGCAGGCTAGTTAACATAGGCATACGTGGCAAGACGCGCAGCGAAATGTACAGAATAAATGCGCGTACAGTAACAAATTTACAGATAGGTTCGCAGTCGGTAAATAAAGAGTGTTTACGGTTGAAACACTTACGCAACCTACCGAGCTCGGTTTGCTACGAGGACGCTAAACCGAGATTATTATTAGGCGCCGACAACTGGCATTTAATAATTACCCGTAATTTAAGGATAGGACGTCGAAGGCAGCCCGTAGCTGCACGTACGTTGCTAGGGTGGGCCATCCAGGGAACCGTACCGCGATCAACGTGTAGGGAAGACGGCGAGACCGTACTACACGTCGTAAGCGATAGCGGACGGTCAGATGAGGACGTCCAGGCGCTCGCCAGTCCGGGTAGGAAGATGTTACGACTGCCGAGACGCTACGCTCACACGGGGGGAGTAATAGGGAACCCACCGCGCGACGATAAGGCGTACACGCATCGCGACGGTAGGGACAGGCCTACGATCGAAACGGCCAAGGCGAAAGTCGCCCCGATAAAGGCGCAAAGCATTCCGCGGTTAGAGTTACAGGCGAATCTAATAGGCGCGCGACTCGCGGAATTCGTGCAAGGCGAGCACAGAGTGGTAGCCGATAGGGTAGTTTATTGGACAGACTCCACTACGGCGCTCCATTGGATTCAGAACGATACGGCGCGTTACACCCCATACGTAGCACATAGATTAGGGGAGATATCGGAGAAGACGTCACCCGAGCAATGGAGGTGGATACCGACCGCAGACAACATCGCGGATCAGGCAACGCGCATTAATTATACGTACAAGGAAGAGAGCGACAAATGGTTTACGGGACCACCATTCCTGTACGAAGATGAAGATCGATGGCCTCGACGTCGGGAAGAGAAGGCAAGGGATGAAGATGACGAGCTGGAGGAAGTCGTGGCGCACCAGAGCGACACCAGGGACGCTCCACACCTGCCAGACATCAAGAGGTTCTCTTCTTATGAGAGATTGGTCAGGGCCACCGCTCGCATATTACAGTTCGTCGATGCCATGAGAGGAAAGGCGCACGGACTAACATTGGACCACATCCAGAAAGCAGAACGGATGTGGATAGAGCGAAGTCAACAAGACAGTTTTGCTGAGGACATCAGTCGACTGCAGAAAGGAAAGAACTTGGCAACCGGCAGCGCGTTGAGGAAGCTCGACCCCATATTCGAAGATGGCATACTGCGAGCTAGAGGACGGATTGACGCAGCCGATGTGGACAGCCAAATGAAGAGGCCCACCATCCTGAACGGACGCCACCAGTTTGTAAAGCTGCTTGTGGAGAAGGCGCATAAGGAAGCAAGCCACGCCAACAGGGAACGGGTAGTGAACGACCTACGCACGAGATATCACATACTTCGACTACGACCAACCGTAAGAGAAGTGGAGCGGAGATGTCTGCAGTGCAGGGTACGCAAGGCGACACCACGGCCGGCGGTTATCGGAGATCTACCACCTGAACGGTTAGGGGCATTCGCGCGACCATTCACCTACACCGGAATCGACTATTTCGGGCCTATAACGGTAACAATAGGACGTAGGCATGAAAAACGGTGGATAGCGTTATTCACTTGTTTGACGACGCGCGCGGTACATCTAGAGATAGTTTATTCCCTAACGACGGACTCGGCGATATCGGCATTGCGGCGCATGGCGGCTAGGCGTGGGTGGCCACGGGTCATCTACTCTGACAACGGAACGAATTTCCATGGGGCGGACACCGAGCTACGACGGGCAATGGAGGAGTGGGCACCCCTGCTGAAGGACTACGCGTTGACTCGGCGGACAGACTGGAAGTTCATCGCGCCGGGCGCGCCGAACCAGGGAGGCGCATGGGAGCGTCTCGTGCGCTCAGTGAAGACCGCGCTCGAAGCCACTCTACACCAGAAGAGCCCGCGGGAGGAGACGTTGGTGACGCTCCTCACCGAAGCCGAGAATACAGTGAACTCTCGACCGTTGACACACGTACCGGTCGACATCGACGAGGAAGCAGCGCTGACACCCAACCACTTCCTGCTGCTGGGACCATCGAGCCTTCCAGTAACCGCGCCGTGCACGCCTAATGATCGTCGGGCGTGGAGAGCGGCGCAAGGACTTGCCGACGAGTACTGGAAGCGCTGGATGAAGGAGTACCTGCCGACGCTGGTTGCGCGCGGGGACTCACGGGATGTGCAGCAGCGACAACTACAAGAGGGGGACCTCGTCGTGGTGGCAGACGGAAGCCTGCCAAGGAACGTGTGGCCGCGTGGAATTATAACGCGGACCTTTCCCGGACCAGACGGCGTGGTGCGCAACGTGGAGGTGCGGACCAGGGGCGGATTGCTGCGGCGGCCGGTCAGGAAGATCGCCGTCCTCCCGAAAGAAGATGAGGCTCGCGAGCTACGCCGGGGGGAGGATGTTGAGGACAGCTAGAGACCCGCCGCCCCGTCGCCCCTTCGTACCCCGCTACCCCCCGCGCACCCCGCACACCGGCGCCGACCAGCGATGTCGGCGTCCAATCAGCGCGCGTGTGGCTCCATTTGTCGTCGCACGGCACTACTCACAGACTGAGGCACCTTCTAGCGAGATATAAGAAGGGCGTCTCGGTCTGTGAGCTGTTCATTTCACTTCGGAGCGGCACTAAGGAAGAAACCTGAAGAAGACTCAAGACTCCAAATCAAGACCTCCCTCTGTACATAGTGTTAGACATAGTTATAGTTAGTCAGTGCCGAATTGTTGTAAATAGTTAATACAGTATATTAAAAAGTACCATCTTTTCTTCAAGCAGTCCCCTAGTATAGCTAACCTCAGATCAGTCGTTAAGTAATCAGTCACAAATAAATATACAGTCCACTGTTCATCCATTATAGTGGCATTACACCGGAGGCGTGGAGCAGCAGTGCGGTAGTCTTGTTCTTCAAGAAAGGCGACAACGCTCTCTTGAAGAACTACAAACCGATTTCCCTTCTGAGCCGCGTCTACGTGCTGTTTTCGAGAGTCATTACGAATCGTCTCGCGCGCAGACTTGACGACTTCCAGCCTCCCGAAGAAGCCGGTTTCCGAAAAGGCTTTAGCACCATAAACCACATACATACCCTTCGGCAAATTTTACAGAAGTCCGAGGAGTACAATTTGCCACTATGTCTGGCGTATGTGGACTATGAGAAAGCCTTTGATTCCGTCGAAATTTGGGCGGCGCTGCAGTCCCTTCAGCGGTGCCAAGTTGACTGTCGGTATATCGAAATGTTGAAGTGCTTGTACAGTAGGGCTGCGATGGCTATCCGAGTACAGAACCAGAGTACGAAACCTATCCAATTGCAGACAGGTGTAAGACATGGTGACTTCATATCCCCGAAACTCTTCACCGCTGCATTGGAAGACGTTTTCAAGCTTCTGGACTGGAAAGGATACGGTATCGGCGAGTACATCACTCACCTTCGATTTGCCGACGATATAGTCCTTATGGCAGAATCGCTGGAGGACCTAAGCACTATGCTCAATGATCTCAATAGTATTTCCCAACGGATAGGTTTTAAGATGAACATGGACAAAACAAAGATCATGTTTAATGTCCATGTCACACCTATGCCGGTAGTTGTTGGGAACACTAAGCTCGAAATTGTTGACGAGTATGTTTATCTGGGACAAATAGTCCGACTAGGTAAGTCCAACTTCGACCGAGAGGCCAATCGACGGATTCAACTCGGTTGGGCATCGTTTGGGAAATTACGGCACATCTTCTCGTCAGGTATACCTCAAAACTTGAAAACGAGACTATACACCCAGTGCGTGTTGCCAGTGATGACATACGGAACAGAGACGTGGTCCTTCACTGCTGGCAGGATGGGGAAGCTCAAGGTCGCTCAGCGAGCTATGGAGAGGGCTATGCTCGGAGTTTCTCTGCGTGATAAACTCAGAAATGAGGATATCCGCAGTAGAACCAGAGTGACCAACGGATTAGTAAGCTGAAGTGGCAATGGGCCGGCCATGTAGCTCTAAGAACCGACAACCGATGGGGAAGAAAGGTTCTCGAGTGGCAGCCTCGTACCGGCAGGCGAAGTGTAGGGCGTCCCCCCACTAGATGGAGTGACGACCTGGTAAGATATGCAGGAAGTCGATGGATGCAGGTGGCTCAGGACCGTGCTTTGTGACATTCTTTGGGGGAGGCCTATGTTCAGCAGTGGACTTGTGAAGGGCTGTAATGATGATGATGATGATAATATCAACGACGTCACCGACGACTCATTATTATAGCGTATTAAAAAAAATTGGAATAAACTATTTACAACTAAATTATGCAAAAAGTCAAAATTATTTTATAGTATTTTTAATAGTATTATTAATAATTTTAGAAAGTCAACTTGGCTGAGCTTGCTGTGTCTAGCAAGTGATAAAATTAAAAATTTTGCACAACCGACATCGAATTGGGACCACATGAGAAGCACCAGCTTTCAAATAAAAAAATCATCAAAATCGGTTCGCCTAGAAAAAAGTTATGAAGTAACACACATTAAAAAAATACATCCGAATTGTGTACTTCCCCCTTTTTGAAGTCGTTTAAAAAGGATCTTTATGACCTTGACCTTACACCATTTATTAGTATGAAATTTGAAAAGTGCTGGTGTCCTTTCCGTTGTAGTATTGTGTCCATTACAGCCTATCAAAGTTCGCTGCTGAACCTAGGTATAGATTGCTTTATAGGGAAGATCTTGCTACAGTTGGTATGCTTTGCAGGCGGGTTGCCAATTGCAGTTTTTATAATTTTGATTTGTTATTAGGAAGATGCTTTTGCCTTTCTTCAGTTTCACTTCTCTTTGTAGTCTCATGATATCGAGTAATATAGGATAATCTACTGCTGAACATAGAACTCCCTCAAGGAATGTTACAAAGCATGATTTTAAGTTATCTGCATCCATCAAATTTCTATATGTCTAACTATGTTGTCACTCCATTACTCATGTCAACTTCTAACGAAAGTTATATAACCAATGCGTGTTGCCAGTGATAACTCATGGATCTGATACGTCTGATTCACTGCTGGCCGTATAAAAAAGCTTAAGGCCGTTCAGCGAGCTATGGAGAACACTATGCTCAGGATTTCTCTGCTTTATAGATTTAAATATGAAGATATCTACAATATAACCACAGTAACTGATATAGCTCTACGGGTTAGTAAGCTGAAATGGCAATGAGCCGACGATGTAGCTCGAAGTACCGACAACTGATGTGGAAGAAAGGTTCTCAAGTGACAGCCTTATACCGGTAGACGAAGTGTAGGGCGGCGTAATATTTTAACTAGCATATTATTAAATAATCAAATGTGTGCGTGCAGTGAAGTGCTGGTGCTGGTGCTAGAGCGGTGGAGCGGCGGCGCGCTGGAGAAGCAGCAGGCGGCCGTGCGCGACGCCATCCGCCGCGCCTGCGCCGACGCTGACAGTGTCGCTCGCACCAACGCGCGCAGGTAACTGTGTGTGTGTGTGTGTGTGTGTGTGTGTGTGTGTGTGTGTGTGTGTGTGTGTGTGTGTGTGTGTGCGTGTGTGCGTGCAGCGAGGCGGTGGAGCGGCGGCGCGCTGGAGAAGCAGCAGGCGGCCGTGCGCGACGCCATCCGCCGCGCCTGCGCCGACGCTGACAGTGTCGCTCGCACCAACGCGCGCAGGTAACTGTGTGTGTGTGTGTGTGTGTGTGTGCGTGTGTGCGTGCAGCGAGGCGGTGGAGCGGCGGCGCGCTGGAGAAGCAGCAGGCGGCCGTGCGCGACGCCATCCGCCGCGCCTGCGCCGACGCTGACAGTGTCGCTCGCACCAACGCGCGCAGGTAACTGTGTGTGTGTGTGTGTGTGTGTGTGTGTGCGTGTGTGCGTGCAGCGAGGCGGTGGAGCGGCGGCGCGCTGGAGAAGCAGCAGGCGGCCGTGCGCGACGCCATCCGCCGCGCCTGCGCCGACGCTGACAGTGTCGCTCGCACCAACGCGCGCAGGTAACTGTGTGTGTGTGTGTGCGTGTGTGCGTGCAGCGAGGCGGTGGAGCGGCGGCGCGCTGGAGAAGCAGCAGGCGGCCGTGCGCGACGCCATCCGCCGCGCCTGCGCCGACGCTGACAGTGTCGCTCGCACCAACGCGCGCAGGTAACTGTGTGTGTGTGTGTGTGTGTGTGTGCGTGTGTGCGTGCAGCGAGGCGGTGGAGCGGCGGCGCGCTGGAGAAGCAGCAGGCAGCCGTGCGCGACGCCATCCGCCGCGCCTGCGCCGACGCTGACAGTGTCGCTCGCACCAACGCGCGCAGGTAACTGTGTGTGTGTGTGTGTGTGTGTGTGTGCGTGTGTGCGTGCAGGGAGGCGGTGGAGCGGCGGCGCGCTGGAGAAGCAGCAGGCGGCCGTGCGCGACGCCATCCGCCGCGCCTGCGCCGACGCTGACAGTGTCGCTCGCACCAACGCGCGCAGGTAACTGTGTGTGTGTGTGTGTGTGTGTGCGTGTGTGCGTGCAGCGAGGCGGTGGAGCGGCGGCGCGCTGGAGAAGCAGCAGGCGGCCGTGCGCGACGCCATCCGCCGCGCCTGCGCCGACGCTGACAGTGTCGCTCGCACCAACGCGCGCAGGTAACTGTGTGTGTGTGTGTGTGTGTGTGTGTGCGTGTGTGCGTGCAGCGAGGCGGTGGAGCGGCGGCGCGCTGGAGAAGCAGCAGGCGGCCGTGCGCGACGCCATCCGCCGCGCCTGCGCCGACGCTGACAGTGTCGCTCGCACCAACGCGCGCAGGTAACTGTGTGTGTGTGTGTGTGCGTGTGTGCGTGCAGCGAGGCGGTGGAGCGGCGGCGCGCTGGAGAAGCAGCAGGCGGCCGTGCGCGACGCCATCCGCCGCGCCTGCGCCGACGCTGACAGTGTCGCTCGCACCAACGCGCGCAGGTAACTGTGTGTGTGTGTGTGTGTGTGTGTGTGTGTGTGTGTGTGTGTGTATGCGTGTGTGCGTGCAGCGAGGCGGTGGAGCGGCGGCGCGCTGGAGAAGCAGCAGGCGGCCGTGCGCGACGCCATCCGCCGCGCCTGCGCCGACGCTGACAGTGTCGCTCGCACCAACGCGCGCAGGTAACTGTGTGTGTGTGTGTGTGTGTGTGTGTGTGTATGCGTGTGTGCGTGCAGCGAGGCGGTGGAGCGGCGGCGCGCTGGAGAAGCAGCAGGCGGCCGTGCGCGACGCCATCCGCCGCGCCTGCGCCGACGCTGACAGTGTCGCTCGCACCAACGCGCGCAGGTAACTGTGTGTGTGTGTGTGTGCGTGTGTGCGTGCAGCGAGGCGGTGGAGCGGCGGCGCGCTGGAGAAGCAGCAGGCGGCCGTGCGCGACGCCATCCGCCGCGCCTGCGCCGACGCTGACAGTGTCGCTCGCACCAACGCGCGCAGGTAACTGTGTGTGTGTGTGTGTGTGTGTGTGTGCGTGTGTGCGTGCAGCGAGGCGGTGGAGCGGCGGCGCGCTGGAGAAGCAGCAGGCGGCCGTGCGCGACGCCATCCGCCGCGCCTGCGCCGACGCTGACAGTGTCGCTCGCACCAACGCGCGCAGGTAACTGTGTGTGTGTGTGTGTGTGTGTGCGTGTGTGCGTGCAGCGAGGCGGTGGAGCGGCGGCGCGCTGGAGAAGCAGCAGGCGGCCGTGCGCGACGCCATCCGCCGCGCCTGCGCCGACGCTGACAGTGTCGCTCGCACCAACGCGCGCAGGTAACTGTGTGTGTGTGTGTGTGTGCGTGTGTGCGTGCAGCGAGGCGGTGGAGCGGCGGCGCGCTGGAGAAGCAGCAGGCGGCCGTGCGCGACGCCATCCGCCGCGCCTGCGCCGACGCTGACAGTGTCGCTCGCACCAACGCGCGCAGGTAACTGTGTGTGTGTGTGTGCGTGTGTGCGTGCAGCGAGGCGGTGGAGCGGCGGCGCGCTGGAGAAGCAGCAGGCGGCCGTGCGCGACGCCATCCGCCGCGCCTGCGCCGACGCTGACAGTGTCGCTCGCACCAACGCGCGCAGGTAACTGTGTGTGTGTGTGTGTGTGTGTGCGTGTGTGCGTGCAGCGAGGCGGTGGAGCGGCGGCGCGCTGGAGAAGCAGCAGGCGGCCGTGCGCGACGCCATCCGCCGCGCCTGCGCCGACGCTGACAGTGTCGCTCGCACCAATGCGCGCAGGTAACTGTGTGTGTGTGTGTGTGTGCGTGTGTGCGTGCAGCGAGGCGGTGGAGCGGCGGCGCGCTGGAGAAGCAGCAGGCGGCCGTGCGCGACGCCATCCGCCGCGCCTGCGCCGACGCTGACAGTGTCGCTCGCACCAACGCGCGCAGGTAACTGTGTGTGTGTGTGTGTGTGTGTGTGTGCGTGTGTGCGTGCAGCGAGGCGGTGGAGCGGCGGCGCGCTGGAGAAGCAGCAGGCGGCCGTGCGCGACGCCATCCGCCGCGCCTGCGCCGACGCTGACAGTGTCGCTCGCACCAACGCGCGCAGGTAACTGTGTGTGTGTGTGTGTGCGTGTGTGCGTGCAGCGAGGCGGTGGAGCGGCGGCGCGCTGGAGAAGCAGCAGGCGGCCGTGCGCGACGCCATCCGCCGCGCCTGCGCCGACGCTGACAGTGTCGCTCGCACCAACGCGCGCAGGTAACTGTGTGTGTGTGTGTGTGTGTGTGTGTGTGTGTGTGTGTGTGTGTGTGTGCGTGTGTGCGTGCAGCGAGGCGGTGGAGCGGCGGCGCGCTGGAGAAGCAGCAGGCGGCCGTGCGCGACGCCATCCGCCGCGCCTGCGCCGACGCTGACAGTGTCGCTCGCACCAACGCGCGCAGGTAACTGTGTGTGTGTGTGTGTGTGTGTGCGTGTGTGCGTGCAGCGAGGCGGTGGAGCGGCGGCGCGCTGGAGAAGCAGCAGGCGGCCGTGCGCGACGCCATCCGCCGCGCCTGCGCCGACGCTGACAGTGTCGCTCGCACCAACGCGCGCAGGTAACTGTGTGTGTGTGTGTGTGTGTGTGTGTGCGTGTGTGCGTGCAGCGAGGCGGTGGAGCGGCGGCGCGCTGGAGAAGCAGCAGGCGGCCGTGCGCGACGCCATCCGCCGCGCCTGCGCCGACGCTGACAGTGTCGCTCGCACCAACGCGCGCAGGTAACTGTGTGTGTGTGTGTGTGTGTGTGCGTGTGTGCGTGCAGCGAGGCGGTGGAGCGGCGGCGCGCTGGAGAAGCAGCAGGCGGCCGTGCGCGACGCCATCCGCCGCGCCTGCGCCGACGCTGACAGTGTCGCTCGCACCAACGCGCGCAGGTAACTGTGTGTGTGTGTGTGTGTGTGTGCGTGTGTGCGTGCAGCGAGGCGGTGGAGCGGCGGCGCGCTGGAGAAGCAGCAGGCGGCCGTGCGCGACGCCATCCGCCGCGCCTGCGCCGACGCTGACAGTGTCGCTCGCACCAACGCGCGCAGGTAACTGTGTGTGTGTGTGTGTGTGTGTGTGTGCGTGTGTGCGTGCAGCGAGGCGGTGGAGCGGCGGCGCGCTGGAGAAGCAGCAGGCGGCCGTGCGCGACGCCATCCGCTGCACCAACGCACGCAGATACCGCTCATACAATACATTATTATATAATTTTTAATATATCATAAGGCTGTATGTTAGTAACTTGCCTTTGCCTTTTACTTTGTGTTTAAGCCTAACAATTAACTTGAAATTTGCATTCACACGCGCGTCCGCCGGCCGACTTGTAAAGGTCACCTTGGCCCCACTTCCTTGCGTAGAGGACGCGAGGTCAGAACATGAGTGCAAGGGCGTCGCTATTATATTGTGTAAAAATATAGTCTACATTACTTTGTGGTAAATCTAATATCTTGCGTTTTAAGTGGAGTTTTTTTTTGCAAACTTGAACGGTGGGGGATTGCTGCTCTTGTAATAATGGTTTGAAGTTGATTTTGATACGTAAAAGTGGTGCGATTTTATGTATTATGAAAACGATGAATCAAGTGCTCTGAGGGTGATATGTTTCTTAAGATAAGGTGTCTGTCTGCTTAGGCGCCTTGATATACCATCGCCAACTGTCAGCCGTCTGCTGGCTCAAGTTGCCGTCAAGATCTCTCAAGGGCTGCACAATGTGGCGCATCAACATATTGTGAACTAGTGCACTATGAAAAATAATGTAACTTCAGGCTCAGAAGGGCTAGAACCCAGAGCCGTAAATCCAGTTATAAAAAAAATTGCGTTTTGAGTATTTTTTAATTTGTTGAATTATAACAATTAATTAAGTATTTGTCATTGAAGAATTTGTATTTATAATATAAAATTACCCAAGGGTACCATACCCCTTACTTCAGAATTAGTGATAAAGGAACTAAGAATTCACTTAAAGTTAAATGCCCAGAAGTCCATGGACACTTAAAGCCAATTTACCAAGAAGGCTACAGATTTATGATCCAGTCCAAATGTGACCTCCGAGTCCCAAATAAAATGACTCATACTGTATTATTATACTCTCTAACACCTTCTCCGTCTGTAATTATACCCTTCAGACTGAAATACCGCAGTGCAAGCACTGCTATTTGGCGACAAAAAAGCGTGATACCTACCTAGAGGGCCTCCTAGGCAGAAAAGGTATTCTAACATCTAATAAAGCACTACCTAAATAATATACACTCATCCTCTGCCCCCGTACCAACTTCATCTCTCCGCCCAGGTTTCAATAAACGCTTCATTTGCTCTAAGATAATTCATCCCGTGAGTTGTTTAGTAAGAAGCGTCTAAGGGAAATGTAACAAGAGATGGGCAGCAACAACTTCATTTGCCAAATTGCCTGCCAAGCGTGGCAACTCTGACAAATATCACCCTATATCACAATCTATGGAGGAGGCCTGTGTTCAGCAGTGGACTTTAAAAACATAGGTGATCGTTGTATTGTAATACATTCGGCGGACGTTGTAAAGCGTGCCATGTAAAATGGTCACACAAAAGCAAGAACACTCCCAGCCCCCAGCAATACATTTGCTCTACTGATTTACGGCTATATTTCGACCGCCGAAGGTCTACCTGGGCTACACCGAGAACTGTAGTAAAGCATCTCGTGTCTCGCAATCCCCAGCCCATTCTGATAGCCCAAAGCGAAAGCCATCATCGACATCAAGCCAGCCGTTTATTTCTTTTTATTGAATTAGGGTGACAAACGAGTCCACCTGATGGTAAGTGAATGCCCACAGACATTTACATTTATTAAATGAAATCAAATTTAATCAAAATGCAGATGCGTTGTCACCCCTGAGGACTTAGAAGAAAAACCTTCTATCCAGTAAAAAAGGTATTCGGTTCTCTACACTCATCATACGAAACACAGCAGCATTAAGCTACTAGTTTACGCTGGTATTATGTCCTCATGGCCACATCGTAGCTATACATTAGTAACACATTGCAATAGCAGCTGCCATGCTATACTTTAATAACTACTACAATGCAAACTTATAAAAAAGCAGTATTAAAAAATCTAGGCGGAAGTAAATATTTGTTAGAAAGTTCATGCGTGTAGACAATCTCGACAACTTCTTTGCACATTGAGTATTGAAGTTTGTTGTTGGGTGTAACAACCCTGTAGTTATCAGTGTCAATTTCATGCGATATCATCTTCCAACCAACCTTTATATAAAGTGATGTTTTCTTACGACAAAGTCATTGTCAATATCAGTGTCAATTTCATGCGATACCATCTTCCAACTAACACTTAGGCCTGTTTTAATAAACGTTACTCAACGACGAACTCAAGTGCGTAATCATTTGAGCCGCCCTCATTACGATGTCAGCGTCTCAAGATCGTTGCTAATTAATAAACACAAAAACAGTATCTCAAAACACTGTACTTAGGAATACTGTTCTGTGACTTGTACTCAAGTACACACACTTGAGAGTCGAATTTCGTTTATTAATCACTGTGGCACTCAGCTGATTTCGTAAACCTAAACCGCATCTTGAGATATGTTTATTAATAAAATCATAACCTCAATATTGTAATCCAGTGCGTGTACTTGAGCTGAGTAACGTTTATTAATACGGGTCTTAGATAAAGTGATGTTTCCTTGTGACAAAATCATTCTCAATATAATAATTTAAATAAATTATGACATTTAATATTCTTGATAAACAAATAATAATGCTTCACATACTCCATATCATCCTGTGGGTGTCGTAAGAGGTGACAACAAAGGCAAACGGAAAGAGGAGATAAACAGCAGCATACGCCTTATTTTATAGAATAAGTGTGACAAACGAGCACAATGTCTACCTGATGGTAAGTGAATGCTGTGTCCTAAGGACATCTATATTTATCCCAAATTAAGAATCAAAATGCATCATCATATCAAAGTACGTTGTCATCCCTGAGGACTAGAATCGAAAAATTACGCTGGTATTCCGTCGAGTCGACCTGCTCGTCTAAAACAATAATATAGCTACAGCGTGGATATACCACGTACCATATGCCTGTCCACTACTCAATAATAATAAAAATACCGCGCTTGCCATTTCCTGTCAAGTGTCTATAGGACATAGCATAAGCTATGTTCAGCAGTGGACTTTTGATGAACTGTTATGAATTTTAAATAAATGAATGTTCCCTTCGTCCTTCTTATTATTATATAGTTTAAAAAAAATAAAGTGATAATTATTGTTACACACAGAGCGTATTGGGCATACAAGCGTCACTTCCCTGAGGATGCGGAGCAACTGTTCGCTCGTCTGGACCCCGGAGCACAAAAGCAGATCGAACGTGAGAGGATCGGCAGTGTGGACAGCTTGCAACATATCGGCACGGGTTAGTAAGGGTTCTATTAACAATTTGTTTTATATGTAGTCACGCATGATTAGCGCTAGTGTAAAATGTGTGCGTGTCACGTACAAATAGAATGCATTCTGTAATTATCACCTTTGCAAAATAGTAATCAAAGAAGTACAACAATATGATATCAATTCCCCTGGATCGACGATTGCTATACTCGTATTTTTATTGTGCCAAAGTCATTCGTTCATTTAATTAATGTATACAACTGGTATACACTGTTCTCTTTATATCTATATATTTTATAGAGACAGATAACATATTTTTTTTTTAAATGCTATAATACCAGGTAAAATACAAAACATTCCATTTACATTCCTCCTTAAATAATTTTTACTTTTGTTCTAAAGATTTTATTTTATACACATGCTAATGTTGTACTTTTGCTAAAAGAATATCGCCAGCATCAGTCTGTAAACTATTTAGAAATGCCTTTTATTGAGGTTGCTCTTAAAACAGTTCTGTATATTGAAGAGTAAAAATGTGGTCCGAAATTGTGCATGTTCCAACCATATTTTATGTACTTATTTTTGATAAGTTTATTTTTTATATTTATGTTTTGATTTTTGACCCATTTTAATCAACTATATTGAATTTTAGATTTTTTTTTATTATAAACTCGAATTATATGATATTTTGTAAAGAGTGATAAATATGTAAATTAAAAAAAATATTAACAAAATATTTATGTATGTTTAAATAACTTAAGTCTTGTGTTGTATATATAATTTTTGATTATATTACATTATTATAACATTTCTCATATTAGTCGATTTATTTAAAATAAATATATATATTTATTTGTTGTTAAATACCTTGTAAATGTATTAAATAATATCTATTAAAGCTTTTTATTATTCTGTACTTTTATTAAACGCAATTTTAGACCTCATTTTATCCCTTTTAAATTTGAATAAGGGTATGTGCTGTAATTGGAACACTGTATTCATGGAAATAGTTTCTTGACACCCTTGAGAACTTAAAGGAAATAAATACCTCCTGGTCAGTAATAAAGTCTATTATTGTTCACCATACCACACACAACTTGCTCTTACACGGTTGAAAGTAGTACCCTTAGCACCTCGAACATAATCCATTGTTAGACACGAGTCTCTCCCATGAAGGTAGCACTTGGCGTAAACGTCACACTTAGAAACAAGTGAACATGAGGTGCATAACTGCTTCTTGGTTAGAGGTCCTTTTCTGTCTCTAAATAATAGTGCTTGCAATTCAGTGTTCCAGTCTAAAAGGTATAGAGATCCAGTTTAGTCCAGTACAGGCTGTGAGGCATTCCATTTTAGTACTAAGAGGTGACAATACATCTCTAGCCTTCTTTGTTTGTAGTTGGTTGCATGGACTACATAAGCCACTTACTTACGCACACATAGGTGAACAGTAAGTTTGTTTATCACTTCTGTTTTATTTAAAAAAAAACAGCTCCTCAATAATACCTAATTCTTTTAGTAACAAACAGAATTTTATTATTCCATTATTCAGGTAAATAAACCCATTTAAAACTAGGGGTTAGTAAATTTACAGAATACAAAAATTATTATACAATACCAAAATTATCATGTATTATTAAACATACTGGGCCTGGAACCCATATGAGTTTATACTGTGACCCCACCTTTTTTCCTGGACCACAAGTGTTTAACTAAACACCATTATTTTAGTTAATATGATATGAGTAAGAAATAATTATCACCAATACATTTGACAAATGTTGCAGTTGCAAATCCTATCAACTTGGTTGAGACCATGTCGCCAAAACGACAATCGGGAAGATAAAAATAAAAAAATATAAAATTTTTGTGCAGAATGTAAATTCCAAGACACAAAGGATTTATCCTCGCATCTATTATTATATACTTCATGCATGAAATTAAGGGTGCCAAAACCACAGCGCACCTGATGACAATTGGACATTTTTTCTATATATAATATCATGGATGAAGAATCCAAATGCTCATTTCTCAACCCTTGAAAAATCGAGAACTTAATCGAGGAGAGAAAATCAGAGTAATACTACTGACAAAAAGAAAAAAATATGTATTAACTGTTACAATAAGTAGAACTTTCTTAGCACTTATGTAACACATAACTTTTCTTTTAGAAAGGAGAGCATTAACCAGTCCGAGAAGTCCGTCGGCGAGCGTTTCAGGTAAGTCAGTTCTCCAAATAATAAAAATAAACTCAATATGTACTGTAAATTTTAAAGGTGAATATTTATTGACCTTTGATATTTTCTTTCCACGCTTCCTTAATGGACTTGTTTGGGTTTGAATAAACTTTTCAATTACCTAATAAATACATAATTTAAAGCTTCAACGGAAAACCTTGTGTCCGGTGTGAGTAGGAGCAATTCACTTCGACGACGCCGCGCTTCACAAGAGAGGCCTCCGATATCACACATTCCTGTAGCAATGAGAGGTCAATTAATATTTTAAAATGGTATTTCTTATTTAATAAATTACTTTTAGCTGGTAGACCGAAAAAAAAACAGGTTATAAGGTATTTATGTACTTCATCTCCTTTAAAAAGAAGATACGTGAGAAATATCTGACCCTGTGCACGAGTTTTCTATCGTATCAAATTCGTATCGCCATCAAGTGACACTCTATGACCAAACATAGTTCCATTGACAACTGCCAGGGGCGCTGTTCATATTTCCATAGAAATTTAGTCGATAGCGATACGAAAACGTTAATGTCAAGAACGTGTGCTAAGGGCACAGTTCCTAGTCAGTTGAAGTTTCCTAATATTTGTTAAGAATTAATTGATTTTTTTTTATAGAATAAGGGTGACAAACGAGCACACAGTCTACCTGATGGTAAGTGGTTGCTGTGGCCTATAGACATGTACATCTATCTTCGTTTGCGAATTAAAATGCAGATGCGTTGCCAGCCGTGACGTCTAAGATACAATGCCTCTTTTCCAGTAAAATGGGTCATTAGTGTGTCAACAAATATTTTTTCCTGCAATATTTAGTGTTTAGTTCGAATTGAATGATTTTCGATTGAGTTTTCGACATGAGTTGCAAAAGTTTTAAAGCACTTTTGTTTAACTATGACTAAATTATTTTTAATATTTATATTACACAGTCAGGTCATAAGTATTGTCACACAGTAAAAACTTTTCTTTTAGAATGCTGGCCACAAAAAAGTTTATTGAATTCGAATTTCGAATTGTTCATGAAAATATAACTGTATACTTTTTAGAATTTTACTCATTTTTAAATATGGAGTGGACGCTTAAAGAAGACCGTGTTGCAGTTATTGCGTTGCATTGTTGCGGTTACGCGCCAATTCAAATTTTTGACATACTGAAAAATTTAAATATAACCAAAAGATTCGTTTATCGTACCATCAAACGATACAATGAAGACTAGTGTAGATGACAGGTCAAGAAGTGGTCGCCCTCGGTCTGTTAGGACTCCAGCAGTGATAAAAGCTGTGAAGGCGCGAATTCAAAGAAATCCCAAACGTAAGCAGAAACTGTTGGCCCTTCAGATGGGGTTAAGCAGAAGCACGGTGAAAATGGTATTAAATGAAGACTTAGGGATTTCGAAGAAAAACAGGACATCGTTTGAATGCTCGTCTAATGGACCTGAGACTGAAGAGATGCCGCGCTTTGTTAAAGCGGTACGCGGGAAAAAAATATCGGGAAATTCTTTTTTCGGATGAAAAAATTTTTACCGTAGAAGAGAGCTACAACAAACAAAATGATAAGGTGTACGCACACAGTAGTGAAGAAGCGAGCAACCGTATTCCGCGTGTCCAACGAGGTCATTTTCCATCCTCGCTCTTGGTATGGTTGGGAGTTTCTTATTGGGGCTTAACAGAGGTACATTTTTGTGAGAAAGGTGTAAAAACGAATGCAGTTGTGTATCAAAATACAGTCCTGACGAACCTTGTGGAACCTGTTTCTCATACCATGTTCAATAACAGGCACTGGGTATTCCAACAAGATTCGGCGCCAGCTCATAGAGCGAAGAGCACACAAGACTGGCTGGCGGCGCATGAAATCGACTTCATCCGGCACGAAGACTGGCCCTCCTCCAGTCCAGATTTGAATCCGTTAGATTACAAGATATGGCAACACTTGGAGGAAAAGGCGTGCTCAAAGCCTCATCCCAATTTGGAGTCACTCAAGACATCCTTGATTAAGGCAGCCGCCGATATTGACAAGGACCTCGTTCGTGCTGCGATAGACGACTGGCCGCGCTGATTGAATGCCTGTATTCAAAATCACGGAGGTTATTTTGAATAAACTTTAGTGTCATAAGAATCTATGTTTTGTTAAGTTCATTTTGGTATATAAATGGTTACATAATGAATAAACTTGTTTCAATTATTTTATATTAAACGTGACAGAATTCATGACCTGACTAGTATATTTGTCGAAACATTATTAGTGTATATAATATGACTTATTTACTTATTACTGTATTAGATTCGATCGACCAAAATAATTGTGTCAATATACAATTTTAACACTATAAAATAACAAATAGTAAATAGCTATTTGTTATTTTATAGTGTTAAAATTGTAATATAATAGGGAATTTTGCGATTTCGCCCACGCTAAATTTCTTATAAATCACTAAATTGTGCCTCCGTATTGTATGGAATAACATAATATGGAAAGCTCAAGATGATCTTGGATACGATTGCATTATAAATTAAAGACTTAGTGATGCTAATTCAAAGTGTAATCTTAGTTTATTTAAAACTTTATGATAATTAAAGATAAGTCAATTATATATTCAAAAACTTAGCAGTTTTGTTTAAAAAGTAAAGAGGAATTCGTAATTCATCATCATCATTACAGCCCTTCAAGAGACAACATAGGTCTCCCCTAAAGGATGCCACAAAGCACGGTCCTGAGCCACCTGCATAGAATAGAATAGAATAGAATAATTTTTATTCAATATACATTACATGTGTAATTCTTATTGAAAGTCATTTTTTACTTTACCACTGGTTCGAAAAAAATACCCTCTGTCCTGGGAAGAACCAGCAAGAAACGCAGCGGGACTACATCCATCGACTTCCTGCATATCTTACCAGGTCGTCACTCCATCTAGTGGGGGGACGCCCTACACTTCGCCTGCCGGTACGAGGCTGCCACTCGAGAACCTTTGTTCCCCATCGGTTGTCGGTTCTTCGAGCTGTATGGCCGGCCCATTGCCACTTCAGCTTACTAATCCGTTGGGCTATGTCGGTCACTCTGGTTCTACTGCGGATATCCTCATTTCTGAGTTTATCACGCAGAGAAACTCGGAGTATAGCCCTCTCCATAGCTCGCTGAGCGACCTTGAGTTTCCTCATCCGGCCAGCAGTGAAGGACCACGTCTCAGTTCCGTATGTCATCACTGGCAACACGCACTGGGTGTACAGTCTCGTTTTCAACTTTTGAGGTATACCTGACGAGAAGATGAGCCGTAATTTCCCGAACGCTGCCCAACCGAGTTAAATCCGTCGATTGACCTCTCGGTCGAAGTTGGACTTACCTAGTCGGACTATTTGTCCCAGGTAAACATACTCATCAACAACTTCGAGCTTAGTGTTCCCAACAACTACCGGCATAGCTGTGACATGGACATTAAACATGGTCTTTGTTTTGTCCATGTTCATCTTAAGATCTATCCGTTGGGAAACACTATTGAGGTCATTGAGCATAGTGCTTAGGTCCTCCAGCGATTCTGTCATAAGGACTATATCGTCGGCAAATCAAAGGTGAGTGATGTACTCGCCATTGATGTTGATACCGTATCCTTTCCAGTCCAGAAGCTTGAAAACGTCTTCCAATGCAGCGGTGAAGAGTTTCGGGGATATGACGTCACCCTGTCTTACACCTCTCTGCAATTGAATAGGTTTAGTACTCTGGTTCTGTACTCGGATAGCCATCGTAGCCCTACTGTACAAGCACTTCAACACTTCGACATACCGACAGTCAACTTGGCACCGCTGAAGGGACGCAGCACCGCCCAAATTTTGACGGAATGAAAGGCTTTCTCATAGTCCACATACGCCAGACATAGTGGCAAATTGTACTCTTCGGACTTCTGTACAATTTGCCGAAGGGTATGTATGTGGTCTATGGTGCTAAAGCCTTTTCGGAAACCGGCTTGTTCGGGAGGCTGGAAGTCGTCAAGTCTGCGCGCGAGACGATTCGTAATGACTTTCGAAAACAGCACGTAGACGCGGCTCAGAAGGGAAATCGGTCTGTAGTTCTTCAAGAGAGCGTGGTTCCTTTCTTGAAGAACAAGACCACCGCACTTCTGCTCCACGCCTCCGGTGTAATGCCACCATGGATGACGGAATTAAAGAGCTTCTGAAGGTCTTCAAGTACCCGTCTTCCACCCGCTTTCAGAAGCTCCGCTGTAATTCCATCCTCGCCTGGGGCCTTACCGTTTTTAAGGTGCTGGAGAGCCATTCTAATCTCGCTCAGACTGACGTCCGGGATATCTTCGGAATAGTGTCGGATGAGACTCGCTCTTGGATCGTTACTCATGCTTGCGTGTGGCTCCAACGATGACGTGTACAGCTGCACATAGAACCTCTCAATCTCACTCAAAATCTCAGGTGGCCCGGAAACGATGCTGCCACACTCTGTCTTCAGCTTTGACAGTTGGCTCTTTCTGGCAGATAGATCTCTGGCAAAGACTTTGGAGCCTTGGTTCTGCTCGATCGCTTCTTCAATACGAGCTGTATTAAAGTTGCGTAAGTCCCGCCGCATGCATTTGGAGATCTGTCTGTTCAGTTGCCTGTATGCTGTCAAGTCAGTTGAAGAATGTAGCTTCATCTCCCTTCTAACAGCCATGAGATTAAGAGTGTGATCGGAGAGTTTTTGTGTTCTTCTGCGGCGGGTCTTGCAGAACTTAGCTCCGATCGCATGGACAGTTTCCACGAGCTTGTCATTCATATCGTCCACTTCATTGCAGTCTTCTAGGCACTGAAAACGGTTTGTAACTCGAGCTGAAAGGTTTCGGGACTTTGGAACAGAGCACGAGGGGGACGGAGCGTTGACTTCATTATACGAGACCTCTCCAACTTAACGTTTAGGTTCAGTGCGCCTCTCTCTCACCATTCGGTGATCGCTACCAGTTTTTACCCTCGCGATCACGGAGACATCACTGAACAGTTGTCGTCTGGTCGTCATAATGAAGTCAATCTCATTTTTTGTCGAACCGTCGGGGCTCGACCAGGTCCATTTCCTGTGGGGCAGCTTCTGGAAGAAAGAGTTCATCATAAAGAGTCCTTCTTTCTCCATGAAGTCGGCCAGCTGCTGGCCCCTTGGGTTCCGTTGCCCTATTCCAAATTTCCCTACTTTCAGCTCACCGTTCTCTCTTATGCCTAGTTTTGCATTGAATTCGAAAAATTCGAAAAATATAAATAACATGACGCCTGTAACTTTTCGTAATGTGCGAATTTGTTTATAATTTGTGAGGGTCTAATTTTTTATAGGTATCAATAGAGCACATAGTTTACCTGATGATATATGGATGCTGTGATCTATAGATATTTACAATTAACTTCGATTAAGAATCAAAATGCAGATGTCTTGTCACCCCTGAGGACTAAGATGGAATGTCTCGTTTCCAGTAACAAGGGTCTCCGGTTCTCTACATTCACCATACGAAACACAGCATTGTTGAGGTTCTATTTTACGCAGGTATTGTGCGAGAACGTGGTCGTCGTGGCCCAGTCGAGCCGCGCCATTCGTGCCACAAGCATAATATATGTAGGTGCAGTGTGGCTCTACCACGTACACAGTGTGAATAAGGAGTCTGTGTTTGGTATTCAGATCGTTCCCCGAGCGGGTCGGGTGCGGGCGGCGCGGGCGCGGCGCGCAGCGTGTCGGCGCTGGACGCGGCGGCGGCGCAGCGCGCCCGCGCGCGCGCGCTCTACTCGCACATGACGCGCGCCAAGCTCACCGCCGGCACCGCCAGCCTGCGTGAGTGCACCACGCCCACACGTGCACACGCACACACACATACACGTGGCGGCGGCACGTCACCGCTAGCGTTCATCACTGCACGTACACGTACACCTACATACGTACGCACGTACGCACGGCGTCACGTCACCACCACTCCTACGTGACCACACCAATACATGTACGAACGCATATACTCAAACTCGCCGCGTACACTACATACACTGAATAGTATTATCAGACCCCTTGAAAAATATTGACTTTGATTTCGTTCCGTGGGTATCGTAAGAAGAGACTAGAAATTATTTGAAATAACTTGTTATTTTCGATGGTTGGTGACATAACTGTCTCGTTTATGCCGCACGTAAAATACCCAAGCCTACAACAAACAATAGCATAGAAGATGTTAGACGTCTGGTACTTCATCAATCCAAAAAAATTTACTTATATTTAAAAAAATTCCACTTTTATAAATAAAAGTCCTCGGGCCAATTGGGACCAAATCCAGTTCGAAAGAGAAGCTACGGTAGAGCGTGTGAATCTCACACTACGGGCAGTCTCCGTATAAAGTGAAGCCAATCTTGTGAAATTCAACGCCTCCAAAACACAAGCGTGTCTCTTCTCTGCAAAAAGGAGCCAGCTCACCTTGACTACTTCTTTCCAAAATGTATCACTGGAATATACCGACCGCCTTCAGTTATTAGGGTTTGAGATATCCTCAAACCTGAATTTCAGGCGGTTCATTGAGTCCAAGGCCAGTGCAGCTGCAAGGAAAGTAGCTGAGAGTCTTTGCAAAGGTGCGACGATACTTCACACGAAGACAGCTGCTTACTTTATATAAAGCGCAAGTTCGGTCGTGCATTTTTTTTATAGGAAAGGAGGCAAACAAGCATACAACTCACCTGATGGTAAATGATTACCGCCCATAAACAACTGCAACACCAGGGGAGTTGCAAATGCGTTGCCGGAATTTTAAAAAGGAGTACGCTCTTTTCTTAAAGGTCCCTAAGTCGTATCGGTCCGGAAAAATCTCTGGTGGTAGTCGATTCCACAAGTAAATTGTGCAAGGAAGAAAACTTATTTTATATCGCACAGTGGTGGATCGCCACTCATAGAGATGATATGAACGGTATCGCGAGTTTTGTTGCGATGTGCGATGGTGAAATTGTGCGGCTAAAATTAGTCCGAACAATTCCTCAGAGCACTCTCCGTGGTAAATGCGATAAAATACGCAAAGAGACGCAACATCTCTTTACAGTGCCAGTGAGTCAAGCCGATCGGAAAGAGTTCAGTCGCCGACGATTCGAACAGCTCTGTGCTGGACGCAATCAAATGGAAGAAGCTGGCACTGGGGAGCCCCAGTCCAGAAATGGGAACAGTATTCCATGTGCGGCCGATCCTACGCCTTGTAAAGTTGTGCCGGCATGAAATACTGTCTCGCCCTGCTGAGCACGCCAAGCTTTTTAGAGGCCAATTTGGCCTTCTCTTCCAAGTGACCACGAAACTGCACGTCACTCGATATGTCGACACCGGGGATTCCGATACTGGCTGAGGCAACAAGAGGAGTGCTCTGAGGAGATGCGATGAAGGGGTTCTTATTAGCGGTAAACGCCGCAAACGTGTGTCTTTTGGGGATTAAACTGGACTAGATTTAGTCGCCCCCAGTCCAAGACTGTTCAACAAAGTCTCGACTTCAGACATGTTTATCCCGATACTCGGCGACGTTTTCCCGAGAAATATTGGCATGGCCGGTGTATAAAGCATCACTAGTGCTGTCATCTGCATAGCAGTGAATAATACCGGTTTACAACATGTCATTGATATGCAGAAGAAACAGCGTTAGCCATAGCACGCAGCCTTGTGGAACACCAGGGTTATGGGGCTTGTAATCAGAGCATGCACCGTCTACTACGACCTTGATGCTCCGATCTGCAAGAAAACAGGTGATCCAATTGGACTATTTCGCAGGAAGCCCATAGGAATGAAGCTTCGAAAGTAGCGCTTTGTGCCGGTCGAAGGCCTTCACTATGTCCAAACTAACGGCCAACTCTTCCTTCGACTCTACTGCCTCCGCCCATTTATGAGTTAGGTAACCCACAGGATTACCAGCCGAGCGACCGCGACGGAAACCGTACTGACGGTCACTAATCAACTGGTGATCCTCATGTGCATGAAGTGTTACTGCCATATATGGTCTGGTGTTGCAAAATGCCACCTAGCAGCTTTGGACTCAATGGAAAGGCGTGCTAAGAGGCTTACTGGTGACCCGAATTTGGTTAGAACCAATCTTACCAGCCTCGAACACAGACACAAAGTAGCCAGCCAGCCTTTCGGTTTTCTACAGGATGCAGTTTGGAGAGTGTGCGCAAGAATTGCATAATTTAATTCCTCCCTCTCCCTTCCACCATCGGACAACTAGACCTTCGGCCAGTGTCCACCCTTACGTTGTTGACTTACCACGCATTCGAACCAAACGGTTTGCTACATTGTTCATCATGTGTATAGCAAAGGATTATAATACGTTGCCGACATCTATGTTTCCATCCAATTACAGTGTGAGTGTCAAGGCAAGAGTGAATAGGCTTTTGTTAAATCAGTGCGCTTCACCATCTTAGGCTACATCTCCACTTACCATCAGGTGAGATTGTAGTTAAACGCTGGCTTAGAATATATAAAAATAATATTTACTATATTCCAGTAATCGATTGATTAAAAAGCTGAATTTGGTTTGAAGCGGTAATTCAACCCGTCGTGGACCCAATTGTAAATTCAACTGTTTTGTAATTAGGTATTTAAAAAAATTACTGATTTTATAACAACGTAATAAAAAAGACCGGTTTGGCTTCCGCGCGTACCATGGAATATCGAAAACAAGAGGAAGTAGCAAAACGCATAGTTTGTACCAGAACCACTGTCGCCAAACTCACACGAGAAAGAAATTTGTACCGACAATTGTGCACCATTTCAATAATTTTCGCGTGATTGGTTAGTAAAAAATAGAAGACAAAGGACCACTCACCATTCATTTGAGTACGAAACGTAATATCTTAAAAATATCGAATTTTCTAGAACTAAGAATCAAATTTAGTTTTTTAACGTTAGATGTCGCAGTAATACCGCGATTATTTAGCAATTGCCTTGATGTACGATTATGTAACTGCGTATGGGATATACGTGATGAAATATAGTTCATATAACCGGCATATAATTAGTCGTGTTAATGGGAATTTATCAACAGTGAGCTATATTATCAATTTTGAAATGGTTAAAGTGGTCTCCCGGTTTGGGAGAATGTAATATAAAATTTAATATAATAAAAAACAATAATTTACCAGTTGTTTGTTGTCATTGAAATAACATATTTATTTGAAAGTTGTATTCACACTTTATATTTAATTTTAGACAATAATGAAATCAGATACTAATGCATATTATGATATTAAGATCACTTTTATTTCAGCTTCTTTCCAAAAGTCACTAAACTACTTACTTCTCGGGCTTAACAATCCTAACAAAAAATTTCATTCATGTGGTATCCCCCATACCACAAAACATACCCGATATTATCCTATAATTCCGTATATTTTCATAGACATCCAGTATTGCGCAGTTTCATTAATGTTTTAGTGAATAAACAGGACTGAGATAAAATTTTATCGAAAACTTTAATATCGGCGAGTAACAAGACTATTGCAGCAATTTTATTTAAAATTTATTAACAGATGCATTATTTATTCACTTTTTATTATAAAAAATAACTTAATTGAAATTTTAATAATGATAGTAACTAATCAATTCAATAAATTATGAAAATCGAATTATTAGGAAAATGTATATTAAATTTCCAATATTATTGTGGCAAATACGACGTAATAAGAAGGAAAAAAATGAACTAAATGTTGACTTAATATAATAATTGCTTAAGAATAGTAATATTACGTTGTATTTACTTGCACATCTGAAGAAGGAGAGGTCGCTCAACAAGGTACAATTATTGATGTCATCAATGTTCACTGTGTGACCTGCTTAATTAGACCATTCAAAATCACACCATGTATTTAGTGCCCAATCTTATTTATGCTTTATAACTCCTATATTTCAAATCTAAACTTATACTATACAGCTAACCTGACAGTTATTTGCAGTTTCTTTTAAATTGAAAAACAAAAGTTTGGATACTGGAAAAGAATTTATGTATCCCTATTTGTACACATTATTTAGGAAACATAAACAGTTTTTTTTTTGTTTCAATGCATTGCTAAAATTCATAGTTCAGTTTTTTACTTAAAACAAACCATTTCGTGCATTATTATTTCTGACTTATAGTTATTTTTAAATAGTTTCATTTTTAACTAAATTAACTAAAAAGTATTCTATTGATTTGAATTCGGTTACATAACATTTGTGTTGTATTTGTTATTGTGAGTTGTCTAGAGTCGTTTATATTTTAATTTTGTGTTATCGCTACTTTAAAAATAGCAAGCTGTTGTTCATGTGCATAGCAATATTGCTTCATTTACTAGAAGAGAGGGTAGTATTTATTTTTCATGTACGAGTACATACTTTGAAAATAACACATATTTTTCTGTGACTTGTTCTTATTATTATTATTCAATTATAATCTATTTCATTTAGCTTTCAAAATTTTTATAGTTGTTAATTAAAGTAATAAAAACAAAAAAAATCATACATACGTATCAATTAGATTTAGATATTTTTGTAGAGAAAGCTATTTGGGGTTAGTTTTTCCGATGAAAGATCAAACCGTTGCAATTTTAAATTAATTCCCTTTTCTTCTGTTTGGTATATTTAGCGCGTGCCAAGAGGTCACCAGTGAGTGCGGCGGTGCCTCCCAGCCCAGAGCGAAGCGTCACCCGTTCACGTTCACGTCCAGGAGTCTCGCAGTCGCAACGTTAGTATAATATTTTTAAACTTAAAAAGCAGGCTTTAATCACTTTTTCATATCAATTATCCCTAAAGTATGTAATTTCTGGTGTCTGCTATATTACCAGATAAAGGAGTTCAAGATCCTTTTAGATTCTGTAAAATATTTATTTGGTTTGAAGCAAAACAAAATCAGTTCTACGAGGGCGGCACTGAAAATTTCGGGAATCAAGGAAGTAACACAACATTACTATTTAAAAATGTATTTATTGCTTTTCGAAATATTCTCCGCGAAATTTGACACATTTTTCCATACGATGGAACCAATCATTGAAGCAACCATTCTATTCGGAAGTTGGGGTCTCCAAAATGGCCGTTTTGTAGGCGTCCACAGCTTCTTCAGGTGATGAATATCTCTGTCCATGCAATTTATTTAAAAAAGGGCTTAGGTCGGGGCTGTACGGCGGATGGTCTAATAATTCTATGTTTTCTTGCTCCAAAAACTCTTTTGTTCTGTGTGTGGTGTGAGAACTCGCATTGTCGTGATGGAGGATGATGCGGCGGTTGCAGTTCTCTTTACGGAGTTCAGAAACGACCTGTGGCAAACAAATGCTAGCATACCATTCTGCATTAACCGTTCTTCGTCGCTCAAGAGGAATAGTCGTAACATGGCCGGTTTTCGAGACAAACGTGGCCACCATTTGTTTGTAATACTCCGTGAACGAACAATTTTTGTTGGCTTTAACTCATTTTCGAACACCCAAACTCGTGACTGGTTTTTTGTTTCGGGTTCGTACGCGTATATCCAGGATTCGTTACCTGATACGATGTTGTATACAGCATTTTGAGGATCCTGCGTGGAATCTTTCGAGAGTTCTGACGCACCAAGTAACGCGAGCCGCTTTTTGCTCTTCACAGAGCGAATGCGGTATCCATCGGGAAAACAACTTTTTTACACCTAATTGTTCATGCAAGATTATTTGTATTTGACTCATGCCAATGTCTAAAGTTGCCTGAGTTTCGCGGTATGTCGATCTTCCTCAATCAGTTTACGCACAAAACAGCAAACCAGCCATAAATTGTGGCTTTGGATGGGGCTTCATCACCAAATGCAGAAATCATCCGGTCAACACACTGTTTTTGTGTTAAACCACTTCGAAAGTCATAATAAATCATCGCTCTTGAATTTTCTCGAGTCAATTCCATTTTCTCAACGTCTAAACAAGTTTGACAAAACCTTGTGACAAGACCGAGAATCTTTTTTTAAATAAGTAAATGGTATTCGATTTTTAAAACCAAGGAGTTTTCAATTAAAAAGATTTTAATATGACAGGAACAGTGGAAATATTCCATTCCCGATACTTTTAGTGCAGCCTATGTATGTTTTATTAACTCAGCGAATTGGTAAAATTTTTAACGTGATTTCTTTGCGCTACAATAAAGTAGTTTTTGATTTAATTTTGTTTATAAAACAAAATTAATTAATTATTTACTCGTGACTGCTTCCTTGGTCTAGTGGTGGTCTTGAGGTCCCGGGTTTGAATCCCCGGTCGGATCTAAATCAATTGATGGGTTTTTCTAATGAGAAATTCTCAGTAGCAGGCTGCAGTAAGGAAGTTGGCGGTGTAATATCCCCGTGCTCCACCCACCCTAAAGTCGTTGGTATTGTACCTGATCTCTCTCCGTTCGTATCGGATTACTATCCATTCGAAATGTGAGAGTAAGGAAATAGAGAGTGCATCTGTACTCGCGCATACTTTTGGGCACTATAATCCTGTCCTGTGCAGATGGCTATTATTTACGTTAATTTCTTAGCATAAACATACATTACTTATTCCATTTTATACATTCCGAAGCACAATAAATAGTATATTTCAGTACGAGTGCGGAAAGCCTGTCATTGCAAAGAGTCCCAACAAATGTCTACCCGAGCCGTGGCGCAGCCGAAGGTGAGGGTTGACAGTCAGAACAAGTTGCAATGACAGTTCCGCACGTGTACTGAACAACTATTTTTAATACAGTTGCGAAAAAATGAAGCAATTTAATTAAGAACATTTTTGGAAAATGGCGCCAACCGTAAAATAATATAAGCAGAGATTTTTTTGTTTTCTTCACCCATTCTGGGTAGGCAAAGGGAACTATGCCCATACAGCGAAGTCTTCAGTAGAATTTTTTTATTGATATGAAATGAAAATGAAATTTAATGAGATGAAATGAAATGAAACCTAAGAAAGAAAGAAAGAAAGAAAGAAACATTTATTTGCACAGAATACAGGTGATACCAGATTTAACAGTGGTGCATAGTTCAAGCTATATTCTGCCTTTAATAGGCATGCAAATATTTATAATTACATAAAACAATTAAAATACTATTATGTTACTTACAAAAATGTCAAGTTATGTTATTATTTATCATAAATTATATACAAAATATTATTATTATTATATATTATTATTATTATATTATATTTTTTATTATATTACATTTTATTTAATATTACAAATAATCATATACATTAGTTTTATGTTGCATGAACTCTTGTATCGTATAAAAACACTTATCCACTAGCCATTTTCTTAACTTACTTTTAAAATATTTTATTGGAAGTTCCCGTAGACTCCTAGGCAGTTTATTAAAAACTGATATGCACATATGATATACATTCAGTTTATTCAAAGCTGTTCTACAAAATGGAATCATTATTTTAGTTGGATCTCTTGGTCTGTATTTATTAAAATGATCCCCCTTGAATTTAAAAAAATCCTTATACTTCCTTACAAAGACTGATACCTCAAGAACATACATGCAGGTTAATGTCAGTAAATTAAGTTTTTTAAATAAAGGTTTACAGGAGTCAAGTGGACTTGCTCCACAAATAGCTCTTAAACATTTCTTTTGTGCAATGAATGCTTGACCAACATCAGTAGAATTCCCCCATATTATTAACTTATATCTAAGGATTGATTCTACATAGCCTTTATACGCTATACCTGCAGTCTTTTCATCTGATACGGTCCGAAGCTTTCTAAGGGCATAGGAAAATCTATTTAGTTTGAGACAAGCATCATTTACATGTTGTTTCCAATTACAAAATCTGTCCAAAGTTATACCCAGAAATTGTATGCTGTCAGCTTCTTCTATACTATCATTTTCTATTTTTATGTTAATATTATTATCAGGGCGTTTACTTTTATTCGTACAAAATTTTATGAATTTTGTTTTTGACAAATTTACATTTAATTTGTTTGCTTTTAGCCATCTTAATACAGATTGTACCTCTTTACTTATTTTAATTTCGTGAGATGTATCTTGATCCTTATATGGCACTATTATAGATATGTCGTCTGCGAATAGAACACTTTGACAATTTATTGAATCTGGTAAGTCATTAATGTACAGTAAGAATAATAAGGGGCCTAATACGCTCCCTTGTGGAACTCCATGTTTATTGACCCTGGATGGAGATCTGTGCACACTGCATTCATGTCTGTCATTTAAAGTAGTGATTTCAACATATTGTTTACGATTGATTAGAAAACTTTTTATCCAGTCTAAAGCTACACTTCTAATGCCATATTTTTCGCATTTGGTGAGCAAAATCCCATGATCTACAAAATCAAAAGCTTTACTCATATCAAAGAATATGGCTACCAGCGGAATTTTCTCATCAATGTATCCAGTTATATTTTTTATAAGAGAGAATGCTGCTAAAGAAGTTGATTTATTGTGTTGAAAACCATTCTGTTCTTTTTTAATAATATTATGTTTATTAAGGAATTTAATTAACCTGTTGTAAAAAACTCTTTCAAAAATTTTTGATATAATAGGTACAAGCGTAATAGGACGATAGTTATTAGGTTCTTTTCTATCACCTTTCTCGTACAATGGTTTAATAATAGAGTGTTTTAATTTATCTGGAAATATTCCTTGAATCAAGGAATTTGTGATTATATGGTTAAGAATGGGGGCAATGACACGAGCACTTGCTTTAATTATTTCTGTAGATATAGAGTCATACCCCACAGCTTTGGTATTATTTAAAGATTTAATTATATTTATGATTTGAAGCTCTGAAGTAGGTATCAAGAATATTGATTTATCATTAACATTTTATTGATATTTTTTGATATTGTTCGTTTGGCGCATGTAAATTATTTCCATTACTAATATTAATAAAAAAGTCATTAAAAAACGTTGCTATTTGGGTAGGATTATGAATAATATTTCCGTCGTTTTGTATTGATTTCACACTGTTAATCGAGTTGATACTATTATTTTTATCTTTTATTATGTTCCAAGTGGCTTTTCCTTTATTTTTTGCCCGCTTAAGATGTTTTCTGTTAATATTTTTTTTGACCATATTATGCATTTCTTTAATATTTTTCCATAAATATTATATTTTTCCAATGTATCTTGTTTCTTAAATTTATAATATGAAAACCTTAACTGTCTTTTAATGGCACTGGCTTTTCTCAGGCCTTTAGTGATCCATGCAGGAGATCGACTGTTTGTAGTTATTTTAGATTTATAGTAGGGAAAACATAATTCATAATACAATGTAAGTTCTTGATGAAAAATACTAAATGATTTATTTACGTCTGATTCCGCGTAGACTTCATGCCATGATAATTGTGATATATAATATAGAAATTTTTCTATATTTTCATCACTAAAATCTCTTTTTTTTTAACCTAATCTAACTCATTGAATCAAATCATTAAATCTGATATTGAAATAAATTAGTAGTTTCTTTTTAGAAATATTTGCATGAATCATGAAAACTTCTATGAATTTTTTTTAGTAAAAACTTTGTTTGGTTTTTTTTTCTTTTTAATAGACATTATTTTGACAGTTGGGAAAGAGAACGCACGAGTTCGGAAAAGGTAAAGAAAAAGCACGAGTATGTAATAGCCCACATCCCGAACGTTATATGTCCCTGCAATACGCCACTTTTTGAGAAACTGTATTAAAAAATATTATAAATAAGAGTCCGGCTCGAAGGACTAACACAAATAACTTGATAACGTGCTGTTAGTTTTTATTTATTTTAATTTAAAATCTTAATTTTGTCGATTCATTAAAAAAAAGATACAAAAGCCGGTTTAATGCCTTCGGGCATTCTCTACCAGTGAACCCATGAAGTAGTGAGAATTTGAGTGGGTGTGGCAATTGAAGAACAATGTGTGATGCGGTTATCGTTTCCTTTTAAAAATGTGAATTCGGCTCGAAGGACCAACATTAAAAACTTTCCGTGTTATTAAATTATAGTTTGAATGTTTATCGGTGTTGAGTGTAGCGTGTAGCATGCGTGTGGTTGCAGCGACGTCGCGGTCGTCGTCGCCGTCGTCGCGCAGCGGGCCGCTGTCGCTGTCGACGCGGCGCCGCCCGTCCGGCATCCCGCGCTCGCTGGCCGGCAGCCGCGAGACCAGCCCCACCAGGTATACTCTATGATATACTCTCTTATGCTGTTCGCACGCTGTAAGAATGTATTTGTGCGACGTTATCGTCGCGCCACAGCGAGAATGCACCGAAGCCTAAAATCACGCTGTCAAAGTTCCGTAGTATTGTGATATTTATAGGACAGTTCTGTACTAACACAAAGAGCGTTGGCGGCCCATCGGGCTAAACACCTTGCTCGGCGGGAAATCTCCTCTTTCTTTTCATAGCTAAATATCTATCAGAAAATATGTAATGATTGCCTCGTTATTCTAGTTGATTTAGCTAATTATGAGGTTTTTCTGTAAAGACACTCTCAGCAGTAGCCTAGAGTCAGGAAGTTGGTGGTGTTTCAACTCTGTGCCTCTGAAAGCACTTTTTTTTGTTTTTGGATCTCATTGTACTATTAAAGTAAAAGCATAATACCACTAGTATAAATAAGTAGTTCGTGTATATTATGTAATCATTAAGGTTTAATAGCTATTATCCGTCCGGTTCTCTAAATGTATGAATACGTATCGTTGTAATCACAACCTCTCGGATGTCCTAGCGTTATAAAAAGTATCCTATGTCATTATTCATGATAAAACATATTTATAAGGTAATTTGCATTAAAATTATTTTATTGCAAATTTACAAATTGCGTGATTAAGCAACAAACATACATGGAAACCTTTCGTATTTATAAAATTATGTTTTATAGAGAATAAACAGAAACATTAAAACCGTTCAGATACGCGAGCGTCGGGGAACACAAGGTAAGTGCGTGCGTGAGAAGAAGTGTGCGTGCTTGCGTGTGTGTGTTCGTGTGTAGTGTCAGTGAAACAATGCCGCGGCGGCCACAAGACACGCGCGCAGTAATTAATCACTTGTGTTGCAGGAGCGGGCGGTCGAACAGTGTGGTGGGCGCGGGCGGCGTGCGGAGGCGCGAGTCGGTGGAGCGCAGCGCGCGCGCGCCTGCTGCCACGCTGCGCCTGCTGCAGCAGTCCAGGGACGCGGAGGCCACGCTGCGGGTACCTACTTGTGTATAACCCTCAAGTGCCGAACGAACTTCACTCCACCTGATAACTACCTACTGCACGCTATACACGCCTGCACTCAACTTCAAACAAGAAAGTCTACAGATGAGTTACGGATTCAAATGGCACGCCTCTCACTCTGTAATTATACTACCTCTCCATACCCTATAGACAGGAACACGGCAATGCAAGCACTGCTATTTGGCGACAGAAATAGGTTAGAAATTGGTCCATCGTAGACAGAAAAGGAAAGTCCTACTATTCCTTGTCCTAGTGTTAAGAATATAAAACAATATAACAATAATTATTTTAAGATACAAACCTATCATCTTTCAGAGCCCTGACGACAGTTCAGCGTGTGATGATCGTCGTCGGGACGATGATTCTGAAGCTTCCAGTGTTTGCTCAGAGAGAAGCTTAGACTCTTACAGAAGACATGATGTGAGTTAAATGTTACGTTTGTTTGTTATTAGAAAAAAGAGCAAGTTTTGAGAATTTTAATAAATCAACTGGTAGTTGTACAGAACAGAACAGTCAGAAGTAGTACAGTATAGTACCCGTTCACGAATAGCTAGTAATTATGAAAACAAATTATATTTTACTAAGCAACGCACTACAATTTCAATGAATTAAAAGAGTTGCTTAGCTATGAACATTTTAACTTCTGGGCTAACGCACTTTCCCAGACATGTCGCAATCAGTTAAGATATGCCAGAGGAGTCCCTTCCGTTAAAAAACAAAAACAGTACGTCCTTGAATTGCTATTCCAAGGTAACCATGTGCTTGTTTAAACAGAAATAACCAGTAGGTTTGTTCATATATTGCAACCTGTTAGTGTTTAGGAGTACACTTAAATTAATAACTCCTCTAAGAGCCTCAAATAATCTTCGCAATTAATATGATTTTATTTTAAAAGTGCGAGTTTCACAGTTATTAATTAAAATGATAATTATTGTCTTTAAATATTATGTGTAGTGCCGTGTAGTGGCGGTTAAAAATATCCACTACCCCATATCTTCCCGTGGATGTCGTAAAAGACGACAGTGGGAAACAGGAGATGGACAGCAGCATCTTCTTGATAACAGCAATATCCCAATAAAAAAATTGTTGTTGCCAACCCGCTCGCCTAGCGTGGTAACTATGGCAATATACCCCTCTATGAAAAGAGTAACAAGGAGACGGCCCCCAGTCCCCGGCGGCCCCGCTATTCCTAGCTACGGTAGCGACCTTGGTAACGGCGAGGCAGAAGGTGCTAAAAATCTCCGGTGGAGGTTCGGTTGCCACCTACGACGATTCGACCTGGCAACTTATAACGCACGCACCCTGAGGACTGACGAGAAGATTCTGGAGCTGGAAGAAGAGATAGACAAGTTGGACTGGAATATTATAGGATTATCCAAGGTCCGAAGAGAGGGGGAGGACACGGTAATCCTCGAATCCGGCAACTTGCTTTATCACCGGGAGGGCGACCATCTGTCCCAAGAAGGTGTCGGATTTATCGTCCACAAGTCTCTCTTTAACAACGTTGTAAAGATTGGGAGTGTGTCGACGAGGGTTGCGTACCTTATACTCAGAATCACCAAACGCATTCGCTGAAGGTCATACAGGTTTACGCACCAATCTCGGCACACCCTGATGAGGAGGTGGATGAAATATATGAGGATATCTCTAGAGGCATGCATTCCTCCAAAACCCACTATACGGTGTTAATGAGAGACTTCAATGCAAAACTAAGCACAGGAAAGAACGGTGATCTGAAAGTAGAAAAATTCGGAATAGGGCAACGGAACCCAAGGGGCCAGCAGCTGGCCGACTTCATAGAGAAAGAGGGACTCTTTATGATGAACTCTTTCTTCCAGAAGCGGCCCCACAGGAAGTGGACCTGGTCGAGCCCCGACGGTTCGACAAAAAATGAGATTGACTTCATTATGACGACCAGACGACAACTGTTCAGTGATGTCTCCGTGATAGCGAGGGTGAAAACTGGTAGCGATCACCGAATGGTTAGAGGCACACTGAACCTAAACGTTAAGTTGGAGAGGTTTTGTCTAATAAAGTCAACGCTCCGTCCCCCTCCTGCTCTAATCCAAAGTCCCGAAACCTTTCAGCTCGAGTTACAAAACCGTTTTCAGTGCCTGGAAGACTGCAATGAAGTGGACGATATGAATGACAAGCCCGTGGAAACTTTCCATGCGGTTGGAGCTAAGTTCTGCAAGACCCGCCGCAGAAGAACACAAAAGATCTCCGATCACACTCTTAATCTCATGGCTGTTAGACGGGAAATGATGCTGCAGTCTTCAACAGATTTGACAGCATACAGGCAACTGAATAGACAGATCTCCAAATGCATGCGGCGGGACTTACCTACTGCTTGTATTGAAGAAGCGATCGAGCGGAACCAAGTTTCCAAAGTCTTTGCTAGAGATCTGTCTGCCAGAAGGAGCCAACTCTGAAAGCTGAAGACCGAGTGTGGCAGCATCGTTTCCGGGACCCCTGAGATTTTGAGTGAGATTGAGAGGTCCTATGGGCAGCTGTACACGTCATCGTTGGAGCCACACGCAAGTGTGACTAACGATCCAAGAGCTGTCTTAAGATATGTCTTATCCGACACTATTCCGAAGATATTCCGGACGTCAATCTGAGCGAGATTAAAATGGCTCTCCAGCACCTTAAAAACGGCAAGTCCCCGGGCGAAGTTGGAATTACAACGGAGCTTCTGAAAGTGGGTGGAAAACCGGTACTTGAAGTCCTTCAGAAGCTCTTTAATTACGTTCTCCATGGTGGTACTACTCCGGTGGCGTGGAGCAGAAGTGCGGTGGTCTAGTTCTTCAAGAAAGGCGATAACGCTCTTGAAGGACTACAGACCGATTTCCTTTCTAAGCCGCGTCTATGTGCTGTTTTCGAGAGTCTTTACGAATCGTCTCGCACGCAGACTCGACGACTTCCAGCCTCCCGAACAAGCCAGTTTCCGAAAAGGCTTTCGTACCATGGACCACATACACACACTTCGGCAAATTGTACAGAAGACAGGAGAGTAGAATCTGCTACTTTGCCTTGCTTATGTGGACTATGAGAAAGCCTTTGATTCCGTCGAAATTTGGGCGGAGCTACAGCCCCTTCAGCGATGCCAAGTTGACTATCGGTATATCGAAGTGCTGAAGTGTTTGTACAGTAGGGCTACGATGGCTATCAGAGTACAGAACCAGAGTACGAATCCTATCCAACTGCAAAGAGGTGTAAGACAGGGCGACGTTATATCCCCGAAACTCTTCACCGCTGCATTGGAAGACGTTTTAAAGCTACTGGACTGGAAAGGATACGGTATTAACATCAATGGCTTAGTTCATCACTCACCTTCAATTTGCCGACGATATAGTCTTTATAGCAGAATCGCTGGAGGACCTAAGCACTATGCTCAATGACCTCAATAGTGTCTTCCAACGGATAGATCTTAAGATGAACGTGGACAAAACAAAAATCATGTTTAACGTCCATGTCACACCTATGCCGGTAGTTGTAGGGAGCACTAAGCTCAAAGTTGTTGACGAGTATATTTACCTGGGACAAATAATCTGACTAGGTAAGTCCAACTTTTTTTTGACCGAGAGGTCAATCGACGGATTCAACTCGGTTCGGCAGCGTTCGGGAAATTACAGCACATCTTCTCGTCAGGTAAACCTCAAAACTTGAAAACGAGATTATACAACCAGTGCGTGTTGCCAGTGATGGCTTATGGAACTGAGACGTGGTCCTTCACTGTTGGCCGGATGAGGAAGCTCAAGGTTGCTCAGCGAGCTATGGAGAGGGCTATGCTCGGAGTTTCTCTACGTGATAAACTTAGAAATGAGGGTATCCGCAGTAGAACCATAGTGACCAACATAGCCCAACGGATTAGTAAGCTGAAGTGGCAATGGGCCGGTCATATAGCTCGAAGAACCGACAACCGGTGGGTAAAAAATGTTCGCGATTGGCGGCCTCGTACCGGCGTACGAAGTGTATGGCGTCCCCCCACTAGATGGAATGTCGACTTGGTAAAACATGGTGGAAGTCTATGGATGCAGGTGGCTTTGGACCGTGTTTTGTGGCATTTCTTGTGGAAGGCCTATGTTCAACAGTGGACTTGTGAAGGGCTGTAATAATGAAATATTATGTAAAAGGGACTTGGTCATGTGATCATATTTCATATAAACAAACATAAGTAACAAATACCATTATGGCAGGAGGATCTTAACAATTCTCTGAATATTTCAAATAAGAGTGCTGATGGGATTTGGCATTTAATTCTCTATTAACATTTTAGAAATTTAAAAAAAACTACATAAAAATTATTTTTAAATATGTTGTATATTATATCTGGGATATTGTTTACATGATTTGTAATTTTAGATGTGACATGATTTAAAATTTGGTTAAAATATTAGATATTTTATACAAAACTATTTCCCATATACTCCTGTGTTTCATTTAAAGTGTCCGGCTCGAAGGACCATAAAGTAATATTTTTGTACAAAATATCTAATGTTTTAACGAAATCTTAGACTACTATACTAGTAAATGCAATTGTTTAATAATGTGATTGTATTAATATCCAGAGCGCATCGTGGGCGCGGCTGGGGTGGGAGGGCTCGCCGCCGCCGCCCCCGCCGCCGCCGCCGGCCGACGAGATCATCGCGCTGTGCGCTTGCACGCACTGGACCGAGCGCAAGGACGGCCTCACCCACCTCGTGCGTACGCACACACACACACACACACACACACACACACACACACACACGCACACACCCGCACACACTGCACATGCGCACACATACGAATACACCGCTCGCATGCACACATGGATACGTAGACACAATGTACACTGAGTGCGGACTCATATACGAAGTATTTCTTTCTTTAGTAATGGACTCGTATGGTTGTACTTTTGCCAGTATCAAGTAATAAGAATTTATCTTTAGTAGTACACTTCTTCACTATATTCATGAGCTATATTGCCACGTTTTTTTTATTGATGGCGATATTATCTCAAGGCACCTAAACAAGCACATTATATTTAGGGTCACATCCCCATCGGAGCACTCGTTTCACTGTTTCCACTAATAGTTCACATGCGCAGACATTTGATACATAAAATTACACCTCTTTTACATATCAAATCCACTTCATAAATTATTTAAACAATATTATAGGAACAGCCATCTGCCGGCGGTCATATTCCCTCCTAAACTCATGTACGAAAAGAAGAGTCATTATGCATACATACATACTCGCAGGCACATTCACACGCAAACTCAAATTTACAAACGCGATTTTTTAATTTGTGGTGTCATTATAGTATATTTCATTACGAGTGCGGAAAGCCTGTCATTGCAAAGAGTTTCGACAAATGTCTACCCGAGCCGAGGCGCAGCCGACGGTGAGGGTTGACAGTCGGAACAAGTTGCAATGACGGTTCCGCACGTGTACTGAACAACTATTTTTAATACAGTTGCGAAAAAATGAAGCAATTTAATTAAGAACATTTTTGGAAAATGGCGCCAACCGTAAAATAATATAAGCAGAGATTTTTTTGTTTTCTTCACCCATTCTGGGTAGGCAAAGGGAACTATGCCCATACAGCGAAGTCTTCAGTAGAATTTTTTTTATTGATATGAAATGAAAATGAAATTTAATGAGATGAAATGAAATGAAACCTAACCTAACTCATTGAATCAAATCATTAAATCTGATATTGAAATAAATTAGTAGTTTCTTTTTAGAAATATTTGCATGAATCATGAAAACTTCTATGAATTTTTTTTAGTAAAAACTTTGTTTGGTTTTTTTTTCTTTTTAATAGACATTATTTTAACAGTTGGGAAAGAGAACGCACGAGTTCGGAAAAGGTAAAGAAAAAGCACGAGTATGTAATAGCCCACATCCCTAACGTTATATGTCCCTGCAATACGCCACTTTTTGAGAAACTGTATTAAAAAATATTATAAATAAGAGTCCGGCTCGAAGGACTAACACAAATAACTTGATAACGTAACACCAAACGCCAACCGTAAAAGAATTTAAGTAGAGATATTTTTTGTTTTTTTCACTCATTCTGGGTAGGCAAAGGGAACTATGCCCATACCGCCAAGTCTTCAGTAGAATTTTTTTATTGATATGAAATTAAAATGAAATTTAATGAGATGAAATGAAATGAAACCTGACCTAAATCATTAAATGTGATATTGAAACAAATTAGTAGCTTCTTTTTAGAAATATTTGCATGAATCATATAAACTTCTATGAATTTTTTTAGTAAAAACTTCGTGGTTGGTTTTTTCTTTTTAATAGACATTGTTCACGCCCTGCGTTGCCCCGTATTATTATGGGACCAAAAATAATAATATTAAGTAAGATTTCTAAATAAACTTTTTATTTCTATTATGTATTAACATAAAGCACAGAGATGGGAAGTTGAGAAGAGTAATAAAAACTATGACATGACAAAAACATTTTCCGGGAGGTATAGATACAAAAAACACACCAAGCGGCAAGGATTCCTTTTTTTTTAGGGCAGGCAAAGGTAACATGACTTATGTTGTACACAGTATGCATTATAAAATTTATTACTTAACACTCCCACTTAAATTTTAGAATGATTACAATACTATACTTAAATTAAGCTTCAAACCAGCCTACTTACTGTCTACCAACAAAACTAACCTTTAAACCTACTAAGTATTTAATATTATACCTAAAAACCTCAGTTTATATTCAGTACTTGATCTCTGTTAAGAATAAATTTACCAGAAGGTAAAGCTTTTGTTAAAAAATCTGCAAGTTGATTTGAACTTTTCACATATTGAACATTTATTACATTTTGTTCTACCTTTTCTCTGATGAAATTATATCTTATGTCTATGTGCTTTGTTCTTTTGTGGTAAATAGGATTATGAATGAGTTTTATAGCACTCTGATTATCTATACATAGGGTTATCACCAATTGTGGTTCATCAATATCAATTAATAACTGCCGAAGCCATAAAATTTCTTTGGCAGCCTCACTTGCAGCCATATACTCTGATTCTGTAGTTGATAGTGCCACAGTATTTTGCTTCCTGCTAGCCCAAGAAACAGGTCCACCATTCATCATAAAAATATATCCTGTATTAGATTTTCTAGAATCATTATCTGAGGCAAAATCAGAATCAGAAAAACCTACTAGTTCTTTGTTACAATTATAAGTAATACAAACATCTTTTGTCTTTAACAAGTACCGAATAATTCATTTAACAGCATTTACATGGTCTTTACAGGGATTATTTAAATATCTACTAACTACATTCAAAGAATAAGAAATGTCAGGCCTAGATACGGTTGACAAAAACATCAGGGCTCCTACTGCTTCCCTATATGGAAAATTAATGTTACTCTCACTATCGTTTTTCTTTAAAACTACATTATTGTCAGCAAGGGTACTACAAGGATTGGCATCTGACATGTTGAATCTATTTATAATTTGTTTTATGTACTGTTTTTGACTTAAAGTAATTATTCCATAATTTTTTGTTATTTCCATGCCAACAAACATATTTAAATTAAATTCTTTTATCTTAAAACTTTGTTTTAAATCATTTATAATATGCAACAATATACTTTTACTTTTTGACAATAATAAAGCATCATCTACTTACAAGATCAAGATAACTTTATAATTATTAAAATGACCCACAAATATACAGTTGTCAGAGGGACACATTTCAAAACCATAAGTAGTTAGGAAAGAAGAGAATTTTCTATTCCAACAGCGTGATGACTGTTTTAGCCCATATATTGATTTTATTAACTTACAGATTTTCCTTGGCTCAGCATGGACACCTTCAGGCACCTCCATATAGACATCCTCTGATAACTCACCGTACAAAAATGCTGTTTTGACATCAAATTGTTGTAGTTCATAATTCTCTCGAGCTGCAAGAGATAATATTATTCTAATGGAATCGAATCTTGTTGTTGGTGAAAATGTTTCTTTGTAATCGACGTTCTTAGTTTGTGTAAACCCACGTGCACAAAAACGAGCTTTGTATCTTTCTATATCACCATCTGAATTTCTTTTTACACAAAATACCCATTTTGAGGTCACTGTTTTCTCATTATTTCTATTTACTAACTTCCAGGTTTTATTTTCTTTTAATGACTCTAATTCTTCACATATAGCTTCCTTCCATTTATTACTATTTTTACAGTTTATAGCTTCTTCATATGTTGTAGGTACATCAAACTCAATAAAATTTGCTTCTTCATTTCTTTTCCTTCTAGGTCTCAGTGTAATATTTCTTTCATCATCTTCAGAAATTATTTGTGGAGGCTGGTACGTCACATCATTGGGATCTTCTTGTGTTTCTACACTTTCAAAACTAGATTCAGAAATATTTTGGTTGTCTCCTGGAGAAACTTGGTATATCTTGTATGCCTTCTCTTTGCTCTTGTTCATCGGTGATAGAAATTGAAGTTGTGTGTTTCCTCAGTACTGGTATGTTGTTCTCATTGAAGTGTACATTTCTACTTATTGTTATCTTCCCACTTTCAATATCAAACATTCTATAATTTTCATTTTCATATCCTACTAATATTAATCTTACACTCTTTTTATCTAGTTTTCTTCTTCTTTCATCAGGTATATGGACATATCCTTCTGAACCAAATACTCTTATATGTTGAAGGACTGGCTTCTGTCCATTCCACAGCTCATATGGGGATACATCCTTTGTCTGGGTAGAAGAACTTCGATTTAATAAATAAACAGCACAGTTTACTGCTTCAGCCCAGAGATCCAATGAGATATCACGAGAGTACAACATAGATCTCGCACTCTCCATTATTGTCCGCATTTCTCTCTCCACTCTACCGTTTTGTTCAGGCGTGTAGGGTGCTGTGCGTTCATGAACTATTCCTTTACTATCCAAATAAGATTTAAGTTCATTGTTAACGTACTCACGTCCATTGTCTGTATGCAATATACGAATGCCATGAACAAACTTATTTTTCACTATTGCATTGTATTTCTTAAAGCAATCCAGGACATCACTTTTGTGCTTGATAATAAACACATGTCTATAGCTGGTGGCACCATCTTTAAATAAAACAAAATATCTTGCTCCAGATACAGATGTATGTTCTACAGGTCCACACACATCACTGTAGGTTAAATCACCAGGTTCACATTCTCCTCTACAAGATTTATGAAATGGCAAGCGGCTCCGTTTGCCATATTGACAAGCCTCACACACAAAGTTGATGTCATCTGTTAACTTTACTGGAATTGCACCATTCTTGCTCATGTTTTTCACTTCCTTCAAGTTTAAATGTCCCAAACGTTCATGCCAGATTTTCAAACTTGACTGTGCTAAATTACAATCTATTTGCACTGTGGTTTTAATATTTTATTATTCTGCTTCAATGTTGCAGTCATAACAACAGTATTATCTTTTAATATTAAGGCCTCATTGTACATCTTAACTATAACATAGCCTTTTCTTGTTGCCATGCCTTCTGAGAACAAATTTCTGCGTAGCTCTGGTACATAAAGTACATCTTCTAGAATACTTTTCTCCCACTTTCCATTCACACATCTATTAATTAATATATTTCCACAACCTTGCACTACTAGTTCCTTCTTATTTCCCAATCTCACAGTTGTACCACCACTATTCTTGTCATAATCCATTAACTCACTGAAATAATCGCGCCTGTATGACATGTGTGCAGATGCACCACTGTCAAGAATCCATGTATCTATATCAGCTTCAGACTGTAAACATTGCTCGGCACTGAATGCAAGCATCTTTTGCTCTTGAGGTTTCCTCTCAGACTTCTTTGGGGCTCGACAATCTCTTGCAAAATGCCCTCTCTTGTTACAGTTATAACATATAAATCGATGCTGATTATTTTGACCAGACGTTGAACTTTTTTGCATATTGTGATTCTGAAATTTTCTTTGTGGCTTAGAATGTTTCATGGCTACTAAAGCACTCTCAGATTCCTCCTCATTTGTCAAACTCGCCTCCTCATCTAATAATCTTGCTGTTAAGTTCTGAATTGTTTGAGAATGTGGATCTAATGACAGCCATGCCTGACGCAGAGAACGATACTTTGAAGGTAGTGTACTTAATATTTTTGTCATAATTGCTGTATTACTTATTTCCTCGCCAGTCTCTTTTAATTGTTTAGCTAAGTTCTCGACTTTGGAAATATGCTGTGCAATACTATCGGTTGATGACATCTTATATTGATAGAATTTCTCGTGCACCATCATTTTGTTCAGTTCCGATTTTTGTTCGTAAATTGATTCCAACCTTGTCATCACTTCTTTTGCTGTTTCACAATTTTCAATTAATGAGATTTGGTTCAGTTCCATAGACGAAGTTAATAGAAACATGGCCATGCCATCATTTTTGTCCCACTGCGTCGTATCACCCACCGTCGGTTTTTTTTTCATGGATATTTAAACCTTTCGCTTTTAAGGCACAATTGACTTGAAATTTCCATTGTCGAAAATCCTTGCCGTTAAACTTCTCAATTCTCATTGAATTTGTGACTTCCATTTTGTTTTCTTCACTATCGAACACGTGCTTGTTTTCACCTTATAAGTTCTGCTCTTTACTCAGTTTATTACGAAGAGTACCTGGGCCCATAACCTATTATTATGGGACCAAAAATAATAATATTAAGTAAGATTTCTAAATAAACTTTTTATTTCTATTATGTATTAACATAAAGCACAGAGATGGGAAGTTGAGAAGAGTAATAAAAACTATGACATGACAAAAACATTTTCCGGGAGGCATAGATACAAAAACACACCAAGCGGCAAGGATTCCTTTTTTTTTAGGGCAGGCAAAGGTAACATGACTTATGTTGTACACAGTATGCATTATAAAATTTATTACTTAACACCCCGACAAAGGTTGACTGGACTAGGGCCCATGAGTAATCCAATCGACGGGCGACAAAGGACGGGGCCCAAATGGCCTATGGACAAATGTCCTAAAACGGCTGACAAATAAGTAAGCACAACTTACCGATCTCCGTAGGTTGGGTTGACCACATGGTACAGTCAGGTGATAATTGAGGTGCATGTAAGTAATGTATAGTAGTGTGTACAATGTGTAACCTGACTTAACCGTTGAAGTCGGACCGCAGATCCGCAGGCGCTGCGTTTCTCCCAATGTGCGATCCTCCAGTGGTAGTTCACTTTATCTGAACTCAAGTCTGACGTCACTTCACAATTTCAGTTTTTCAACTTTATTGTACATATAATTAAATTCAAAGTCAACTAATTCAACGTTCATCGTAAGCAAACACGTGACACACGACACAAGTAACGAACAGTCGTTCAAAGTTCAATATTCAATGGTCCGGGTTCATTTAGCACAAAATTACAAACACGGGAACGAACGCGTCCTCTTCTCGAGTCTCAAAGTTCAGCGTTCCACACTGTTTGCAACCTTACATTTTGTAAAGCTTCCAACGTCTTCGATAGATGGCGTTGGCTTCGAATTAGAAGTCGTTAGCGTTAGGCTTCCGCAATTTGTATAGGTCTATGCGATTTATTTTCAATAAACGAGATCGAGTCGGGGATCGACTCCGAGATCAGTACGCACTTGTGGTCTTTTATTTAAAATTCCCGCATGCTACAGTTCAGGTCAACTCATTCTCCCCTAAATACCATCCGGTACTTAACATTGACCCATACGAGCCGGATCGTTTGGACAGGCCTTTTGAGTTCAAAGCGGCCACCGCTGGCTCGCTTCTCCGTGTACTTGTAGTGGATCGCTACAGAGAGGTACACGAGTCCGCCGCACCAGCGGCGACAGCTTCACCCAGCATAGGCGGTGAGCTGAGCCAGCTTTAGCGGATTAGTTCAAGGAGTGGCCACCAGAGGGCGCCACTCTCAGATCAACACCCCAGACGACGCAGCAAGGTGACGCAGACGCAGCCATCACACGACGTCACAGAGGACGTCACGCGCAGTACAGCTGGCAGCCACAGGGGGCGCCACTTGCAGGTTCAAAGGTGTTTGGGTGAAGTGCAGTTTCGTGAGTAAAACTTGTTTATAAACATCATCCACAAATCAAGTGAATTTGAACTCTATTCTAACGTCAATTTAAACTTTGAAAAAGTGAAGAACTATCTTGGACTTGTAAAATTTTAAGGACAATTTTAGACTTAGTTTATTTTAGTATTTGTCAATTTGTGTGCATGTTAGTATTAGGACTTAGAATAATTTAAAGAAAACGGGGAACCTATGCCCGATTTCTATCAGATTTTGTGTGTTTCCAAACACTTGTAAAATTTTCAAAAGTGTCTTGATACTTGTATTATTTCGAGGATTTTTATTTTGCCAACATAGATTTGAAACATTTTGTTTTAAATAAAAACAAGTTTTATACATAGTTTTATCAACTTTACATTGTTATTTACGAGGTTAAATTAATTTAGACACATTTTATTTATTTACAAAATCAAATAAATAATAAAATGGAAGGATTAATTAATGTATTAAAAGATCAACAAAATGTTATAACAAAGGGATTAACTAATTTTAAAAAATGTGGTAAAGATAGGTTAACCATAGAGTATGTAGAAACAAGACAAGAATTATTGGAAAAGGATTGGGCATTGTTTAAAGAAAATAATACTAAGTTATACGAACGTTTCAAAGCAGAAGATATATCAAAAAAGGTTGTTGATATTTATGATGCTACAGAGGACACTTATATTGTTTACAAAAGCTTAATGAAAACTACCCTTAACACAATTCGGTCAGCTAAAGATTCTTTAAATCAAACCAATACTTCTAGCACCGTTAATAAATCAAGTAGTTCTTTCGTAAAGTTGCCCAAAATATCCATTCCAACATTCTCAGGAAAATATGATGAATGGACAACATTCCACGATCTGTTTACCTCATTAGTACATAATAATGAATCTTTAGATAATGTACAAAGGCTTCATTATCTAAAGAGCCACCTTTCCGGTGAAGCAGAACAATTGATTCGCCACACACCTGTAACTGATGCCAATTATATTCAGTGCTGGAATCAATTACAGAAGCGTTATAACAATAAGAAATATTTAACAAATTGTATTCTTAAACGGTTGTTTAATCAAAAACGTATGCAGGTGGAGTCATCTACAGCTCTGAAGGAGTTACTTGATACCACTTGTGACTGTCTTAATGCGTTGAACAATTTGGGTATTAACGTGAGCACATGGGATCCAATTATAATTCACATAGTTTCATTTAAATTGGATAACGAGACGCGTAAGCAATGGGAGCTTAGTGTTGGCAACAATGACTCCAGCAATGACTTACCAACTTTCAACCAATTTAAGTCTTTTATAGAAAATCGGTTTCGTGCATTAGAATGTTTAGATCCTAAAAGGGTACCAGTTCACCAGGGCAACAACATTAATAAAGCATCAATTGCTCACTATCCGAAGGCAATGTTGACTACGAGTTCATCAATGCGATGTGAGTTTTGCTTAGAAGGACACAAATTGTGTTTCTGTAAGAAGTTCTCAAAACAGACGGTTGAAGCACGTCCTGATTTTGTGGTAAAACATAAAATATGTTTCAACTGTTTAGGAGGCAATCACATGGTTTCGGAATGTAGAAAACCCACTGCATGTAAGGTTTGTCATAGGCGCCATCATTCGCTACTGCATATTATTAGCCAAGAGTCGGACAAAAGGGATCAACCTTCGACGGCATCGACTGTCGACAGTGTTTCACCTAATGCTGGCCCGATTGTTTCATGTCTGTCAATAGGTAATACTCCCAAGCCCCGACAGGTTTTATTAGCCACAGCGCTAATAAAAGCCGAGTCACGCTCTGGTGACTTTCAGATGGTCCGAGCCTTGCTCGATCAGGGTTCGCAGGCAAGTTTTATTACAGAGGCCGTAGTTCAGCTGCTCAACCTGAAAAAAATCCCGATCCAAGGAACTATCTCAGGCCTTGGCGGCAATAGTTCAACCAAAGCAACGTACATGGTACATTTAAATATAAAATCGCGAGTAGATCCTGTATTCAGTCTTACGGTTAACGCTTACGTACTTACCAAAATCACGTCATACTTACCTGAATACAAAGTACACACTACTTTAGATTGGTTAAGCGTTAATACGCTACAGCTTGCAGATCCAGAGTTCAACACGCCCAATAAGATAGACGTGTTGTTGGGCGCTGAAGCTTAGAGTTGCATAATTAAGGCAGGTATTGTTAAGAGCCCGTCCGGTACGCTGATTGCTCAAAGCACTACCTTAGGGTGGGTCCTGTCTGGCGCTGTCAGTAGGGAAAGTTCAACAAAAATTAATGTTTTGCATGCACAAATTAGTGATGACGAATTATTAAGACGATTTTGGGAAATTGAAGAGCAAAATAGTTCAAAGAAAATATTGACACCCGAGGAGAAGAAGTGCGAAGAGTTGTATAGTAAAACTACCATAAGAGACGTCAGTGGAAGATACGTAGTAAGATTACCTTTCCGCGAAGAAAATCCATCTTGTAAATGTTGTGGCTCTCGTGCTATCGCTGAAAGGAGATTTAAATCTTTAGAAAAAAGGTTAGGAAGGGATGTAGATTTAAAGGAAAGATACAAGCAGGTAATAGAAGAGTATTTACAACTAGGACATATGAGGAAGATAGATAAAAGAGACAAGAATAGGGATGCAGCGGTGTACTTACCTCACCATGCTGTAATCCGGGAGGACAAAACTACCTCGAAGGTACGTGTCGTGTTCAACGCCTCCGAAAAGAACAACAATGGAGTCTCACTCAATGACACGTTGATGGTGGGACCTACATTGCAGTCTGATTTGAGACACACAGTTTTAAGATGGAGATTTCACCCTATTGCACTGGTAGCAGACATTGTAAAAATGTACCGCCAGGTCAGGATTTCGGATGAAGATGCAATGTTTCAGCGCGTTTTATGGCGAGACAGTTCTGAAATCGAAATCGAGGACTACGAACTAGTGACTGTTACCTTTGGGACGGCATCAGCAACATACCAAGCAGTCAGAACACTTCATCAAGTAGCCTACGATGAAGGCCACAATTATACAATTGCTGCAGATAAGATTCTCAACTGCTTCTACATGGACGACTTGATGACCGGTTGTAACGACGTAGAAGAAGGCCTGGAAATACATCGTCAAATGACAGACTTATTAGGAAAGGGTGGATTTGCGCTTCAAAAATGGAACAGTAATAATCAAGACATAGTAAACAAAATACAGGACATAGAAAGTAATATACTAAAAGGACAAATAGATCAAAACAGGACAAAGGATAACAAGGACAACACAAATAATCACAATATCATACAGGACATAAAATCAATAGAACAATATAAACCAAATAAATCAGGAAATAAACAAAACGAAGTAGAAATAAAACTTGACAGTACTATTGAAATTCTAGGACTTACCTGGAACCGCAACGCAGACTGCTTCCAGTACACGGTGAACCTCCCGATGCCCACGACCGCACCTGTAACTAAACTAGCTATTATTTCTGTGATAGCACGACTTTTTGATCCATTAGGCTGGTTAGCTCCTAGTATGATTATAGCGAAGGTCTTCATACAGAAGTTGTGGCTTGCAGGTGTTGATTGGGACCAGGAGCTAACCGATGATTTAATAAATGAATGGAGACCGTATCGTGAAGAGTTGTTATTACTCACCAAGGTTCGGATTCCTCGTTGGCTTGGTACAAAGTCGAACGACTATCTGGAACTTCACGGTTTTAGTGACGCCTCCAAAACAGCTTACGCAGCTGCTGTTTACTTGCGAGTTGTCGGTTCAGATGGTAACATTAATGTATCGTTGTTGGTTGCTAAAACTAGAGTCGCACCAGTAAAACAAATAAGTATTCCGCGATTGGAACTCTCTGGAGCGGTCTTGCTGTCACAACTGCTATCGCAAACAGCTGAGGTCTGGAATATTTCTCAAGAAAGGGTCAAGGCGTGGACTGATTCCACTGTTGTGTTGGCTTGGATAAACAGCCACCCAAGCAGATGGAAGACATTTGTGGCCAATAGAACTTCTGAAATATTAACCTCAATGAAAGCGTCGCAATGGTTTCACGTCTCCACAAAGGATAATCCAGCAGACTGTGCCTCGAGAGGGATACTTCCTAGTTCAATACCAGAAAACAATTTATGGTTTACTGGACCACCGTTTCTTAAGCTACAAAACGTAGTTTACAATAGGCCAAATCACAACAATTGTACTACAGATTTAGAAGAGTCAGCAAAGGTACATGTAGCGACAATTCCAAACGAATCGTTCTTTAATCGGTTTTCTCAGTTACGAAGATTAGTTAGGATTGTTGCATACTGTCGTAGATTTTTAAAGGAGAACAAAATATACAGAAAGGGATATTTACAAAAGACAGAATTAGACGCTGCACTCGAAAGTTGTATAAGAAAAACACAGAGAGAACTATTTACAACAGAATATGAAGAATTAAAGAACAAAGGCTATATACAATTAAAATCAAGCCCATTAAGGTCACTCTGTCCTTACCTTGATGATAAGGATATCATGAGAGTTAGAGGGAGACTGGAAAAGTCAGAGCTCAGCGAACAGATGAAACATCCCATCGTCCTGCCTCACTCCAGTCACCTAACTAAGTTAATCATAGCTGACGCTCACCATAAAACCCTCCACGGGGGTCCCCAGCTCATGATTAACTATTTGAGAACAGCCTACTGGATTATTGGGGTTAGAAATCTGGTCAAACATCATGTCATCAAATGTGTCATATGTGTCAGACAAAGAGCCAGTACAAAAAACCAATTTATGGGCTCACTACCAGCTGTTCGTTGCAACCCAGCTCGACCATTTCTTCATAGCGGGGTTGATTATGCTGGTCCAATTAGCATAAGGACAACAAAAGGGCGTGGCCATCGGTCATACAAAGGCTATATATGCCTCTTTGTATGCATGGTCACTCGAGCGCTGCACTTAGAAGCAGTGAGTGACATGAGCACTCAAGCCTTTTTAGCGGCGTTCAGACGCTTTGTTTCAAGGCGAGGTCATTGTGCCAAACTGTGGAGTGACAATGGCACTACATTCGTAGGTGCCTCCAGGGAGTTACAGCAGTTGACAGCTATTCAGTCATCAATAGCCGAACACCTCGAAACGAATGGTACAGAGTGGCATTTCATTCCTCCTCACAGTCCCAACTTTGGTGGACTTTGGGAGGCAGGAGTGAAATCTACAAAATTCCATTTGAAGCGAGTAATCGGTGAAGCGACTCTCACCTTTGAAGAACTGACGACACTCCTCAGTCAAATAGAGGCGTGTTTAAATTCGCGACCTATGAGCACAATTAACGTTGATGATCCTGGTGAACCACTACCATTAACTCCGGGACATTTTTTGATTGGAGAACCATTATTAAATGTTCCTGATACTGATTACACAAATACCAATATAAGTTATTTATCTCGCTGGCAATTAATTCAACGCATTCTTCAGTCATTTTGGAAACGTTGGTCACAAGAATATCTTGTAACGTTGATGCATCGCTACAAATGGTCGTCCCAAGTTGCTGAGCCAAGGGTTGGTGACATTGTGCTTGTCAAAGAAGACGACTTACCGCCAAGTCGTTGGTTGTTAGGTAGGATCATTGAAAAACATCCTGGGGATGATAATATCACCCGTGTTGTCACGTTACGCACTAAATCCTCAACAATCAAAAGACCAACATCCAAATTATGTATTTTACCCGTAAGTCAATAAATATTTGTTAAGTATATTTGCGCTGTTTACGTATTGTTACTTTTAAGCTCACATTGGTTGTTTATATTTTAGTTAGTTTTAAGTTCATATTCTATACTCTAGAATAGTTCATGTTTAGCTTTAATATATTGTAAATACTTGTCATATAATTAGTTCACAGTGCTTTCTTGCAGAACAGATCAAATTATTTAATCTTTACAGGCCAAGTACTTATGTTTATGTACTTATGCAGTTCAAATGATTAATAGTACCTTAGTTCATAATTAGTTAATTTTAGAAGGACGTTCCTTCAGTAACGTCCTTGGTGGGCGGTATGTTTGCAACCTTACATTTTGTAAAGCTTCCAACGTCTTCGATAGATGGCGTTGGCTTCGAATTAGAAGTCGTTAGCGTTAGGCTTTCGCAATTTGTATAGGTCTATGCGATTTATTTTCAATAAACGAGATCGAGTCGGGGATCGACTCCGAGATCAGTACGCACTTGTGGTCTTTTATTTAAAATTCCCGCATGCTACAGTTCAGGTCAACTCATTCTCCCCTAAATACCATCCGGTACTTAACACACACAACAAACTAAAATTCTTTCGTAAGATATTAAAATACCACGCCCGCAATCAGAACTCAAGATCCGCCTCGTTGAAACGTAAAATGAACGCAAATAGTCAACACAAAAAGGCACTTAACGCGGCGTTACAATTCACCATTAACTTCCAAAAACAATTAACCGGGCCACGCCCTCGAAATGGAATGCGCGCGTCAAATTCCAGACTGTCTTTCGACTGGGCGTGCGCGCACGAGACCGCGTCGCACAAGCAAATTAAATATTGCAAAATGCACTTCAAGATGCAATCACTATACAAATTGACGTAAATTACTTGCAAACGAAGTTACTTTAATCACGCAAATTCAATACAAGCCTCTTGTCACGAAACCTACAAATTAGACAAACTAATTCGAGGCGGTCTACACGAGACCCCAAATATTCAATAGTCAATTAGGCGCGCACAATTTACTCTATATCCAACACGAAGCGATCTCCTCTTGGGTCACACATTCTTAGCGTTTCAAAACTCAAAGGGGCCTCTTGTCACTTAAAGCACGAAAGACAATCATTAAGAGGCGTTTGTCACGCGGCCGACCGCCTCTTACCTAACCATCAAACTTTAAGACTCGCCTCGTTATCACGAAAACAAATTGAGATAACACCGTATGAGGCGCGCGACCCACCGTCGCGCCACGACGCTATTTCATACTATACTGGCCGCAAACAACACTAGTCGACAATGCCTCGGCGTTCAATGCCCTGATGTCGGCCCACTTGGCCGAACGCCGTAAAGCCGCACCCCGCCGCCCCCGTCGGCGGCGCTCGCCTCACCTCGATACCATCGGGTGACGCGCCGCGCGCGCATCTTGATGCAAGTTTTAAAATATTACGATTTTGGCCTAAACAGACATTATTTTGACAGTTGGGAAAGAAAACGCACAAGTTCGGAAAAGGTAAAGAAAAAGCTCGAGTATGTAATAGCCCACATCCCAAACGCTATACCTCCCTGCAATACGCCACTTTTTGAGCAACTGTATTTAAAAAATCATTTTCTATTACAGCCTATAAAATTCCATAGATTTCCTCATGGAGGGGTTTTTGCCATAGTTGCCACGCTTCGAATTTCGTCGTCGGCAAAATCCTCCAAGTGGGGGTTGGCAACTGCAGTTTTTTTATTATTTTGAGTTTGTTATTAGAACATGCTGGTATCCATCTCCTGTTTCAGTTTTTCTCTGTCGCCTTTTTCCGACACCCACGGGACGATAATGTGTAGTAGATATTCTTACATCGTTTTTTATGCTTACAAATTTTTATCAGTCCATTTATGAATATTTCAGGTCACTGATAAGCATTTTTGTCTACAGGCAAATTATCTGAACAGCGGACGTCTTCTAACGGAGGACCAACTCCGACGTTTGACCGAACTGCTCAACAAGATGTTTGTGGACGCGCACACGAAAGTGTTCTCGTTGTTGTTGGATGCAGTGTGCGAGCTCCTGCTTGTACACTGCCACCAGTTGAAGGACTGGCTCTATCAGTTAATGTTTAGGTAAGCGTACAATTGAATAGCCGTTTAAAAAGAAAATTATTTTTGTGACCTGGGATATCAACACTGTCTGGTACTACTAAATGTCGTTATCGTGGTGAAATTCGACAAGGCATTTTCTTATTTTAAGCATCATTAACATTAAATCCCTTTTTACTGAATCGTGCCAATAAAGCAAGGATTTAAAAATAGTGGCTTGAACTTACATTTTTTTAAATATATTATAAGTCGAACAATCGCTAAACTATTTTTAAAAAATATTTTTTACCTTTGTAAGTTATTTAAATATTTTTTTTCATTACAGGCTGTTAATGAAACTTGGGACGGATATTCTAGGCTCCGTACAGAGCAAGATTATGAAGACGCTGGATGTCATACACGAATACTTTCCCGCTGAGTTACAATTACATAATATATTTAGGTACATTGTCGATTTTTTTGGAAAAGTCTTTTTTTAACATTTTATGTTTTAGATAACATGCAGCTTTGTGGCCTAGAGTTTACATTAATACGCTACGATATCGATCTTTAGATAAAGACTGTTTGCTATAATTGTCCTTGTAGCGTTTTATTATAAATATTATTCTAATCCAGTGCTTCACTACAATCCCACCTGATGGTAAGTGGTGATGTAGCCTAAGATGGTGAAGTGCACTGACTTAACAAAAGCCTATTCCTCTTGCCTTGAAGACACCCACTTGTTATCGGACGGTAACATAGATACTGGCAACTTATTCCACTCCTTTGCTGTACGCATGATAAACGATGTAGCAAACCGTTTGGTTCGAATGCGTGGTAAGTCAACAACGAAGGGGTGGAGACTGGCTGAACGACGGTGGAAGGAAAAGGGAGGACTTAAGTTATGCAATCACTGCGCACACTCCGAAATGCATCCTATAGAAATCCGAAAGGCTGGCTACTTTACGCCTGTGTTCGAGGCTGGTAAGATTAGTTTTTACCAAATTCGGGTCACCAATAAGCCTTTTACCACGCCTTTCCATTGAGTCCAAAGCTGCTAGGTGGCATTTTGCAGCACCAGCCCGTATATGGCAGCAATACTCCATGCACGATTGGACTTGGGCTATATGTAAAGTAAGCAGCTGTCCCTGTGTGAAGTATCGCCGCACCTTTGCAAGGACTCCCAGCTTCCTTGCAGTTGCTTTGGCCTTGGACTCAGTGAACCGCCCGAGGTTCAAATTTGACAATATCTCAACCCCCAACAACCGAAAGTGGTCGGTGTTTACCAGTCATACATTTCGTAAAGAAGGAGCCAGGATGAACTGGCTCCTTTTTGCAGTGAAGAGACACTATTGTGTTTTAGAGGCGTTGAATTTCACAAGATTGGCATCGCCTCATTCGGAGACTGCCTGTAGTGTAAGATTCACACGCTCGACCATAGTTTCTCTTTGATCATTCAAACTTCATTTGATCCTGACTGGCTGAGGACTTGGTTGTGTGTCGTGTCTGTCAAACAAAGTGCTAAGTGCCTTATAATTAAAAAATTGTAAAATAATCACGGCTTTGTAAATTTATAAACCTTTATGAATTAGTTTTCCTACTCAGTACTAGAAGTGAATGTTGCCTGTGTATTATATTAAATTAGTGTATCTGTCACTCCACCATATTTTATCTCTGTGAGAAGATGGAGTGTCACTGTGTTAATGGATAAGGATTTTCTTCTTTTTAGTAGGATGATCCCTTGAGTGGCGTGAAGCGACAGAGGGAAATTGAAACAGGAGATGGACAGTAATATCGTACTGCTAACAACTTAGTAATAAAAAACTATGGTTGCTAACCCGCCTCCTACGCGTGACAAATATGTTATATGTCGCGGCACGTAAGTCTAGCGCTGAACGAAACTTGGAGGGGATAGCTGCGCATGGGTATTTTTGTGCACGTATAACGTATAAGTTCGGGGGACGAAATGCGACTAGAGAGCCAATCAGCGCGTGCGAACGATACGCACGCTCGTCCCGGGAGCTGCTTACTACCACATGATACCTTATTTTCGACTTATGCGCAATAACGGTCACCGCTAGACTTTTGTGCCGTGACTTATATTTGTTTAATATTGAAGGTTGATAGGCTGCAATGATGATGATGCTTAAATGTTCTCGGAGCGTCTGACGATTGGTAACTGAGGCAGCTATACCTCCTATGAGGCAGTCAATGGGGAAGCCTATGTTCAGCAGTGGACTTTAATAGGCTGTGATGATGATGTTTAAATATCCTGGGAGCGGCTGATGACGTACCGTCGGTGGCAGGTTCCTGGCGGACGGAGCGACGGCGCCCACCAGCAAGAGCAAGGCGGCGGCGCTGCGCTTCCTGGCGGACCTGGCGCACGACTACTGCACGCCCAACAGCCTGGCCGTCGCGCTGCACGGTAACTACACAAACTAGTGTCTTATATATACGTCTCTGTAATAAAACAATTACTTTTATTTGAAATTATCCCAAATTATATATGATTTATGGGCAACAACTACACGTACGCGCGCTCATTCGTGTGCGATTCATTTCACAAAGTTTTTGCCTACTGTTTACTTTCGTATTGACTGACAGACACGCTTACTATTAATGCTTTAATTAATAACTACACGACACGAATAATGATTCCAATTTTCCCCTCACAGTTAAGCTTAGGATCCTCATAATAAATTTAATAAAATATTTTGATCATCAACGACGTAACCGACAACTGTCATTATTATGGCGTATTTAATAAAATGGATTAAACCTTATTATTATTAGTTGTAAATCTAAATTATGTACTCCCAATAACTAATATTTGCCGTGTAGTGGCGGTCAAGAATATGCACTACCCCATATCCTCGCGTGGGTGTCGTAAAAGGCGACAAAGGAAAACAGGCGGGAGATGGGCAGCAGCATCTTCCTGATAATAGCCAAAGTTACAATAAAAAAACTGCGATTGCCAACCCGCTCGCCAAGCGTGGCAACTATGGCAAATACCCCCCAATGACGAGAGTAACAAAGAGACGGCCCCCAGTCCCCGGCGGCCCCGCTATTCATGGCTACGGTGGCGACCATGGTAACGGCGGGGCAGGGTGTGCTAAGAATCTCCGGTGGAGGTTCGGTTGCCACCTACGACGACTCGACCTGCCAACGTACAACGCACGCACCCCGAGGACTGACGAGAAGATCGTGGAGCTGGAAGAAGAGATAGACAAGTTGCGCTGGCATATTATAGGATTATCCGAAGTCCGAAGAGAGGGGGAGGACACGATAATCCTCGAATCCGGCAACTTGCTCTATCACCGGGAGGGCGACCATCTGTCCCAAGGAGGTGTCGGATTTATCGTCCACAAGTCTCTCGTTAACAACGTTGTAAAGATCGGGAGTGTGTCGACGAGGGTTGCGTACAGTTTTACGTCATACCAACCTCGGCACACCCCGATGAGGAGGTGGAGGAAATGTATGAGGATATCTCTAGAGCCATGCATTCCTCCAAAACCCAATATACGGTGTTAATGGGAGACTTCAATGCAAAACTAGGCACAAGAGAGAACGGTGAGCTGAAAGTAGGGAAATTTGGAATAGGGCAACGAAACCCAAGGGGCCAGCAGCTGGCCAACTTCATGGAGAAAGAGGGACTCTTTATGATGAACTCTTTCTTCAAGAAGCGGCCCCACAGGAAGTGGACCTGGTTGAGCCCCGACGGTTCGACAAAAAATGAGATTGACTTCATTATGAGGACCAGACGACAACTGTTCAGTGATATCTCAGTGATCGCGAGGGTGAAAACCGGCAGAAATCACCGAATGATTAGAGGCACACTGAATCTAAATGTTAAGTTGGAGAGGTCTCATCTGATGAAGTCCGTCCGTTCGACGCTCCGTCCCCTTCGTGCTCTAATCCAAGGTCCCGAAACCTTTCAGCTCGAGTTACAAAACCGTTTTCAGTGCCTAAAAGACTGCAATGAAGTGGACGATATGAATGACAAGCTCGTGGAAACTGTCCATGCGGTCGGAGCTAAGTTCTGCAAGACCCGCCGCAGAAGAACACAAAAACTCTCCGATCACACTCTTAATCTCATGGCTGTTAGACGGGAGATGAGGCTATATTCTTCAACAGACTTGACAGCATACAGGCAACTGAACAGGCAGATCTCCAAATGCATGTGGCGGGACTTACGCAACTTCAATACAGCTCGTATTGAAGAAGCGATCGAGCGGAACCAAGGCTCCAAAGTCTTTGACAGAGATCTATCTGCCAGAAAGAGCCAACTGTCAAAGCTGAAGACCGAATGTGGCAGCATCGTTTCCGGGGCACCTGAGATTTTGAGTGAAATTGAGAGGTTCTATGGGCAGCTGTACACGTCATCGTTGGAGCCACACGCAAGTGTGAGTAACGATCCAAGAGCGAGTGTTATCCGACACTATTCCGAAGATATCCCGGACGTCAGTCTGAGCGAGATTAGAATGGCTCTCCACCACCTTAAAAACGGCAAGGCCCCAGGCGAGGATGGAATTACAGCGGAGCTTCTGAAAGCGGGTGGAAGACCGGTACTTGAAGTCCTTCAGAAGCTCTTTAATTCCGTCCTCCATGGTGGCATTACACCGGAGGCGTGGAGCAGAAGTGCGGTGGTCTTGTTCTTCAAGAAAGGTGACAACGCTCTCTTGAAGAACTACAGACCGATTTCCCTTCTGAGCCGCGTCTACGTGCTGTTTTCGAGAGTCATTACGAGTCGTCTCGCGCGCAGACTTGACGACTTCCAGCCTCCCGAACAAGCCAGTTTCCGAAAGGGCTTTAGCACCATAGACCACATACATACCCTACGGCAAATTGTACAGAAGTCCGAAGAGTACAATTTGCCACTATGTCTGGCGTATGTGGACTATGAGAAAGCCTTTAATTCCGTCGAAATTTGGGCGGTGCTGCAGTCCCTTCAGCGGTGCCAAGTTGACTGTCGGTATATCGAAGTGCTGAAGTGTTTGTATAGTAGAGCTACGATGGCTATCCGAGTACAGAACCAGAGTGCGAAACCTATCCAATTGCAGAGAGGTGTAAGACAGGGTAATGTTATATCCCCGAAACTCTTCACCGCTGCATTGGAAGACGTTTTCAAGCGTCTGGACTGGAAAGGATTAACATCAATGGCGAGTACATCACTCACCTTCGATTTGCCGACGACATAGTCCTTATGGCAGAATCGCTGGAGGACCTAAGCACTATGCTCAATGACCTCAATAGTGTCTCCCAACGGATAGGTCTTAAGATGAACATGGACAAAACAAAGATTATGTTTAATGTCCATGTCACACCTATGCTGGTAGTTGTTGGGAGCACTAAGCTCGAAGTTGTTGACGAGTATGTTTACCTGGGACAAATAGTCCGACTAGGTAAGTTCAACTTCGACCGAGAGGTCAATCGACGGATTCAACTCGGCTGCGCAGCGTTCGGGAAGCTACGACACATCTTCTCGTCAGACATACCTCAAAACCTTAAAACGAAATTGTACAACCAGTGCGTGTTGCCAGTGATGACTTACGGAACTGAGACGTGGTCCTTCACTGCTGGCCGTATGAGGAAGCTCAAGGTCGCTCAGCGAGCTATGGAGAGGGCTATGCTCGGAGTTTCTCTGCGTGATGAACTTAGGAATAAGGATATCCGCAGTAAAACCAGAGTAACCGACATAGCCCAGCAGATTAGTAAGCTTAAGTGGCAGTGGGGCCGGCCATATAGCTCGAAGAACCGACAACCGATGGGGAAGAAGGGTTCTCGAGTGGCAGCCTCGTACCAGTAGGCGAAGTTTAGGGCGTCCTCCCACGAGATGGAGTGACGACCTGGTAAGACATGCAGGAAGTCGATGGATGCAGGTGGCTCAGGACCGTGCTTTGTGGCATTCTTTGGGGCAGACCTATGTTCAGCAGTGGACTTGTGAAGGTTTGTAATGATGATGAAGTAACTAATATTGGTACCTTAAAATGGTATCCGTTTCTCTACATAGACGAGCTTATTTTCTTTAATTATTTTTACTCTTATTACCCCCGTGCGGCCGTGAATGCAGCAATAGTTTTGTTGTGGTGGTATTCATAACTTTGGGCTTCTGACGGTCTAACGATCTAACGGTGAAAGGTCTGGCGAGTTTGCAGGCCATAGTATAGTGCTTCCATGTGCTATTCACGATTGTCAAGGAAGGGTTATGTTTTTCGCGCGTATTTTGTATGTTTGAAAATTTCTTTATTACCTCATCTCTTCCAAACAGCTGGATGGATTTCGACAATTAAAGTATCGTTTTATTCATCTTAGAAACCCAAGTGTTCTTAGATAGGTGTTTGAAAAAAATGGTGTATTTTTGGCGTAAAATAGTAAGTTAATTTAAAAAAGGCAAACGGTTCCGCTTGCTACTAAACTTAATGCGGGTATTAACTTAGGATTTCAGCTCATAATTATAGTCTGTGAAACCGAAGTAGAGTTTACTTAGTTAAGATTTTATTTTAATTTTTTTTTTCTATTCTCAACCTTGTTTCGGTTGTTTTAGTGCATTACTTTTAAAATGTCCTTTTTGATATTTTTATTATTATATTTAAATTATCGTTCACTACACTTGAATAGTTTGATTAGCTGTCAATTATTCTTCGATTGGTAGATATATGTATGTTAATTTCTTGTTGCGGAAAGACTCACTTTCGTATAACCTTTGTACACCACATACTTTTTCATTTCTTACCTACCATTTCCTTGCGAAATTTACAGTGAGCGCTTAGACCCAGAGCTACTTATATAACACAAATAAATACGATTCATAAAATATAATTAAAACTCTTACGTTCTTAAAACTTAAACACTTGATAGCACGTGATGCCTACCGGACGAATCTACGGCACCACACCGTGTTATGTAATTGAAGATGCTTAACCGCGACATAACTCACAGTGATGTGCAAGCATAATAGGTAGTGTATTACTTATATACTTTTTACCTCTACATTTTATTAATCTTTCCACTTTTCTAAGTAATACAGAAAGTAGTCGCTAGACGGTGTTGACGTCGGCTAAAATTTCTGCGATCGCCGTATGGTCAAGGTCATTCAGGCTTCTTAAAGCCTTAAGTCTTAACCTTCCCTGCAAGTTTGGGCGTATATTGTAAAATAATCCTGTGTATGCTGGGTGGCGCTTAGGTTATCACGTTAAATAGCACAACAGTTAATACAAGTTGATATATGTCTGTTAAAATAATAAAATAAACAGAAACATAAAAAAAAACAATAATAAAAAATGCATCTTTCAAACAATGTAAATAGCGTAAAAAATTACATGAAATAAATCATCCTTGATAGTATTAGTTTACTGACCTGAAGTGACCGGTAAAAGCGGCATTGGCACGCACGCGCTGTGGCGTTCAGTGCCCACGTGACATCGACATACGTAATTATAATACCTACAATTGCCCATACATAGGTAATTAGGCACGCGTAGGGCGATGTTAATCCGATGTTATCAACAAATCACAAATTTCATGGTATGGTTTTATCCAAATAACCACTTTAATCTTGAAATCACTCAAGTTTAATAATCAAAACAAATCAAGTTTCACATACATGTGTGGTATTATACCTCTCTCGGTATGTTTGTAATGCCAGGGCCGTGTTTTGGTGGCATTCTCCGTAAATCAAAATCATGTCGATATATTCCGACGACGTGAAAATTGATACGAGACAGATATCTTAAAATTTAAAAAAAAATATATTTAAAAAAATAAAAGCGTCCAATTGCGCACGGGCTGTCACACCACTAAGTTATTAAATATGATTATCTAGCGTATTATTAACGTGTCCTATCACAAATAAATTAAGAAACTTATCAAAATGTCGACAAAACAAAAAAAAACAACAATTAAAACTCAAAGGACGTGTACGCGATAAACGAAATTTAGGTCAAGCGACTCATGAACCATTCCCAAGGACGCCAACGTCAGACTAAGTAACTTACTTCCTACTTTATCGTCGCACGCGCAAAAATATGAATTTTGACAACACGCACCCTCCCGACACCCCATCCCATTCTTGTCACTTCGCGCATAGAGAGTTATGCCTTAAGTCGTCTGTGTTAAGTAATTTTTTCGCTTGTATTTGTTTTCACACACCCGTAACGCGTGGTCCCTTTGTTTTTAATTTCGGGCATAAGAATTATGCGTTAAATTGTTAGCCATAAGTACTTTTTATGCTTGATTTTTTACTTTATTTAGAGTAATTCGGATTGGCAACGTTTGAACTAGGTATCTTCGTCTTCACGGGCCATGGGTATTTGACCTTAGTATTCATCAGGTGATATCTGTATGCATTTACATGCTGTTTAATATTAAAACGAAAAAAATCTACTGCGACTAGAATGTTAATTGTTATATATTTTTTTAGTTGTGTATGCTTAAAGAACTTTGTGTAATAACTTCATCGTCACTCGGTATTAAGATAAGCAATGCTTTTCTTTGTACGGTGTGTATTGCCGGTACAGGCTCGGTGAGCCGCGATTTCCGATTGTATTGTTTATCCGCACAAGTAGTAATTGTGTGTGTATGTGTGTTGCGTGGTCCAGGTGGAGGTAGCGGTGCTGCAGGTCGAGCGCTGTGCAAGGTGGCGGCGCTGGCGGGCGAGCCGCGCGCCGCCGACCTGCGCACCGCCGCGCGCCGCGCGCTCGCCGCGCTCTACGACTGCAACCCTGTGCCCGTGAGTGCACGCACACACACTCACATGCACACAAACACACACACACACACAGGCGCTGGCGCTGGCGGGCGAGCCGCGCGCCGCGCACTCGCCGCGCTCTAAGACTGCAACCCTGTGCCCGTGAGTGCACGCACACACACTCACATGCACACACACACACACACACACACAGGCGCTGGCGCTGGCGGGCGAGCCGCGCGCCGCTGACCTGCGCACCGCCGCGCGCCGCGCACTCGCCGCGCTCTACGACTGCAACCCTGTGCCCGTGAGCGCACGCACACACACTCACATGCACACACACACACACACACACACACACACACACAGGCGCTGGCGCTGGCGGGCGAGCCGCGCGCCGCTGACCTGCGCACCGCCGCGCGCCGCGCACTCGCCGCGCTCTAAGACTGCAACCCTGTGCCCGTGAGTGCACGCACACACACTCACATGCACACACACACACACACACACACACACACAGGCGCTGGCGCTGGCGGGCGAGCCGCGCGCCGCTGACCTGCGCACCGCCGCGCGCCGCGCACTCGCCGCGCTCTACGACTGCAACCCTGTGCCCGTGAGTGTACGCATACACACTCACATGCACACACACACACACACAGGCGCTTGGCGGGCGAGCCGCACGCCGCTAACCTGCGCGCCGCGCGCTCGCCGCGCTCTACGACTGCAACCCTGTGCCCGTGAGTGCACGCACACACACTCACATGCACACACACACACACACACACACACAGGCGCTGGCGGGCGAGCCGCGCGCCGCTGACCTGCGCACCGCCGCGCGCCGCGCTCTACGACTGCAACCCTGTGCCCGTGAGTGCACGCATACACACTCACATGCACACACACACACACACACACAGGCGCTGGCGGGCGAGCCGCACGCCGCCGACCTGCGCGCCGCGCGCTCGCCGCGCTCTACGACTGCAACCCCGTGCCCGTGAGTACACGCACACACTCACATACACACACTGTACCCTGTCAACACCCTTGTACACATCCTGTACACTGTACACACTGTATACAAAACAAAATGTCACACACGATGGCGGTTGATCATCAGCACACTATCCGACTATAATATTTATCACCACAGGCATCTATTTTTTTATTTTGCTTTTGATGTGTTGTCACCTCTGGCGACTAAGATGGAATGCCTTGTGTTCCCAGTAAAAAGGGTTTCCTGTTCTCTACACTCACCATACGAAACTCAGCTGCTATTTTACGTTGGTATTCTATGACACTGAATCTTAAAGTGAAGTTAGAGAGTTCACGTTTAATGAAGTTAACGCTGCGTTCCCCTCGTCATCTTAGCCCGAAAACTTTATGCTCGCATTACAAAATCATTTTCAATGCCAAGAAGTTTGCAATACAACGGACGATATAAACGACAAGCACGTGAAACTATCCATAAAGTGAGAAATGCTAGAAATATCATATGATTTTTAACAGTGGTAGAGCCACGCGGCAGCTTTTGCTGTCGCACGGATGGGCCGGCTCGAACCGGGGTGGTACCACGACCTCACAGAATACCAGCGTGAAGTAGAGGTTTACCTCTGCGTTTCGCTTGGTGAGTGCAGGTGGCCGGAGGCCCTCTTTACTGGAAATGAGGCATTCCATCTTAGTCCTCACGGGTGACAACGCATCTGCATTTTGATTCGCAAACGAGGATAGATGTAGATGTCTATGGGCCGCAGCAACCACTTACCATCAGGTGGACTGTGTGCTCGTTTGTCACCCTTATCCTATTTTTATTTTTTTATTTTATTTTATTTTATTTGGAACACCAACAGCATATAAACATTACATAAATACAAATTGGACATTTCGACAAAGCCATTTACAGGTATTCGCATATGGTTATTTAAATGTAAAGAGACCATGACAACAGTAACAATAAACAAAGTAAATCCCCGACGATGGAGAGTGTTTCAAAATTTAAGAGTATTTAAGAATTTGTTTAAGAATTTGTTGCACCATCGGCGCGGGGGCCGAAGAACTCCAACGCAAACAATCTACTTACATTATGAGGTTTGGTACGGAATAGTTCTAATTCGCCGTTGTTTATTGACAGTTTGTTAAAAAAGTCACTCGCACGAATAATAAATGAATTGCGGCGGTAGTTAGTATTGACTCTAGGAATAGCTAGTGGCTGAGTACGTCTAGTTGGTAATCTACGCGGAACCCAGATGCTTACCTTTTCCAGCAAAGCAGGGCAATCAATGATGCCTCCGACAATTTTTAATAGATACGTAATATCGAAGAGTTGCCGTCTTTTTTCTAAAGGTAAGAAGTGGTATCTATTGCATCTCGTTTCATAACCATGGTCCAATTGCTTACACTTGTATTGTAGATATCTCAAGAACCTTTTTTGTACGGACTCAATACGGGAAGTATACACGTTATATTGTGGATTCCAGACCACAGAGGCATACTCAAGGATACTGCGCACATAAGCACAATAAAGTACTTTAATCGGTTTAATAGATTTAAATTCATATGTAGACCTTATAATGAAACCAAGAGACTTGGAGGCCTTTTTCACTACGTAATCAATGTGCTTATCATATAAAAGTTTAGAATCTTGAATGAGACCCAGGTCCTTCATAGATGTAACTTTGTTAAGTGACTTATTATTGATTTTATACTGATAATTTATAGGGTTAAATTTACGAGAAAAGGTCATAGCAAAACACTTGGGAACCTTCAAATCAAGCTTATTTTGAGTACAGTATTGCACAAAATTATTCAGATCAGATTGAAGGCGATCACAGTCATCAGAGCTGTTAGTGGCCATAAAGATCTTAGTGTCGTCTGCGTATAATAAGACTCTGGCATGTTTGAAACATAACGCAATGTCGTTAACGAATATAACAAAAAGCAAAGGCCCTAATAAAGAGCCTTGAGGCACGCCAGAAGGAATTGTCATCCACGCAGAAGTAAAACCATTTATTGCAACCGCCTGGGATCTATTACTGATGTAAGAAGAAAACCATCTAAATAAATTACCATGTATACCGGCTTTGTACAGTTTCTCAAGGAGCAGCAAGTGATCTATGCGATCAAAAGCTTTACTAAAATCGCTAAAAATACAATCAACCTGTAGCCCTGAATCCATTTGTGAAGAGGTGTATTCATTAAAAACTAAAAGGTTTGATACAGCCGACCTCTGCCTTAAAAAACCATGTTGTTCAGGAGTAAAAGAAGACTGCAATGTAGCATATACCTGTCGGTAGACAACTTTCTCAAATATTTTGGCAAATATACACAACTTGGATATAGGCCTATAATTTTTTACATTAGAACGGTCACCGCTTTTATGTACGGGCGTTACAAAAGCTGATTTCCAGGTCATTGGCACTATACCTTCTTTTAAAGAACGCTTGAAAATAATACATAGAGGCGTAACCAAGCTATCTACGCACTGCCTTATAAAAAAAGGTGTTATATTATCAGGCCCAGCGCCTTTATTCATGTTAGTAGTTTTCAGCAATATTTCAACCTCCTTCGGATTTATATTTATGTCACCAATACTAAAATTATCTTGGCACTGATTATCAAGATTAGGTGTACGGCTTTTAGCGTCGGGAACGAGAAAAGTTGATTGAAAGTATTCTGAAAATAAATTACACACCGATTGTCCAGTATCACCAGACTGATCGTCATATGTCATAACAGATGGTAGTGCCTGGGACGGCCCTTTCAGCGACTTTGTGTAAGACCAAAAAAGACGTGGGTTATTTGTTACCGAGTTCTCTACTTTACTTATGTATGACTGATAACACTCACTTTCTAATTTTACGGCTCTCTCTCTCAGAAATGAGTATGTTTCGTAATCGTACCGGTTACCATATTTTTTATATTTTTTAAAATATTTGAATTTTTCTTTTAAAACCTTTTTTAAGGCGGCGTTGTACCAAATAGGAAATGAGCTACTACAGATAATTTTGTGAGGTATAAATTCGTCACGAAGATCGGTCAGAATACGATAAAAATTATGAACACTGTCGTCAATAGAACCGCTCGATAACAAGACATTCCAATCTTTTTTCGACAAGTTTGAATTAATTTCTACATAATTTCCTTTTTTGTAATTGAAAGCGGTTCTCTTGTTGACAGTCAGAAAACTAGGTATGTCTAAATTTAATTCGATGCAAATTGATCTATGGTGTGAATCCTCTGAGACAAGGGGGTGGTCACTGGGTAGTACATTTACATGGTTATTGCAAAAGACAAGATCCAGAAGCCTATCGTTGCTATTTCGTACGTTATTGTATTGGTCGAGATTACATTCGTTAATTATGTCCAAAAAATTTGCCTGACTTTCGTTTAAAACACCCATTGGCCCTAATTGACCGCTTTCCATTAAGTTCCAGCCAATATTTGGCATATTAAAATCTCCCAATACCATAAACAGGTCGTTGGGTGCAGAGTGAAAGTTATCCCCAAGCTTACTCGCGAAGTTATCGATTTGTGTATTCATTGAATAGCCGCCTCCCTCCCTACATAAATAAATGGTGCAAATGTGTAATGCGAGAAGGCCGGCTTTGGTACGGAGTGTCACTGAGACCCAAATATCTTCGGCGGAGGAGTGCCAAGCCGGGCGGCCGGCGGCGGCGAGCTCGCGGCGCACGGCCACCAGCACGCCGCCGCCGTACCGCTGCCCGGTGGAGCAGTAGTCGCGGTCACGCCGCCACACTATATACCGTTCATCAAAAAGTTCACTATCACTAATGCCATCCAATAGCCAAGTCTCCGTTATTGATATGATATCAAAGCTCTTAAGATTCGATATTTCAAGCTTAATGGTCTTTACATCTTCAATAAGTGACGCCAAGGGTACAAGTTGCTGCGTAATATTCACTAAGGTAGCCTGCATTTCTTCCAATCGCACTGCTATCCCAGGATTATTATAAGATGTTGATGCAGGAGACTGGGCATTTTTGCAGTCAATACAGCGCCAGGTAGATCTTCTTTCCCCAAGTTTACGAAAATTGGTCTCAGTAATACCAGCACAGGCGAAGTCAAACTGGCGTTTACATAAATGACATAAAGGTCCATCAGACACTTTATTCCCACAACGTGTACAAGAGAACATTTCCGCTTAAGATTATTAAACTTAGTAAAGCGGCCCCAGAGTTGACTGTCACTGATGTAGGATTTACTGGTAAACAACCGAGCGCGTGCACCTTTTACTACGTTCCGACGAGCGCGTGTACCCTTTACCGCGTTCTGACGATAACTGATAACTATAAAAAAAAAATGATTACCAATTGCGGTATAACGGTTTTATATGACGTAAAACTATACTGCAGCTATGTATATTATGCTTGTAGCACGAATGGGTCGGCTCGATCGGCGAAGGACCACCCTCACAGAATACCAGCGTAAACTAGCAGCTTAATGCTGCTGTTCTTAGTATGGTGAGTGTAGAGAACTACTGGAACCGATTCCATCTTAGTCCTCCGGGGTGACAACGCATTTGCATTTTGATTCTTAATCTAGGATTCTCATTAGATGTAGATTTCTTGCATCGCAGAATCTATCATTACCATCAAGTAGACTATGTGCTCGTTTGTCGCCTTTATCTTATAAAATAACATCTCGTTTAGCTAGGCTTAAAATACCCAAACCAGCGATGGAAAGCAACGTCAAATGTCAAAAACGTCTGGTACTGCTATCATTAATCTTATATAAACGTTTACGAGCTGTCTCGGACCGACGAAGCAGGTAAAAAGAAAAAAATAATTGTAATTCATTAGCATTTATTGTTTCAGTTCACAGCGCTAATGAGCGAGCTGCCAGCGGAAACGCAAGCCATCGTGAACAGTGTGGTCCAGCAGCATGTCCGGAGAACCTCTAGCAGTGAGTTTCATCAATGCCTTTTTAACCATACTTAGATTTTCGACCGCATGGTATTAACAACAGAAGAAATTGGATGTTTCTCACTCATAGTCAATTTAAATGCCTTTTAAGAGTTGTCAAGATGAAATTTGGTAATTGACACTAGTACACAATATGATAATTATACTTTTAATATCTGTCAAAACAATCAATGGGAATATATAAAACTAGTTGCAGACAGACTTCTTGCATTAGGTTATATTAGGTTATGGTCATTCATTGCTGTAGTACCTTTTAAATTTTATCTTTAAGCAAGTTTGTAACTGAATCTCCTATTCATGTTTTCTCTTGCTAGATTATCATATAGAGAAACTATGGTTGTATTTGGTATATTTTTTTTGTATTCATGTGTCTTTAATTTAATTTAAAAAATGCGTAACGTATATTCCTTATAATCACATCACGTTACAAAAAGAGGACTAACCATGTCACACACACCCATGTCACATGATATGTCACTGTCATTCATTTGTATAGTTTTTATTAGTGTTAATTATTGAAGCAAGTAAACTTGCTAAGCCTGTAGGCCATAGGGCTAATTAGCACAATTATTAAATTTTTCATGTGGGTTTTAAAAAGGTTCGTAATAGCAAGCCTAACTATAATAATGTCATCATCATTTAGTCGTTTCTAGTCCACTGCTAAACATAGGCCTCTCCCAAGGCATCCGTTGACTTTCTGTATCTCTTCCTAGGGAGCCCCTCTAGATGAAGTAACATTAAGAGAGGGTCCCCTACACTTCGCTTACTGGTTGTCGGTTCTTCGAGTTATATGGTCGGCCCATTTCCACTTCAGCTTATTGATCCGTCCTTTAGTTACTCTGGTTCTATTGCGGATATTCTTATTTCTATCTTGGTAATCTCTTTGAATTACAATTTATACTACTGCTTTATAACTTGTTATTATTGGTTTAAAAAAATATTGTATCATAGTGTGATTTATCAGTTCTAATTAAATAACAATTTTGTTGAAAACAAAGAAATTTAAATATATATAGGTGTTACGGCCTACAACCGCCCCTGCAAAGTCGCCTTGGCTGGGGCCCGTAGCAGCCTCCCCGACGGGCAGCCGCAGGTCGGGCCCAAATGGCCACATGGAAATATATCCTATCATACTAAACTATATGGGAGAATGCTAGGAAAATATAGTACGTACCTGTATCCGATTCTAAGACCGCTCCAAGGCTCGGTCAGGCCGTAGGTGGGTGTAAGGTGCATGGAGAATAGTGTTTAGTGATGTGTATGTATGTGTGACCTGGCCCAGCTGAGGTGACCGGCAGCGGCCGAGTTCCATGCTGCCCCACAATGCTGCACCACTCCAGCAGGCTTCACCGCTGGACTATTTCTTTCTTCATTGTCACTATTTCGGTCTATTAAATTTATTGTACATTTAACTAACTTAAACCCGCCTAATTCCACATTCATCGTAGAATCGAACACGTGATACCCGACCCAGTAACGGACAGTAGTTCAAAGTTCAACATTCAAATATCCCGGATTCATTTATCACCAAATTACAAATAGGGAAATAACGCGATCTCTTAATGAATCACACGGTTCAGCGTTAAACACAACTAAGTTCCTTCGTTCGATATCAAATACTACGCCGCGATAAGAATTCTAAATACGCCTCGTTGACACGTAAAACTAACAAAACAGTCAACACACAAAAAAGGGCACTTAACGCGACGGCACAATTACAATGATTTCCAAAACGATCAACCGGGAAACGCCCTCTAAAAGGAATGCGCTGTTCAAATTCTAACCGTATATCTACTAAGCGCGCGCGGGCGAAATTCCACGTCACCCGAGCAGGTTAAATACTGCAAAAGGCACTTCTACACGCAATCACTATATAATGTGCCCAATTACTTTCAAAGAAGTTACTTTAATCAGTCAAACACAATACAAGCCTCTTGTCAAGAACTTAATCCCTAGACTTCCTAATCCGAGGCGGTTTTCACAAAACTCCAATTACGTAGCGAAGTAACACGCACTAAATCTGATCATCTAGACCATACACCGGTCGCGCGAACTTCTGCAGCGATAACCGAGATACGCGGATGAACCGCATTGCTGCCAGCGAGCTACTCCTAACTACTTCCTAGCTGCCGGTAGCAGCCAACTCCCGCCATCCGCCCACTCGTCTAACCGGTTATGAACGCGCTGTATGGAGCCGAGCGCCCTCTGGCCTCAAATCTTGAAACCAGCGTTTGGGCGCGAACAGACCTCCGTCCCGGACATAAGGATTTATGACCGCGAGCAAACCGGCAAGCGGAACAGGGTCGCGACGGCACATTGCAAGACCTAATCTACAACCAAACTAGGCCACCCTAGGCACCCCATCAGATCTTGCAACCCTACCACCGCCTCAAAAATACCGCTCCAATGTGGGCAAGCCGGAGGGTTGAAACTCCACTGGATGCCCTTCCTGGACATCGCAGCACCTTACTAAGTCCTATTACTTACTGGACGGAAGTCCAACGACCTCCTTCAAACACCTATCTATGCCCCTATGATTCGTTCCGCAATCCGATCGGATTAGGTCTGCAAACAGCGACGCGATACGAAGCGGCCCAGCGCGGCCTCCTAAGCTTCAGTGCAGAGAGCACCCACAAGTTCCACATGAACAGCGTCTGTGGAGAGCCAAACAAAACGCACAGATAGTCTTTAGTATGAATTTTCAAACAGTAGGCATAACCAAGCCATCTACCATATAATCATTTACTCAATAGGGCTGCAGCTGATTTCAATCTGATAATCTCCAAACTAGCTAGCCTTTTAGACAAGTAGTCCTATGCTCATACTTAAACCAATTTTCAAAAGCATCAGTGTTCAACTACCGTATCAATTCAAACAAACTCAATCACCGATGCGCATAGATCAAACTGACAATTTAAACAGAACGATAAACGTAAGAGACAGCCCTAATTCTCTTTTCAAACAAATATCTTCGACAGTGCCAACAAAATGTGAAAACAAAGAGAGGAATTATTCTTATTCCCTTCGGCACAAATAGGGTTATTCAATTTCAATTTTCTTTTGAACAAATAAACACAGTGATCAAATACAATTACAGAAACATATGTACAAGTATTTAAAGAGCACATTAAATTCGCTTTCTTAATCACAACCGCCACAAATATGAAAACATTTCGCGGAAAACCCAAAGCATTTTTATTTTTCATCTAAAGCATCATTAATTAAGTCCTCGAACAAACTAAATCTTACAGTCCTTAACAGCGCGATTCAACGCTCCCGGGGGGCCCTAGCCTTCCCAACAACCAAGCGGAGGCCAACCGTGTTTTGAACCCGAAACCAATAGAGCGCGTACCGTTACACAATCGACGCTCGGGTTGTACACCCTCACTGAGGCCGTCAGCAATAGAACAGTTTGACCAGGGCTGTTGACGGCTCAAAGAATTAGTGGAGGTGGCCGTGGTATGAGCTAGGGCGGCAGCTACCTAGCTGGGGCTGCCTATATCAAAAGGGGGAACGGTGGTACCCCCAGCCGCGGCCACTCAGCTGACGGGATTGAGAAGGGTCTAGCTGACCGCTGAGTGGCAGTGAAGTCCCTCTCAACATACTGAGGGAGGGGGTGACGACCCCTCGCCCCTGGGGGAACAACCCCTGCAGAGGGCGCGGCTGAGCGCCCCCGCCCGTGGGAGTCGAGGGCCCGGAAGAGCCCTGAGAGGAAACGCCGTTCGCACCCAGACACAAAACGGCATGGTGATTGCCCTGGCTGCGCAGTGGCATCACTTCTAAAATTACTACGCGGCTCAAATACAAATTACAAATTAACAAATAACAAATACAGTTCCTATCAAATCAAGTTAAATACTAATTACACAAATGCAAATTACTATTTATTAGATGAAATACAAATTACAATACAAATAAAGGTACACATCACAGTCGATCAACAAAAAACGCCTCGCTCAGACAACCGACCCTTCGACAATTAATCTACTATAATTATACGACGACGATAATTATCCGATTACGTGATACGAATTATCTACCTACCCAACGCATACCTAGCCCTAACAAACTCCCGCTTGCGCAACCTACGGGCGTGGCTTTCAAATCTACCCACTAACAAACAAAAAAAGCAAGCAACTAAGGAAAATAATTTTATTATTACGTATTACGGCCGGGCGTGATTGTAGGCACAAAATTAAACCAATCCAAACACGCTCTGCTACCAAAAATGTTACGGCCTACAGCTGCCCCTGCATAGGTCGCCTTGGCTGGGGCCCATAGCAGCCTCCTCGAAGGACAGCCGCAGGTCGGGCCCAAATGGCCACATGGAAATATATCCTATCACACTAAACTATATGGGAGAATGCTAGGAAAATATAGTACGTACCTGTATCCGATTCTAAGACCGCTCCAAGGCTCGGTCAGGCCGTAGGTGGGTGTAAGGTGCATGGAGAATAGTGTTTAGTGATGTGTATGTATGTGTGACCTGGCCCAGCTGAGGTGACCGGCAGCGGCCGAGTTCCATGCTGCCCCACAATGCTGCATCACACCAACAGGCTTCAGCGCTGGACCATTTCTTTCTTCAGTGTCACTATTTCAGTCTATTAACTTTATTGTATATTTAACTAACTTAAACTCGCCTAATTGCACATTCATCGTAGAATCGAACACGTGATACCCGACCCAGTAACGGACAGTAGTTCAAAGTTCAACATTCAAATATCCCGGATTCATTTATCACCAAATTACAAATAGGGAACTAACGCGATCTCTTCATGAGTCACACGGTTCAGCGTTAAACGCAACTAAGTTCCTTCGTTCGATATCAAATACTACGCCGCGATAAGAATTCTAAATATGCCTCGTTGACACGTAAAACTAACAAAACAGTCAACAAACAAAAAAGGGCACTTAACGCGACGGCACAATTACAATGATTTCTAAAACGATCAACTGTTCAAATTCTAACCGTATATCTACTCGGCGCGCGCGGGCGAAATTCCACGTCACCGAAGCAGGCTAAATATTGCAAAAGGCACTTCTACCCGCAATCACTATATAATGTGCCCAATTACTTTCAAAGAAGTTACTTTAATCAGTCAAACACAATACAAGCCTCTTGTCAAGAACTTAATCCCTAGACAACCTAATCCGAGGCGGTTTTCACAAAACCCCAATTACGTAGCGAAGTAACACGCACTAAATCTAATCATCTAGACCATACACCGGTCGCGCGAACTTCTGCAGCGATAACCGAAAGACGCGGATAAACCGCATCGCTGCCAGCGAGCTACTCCTAACTACTTCCCAGCTGCCGGTAGCAGCCAACTCCCGCCAACCGCCCACTCGTCTAACCGGTTATGAACGCGCCTTATGGAGCCGAGCGCCCTCTGGCCTCAAATCTTGAAACCAGCGTTTGTGCGCGAACAATAGGTATACTATAGAACGGACGGAACATTTGCATACAAAAACTTTGAGCTCGCGCCTATGTGTGCCCTCCAGCTAAACAGAGCAAAACTACGCTGAATATTTATTAGGAAAACTCTCTTTCTATTAGGTGACGCTAATAAATGTAAGGTAAAGATCCGTTTCAGGAATGTTACCGTATCGACATCAAAGTATCGATAATGTTGTTTAAGGTAAGTTTGTAATGCTTTACGATATAATAATAGGGAATATGCATGCTTTTTTATTGTATAAATCTATTTATTATGATTCCCATCACACCAAAAAAATCATATAAACTATTTAAGTCATGAATAACTTCATGAATGAAATGAAATGTCATGAAATAAAATATTTAATTTCCAATAACTAAGAATCAATTCAAACAGCAGTCACATTGGTGGCATTTTGGATGACGTCAACTAGGTCCATTAGACGCTAGAATGATAGCACATGATTGGTCGGTCGGCGTTGAAGGCCCTTCCCGAAACGTCAAATCCAATAAGAGAGTGCCTCCATGTTTTTCAAATTAGTTTCTTTTACAAAAATACACTTTAAATCTAACATAATTTAGGAAAGCACTGAACTTAAATGTAGTTAGACGATAAATTATTATACAAATTCAAAAGTTTGCGCGTTTACTGCTAAAAAGAACACCTTTGCCGTATTATCTCAATTTCAGAGCACTTCCCTTGTTGCGACAGCCAGTAGCGGAAACTTCGGTGTCTACATATCGAATGACTTGCAGTAGCATGGTCACTTGGAAGAGAAAGCTAAATTGGCTTCTAATAACTTGGCGTATTCAGTAGATCGGGACAGTATTTCATGCCTGCTCATAGTTTGCAACTTTACAACTGCAGGTTCGGCCTCACACTACTGTCCAGCCGGGGCTCCCCAGTGCGAGCTCCTTCCACTTGACCGCATAGAGAGCAGAGCGGCTCGAATCGTTAACGACCGAGTTCTCTTTGATTGGCTCGCTTCACTGGCGCTGCGTAGAGATGTTGCATCCCTTTGCATTTTCTATCATATTTACCACGGGGAGTGCTCTGAGGAATTGTACGGATTAATTCCAGCCACCAAATTCACCAATACACATCGTGAGAAAACTTAATTTACCATCCACATCATTGGGATGCATGGCAGTCCACCACCGTACGATTTATTATGGGTTTTTTTAAGGAATAGTATACCATCGGCTATTTTTATGGACCGATACGACTTAGTTACCTTCTAGAAACGAGCTTACTCCTTTTTAAAAGGCCGGCAATGCATCTGCAATTATCCTGGTGTTGTAGAATTATATTAACATTTTAAAAAGAAGGCTATCTTGTTGACTGGTTGTTCTGGCTGACATAGACGTTTCAAGTTAAAACCTCATGTGATCCGACATAGGCTCACCCGATTTCTTTATTGGTATGGATATAGTATAGGGTACTGTCTCACCTCCTTAATTATTGTAAATGATTAAATCTGCATCCTGTATAATATTTTTTATCGATAGCACCAATCGATAAACGTTGTCAATCACTAACTCATTTAGTGCGCAACAGAGGGCGCTTATTACAATGATGATAAATTTTCTAAAAAAATCTACCGGAAATATTATAATTTTTAAATTATGGGGTAAATATGCATTATACTTGCGATAATAAACCGAAATTACATTCAGTGTTTGCTACATATCGGGGCTTATAATATGTTAATGCAAAATCGGGCATATTTTCTTTAAAAATATTTTTTAAATTTAGGATATAGGATAGGATTTTATAATTTAGGAAACGAATGCGTCTTGAGCTTTTGACGATGTCATTAAGACTAAATGACACAAATCTGAAATATATCCTATAGGACATAAGTAAGAGGTGACCGTTTTGTTGCTGATGTCCGGTCTATTGCTACTACTTAAATGTCTTTGGTTGGAAAACATACAAATAATATGTTTATGTGACTACAAGAACTATAAAGTTATAATCATAACATTTCTTTTGGAAGTTTAATTTTGACGATTAATATATATAATATATTGTCATGGACTTGGGACAATCTTACAGTATCTTCCCTTTTCACTCCTTTATCAGCCCGTAAAAGTCCACTGCTGGAGATGGGCCTCTCTCATAGTGGGGGGAATGGGGTGTTTAAGTGGGGATGATTGTGCAAGCAGTGTATGTGCCCGCAGCCGGCAGCGACAGCCCGCTGCGCACCGTGAGCGGCAACAGCGCGGCGGGCGGCGCGGCGGGCGGCGAGGACGTGTACTCGCGCATCCGCAAGACCACCTCCGAGATACACTCCTACACCGCGCAGCACGCCAACGGTGAGCGCACGATACCATACATACATATACCACCTCCGAGATACACTCCTACACCGCGCAGCACGCCAACGGTGAGCGCACGATACCATACATACATATACCACCTCCGAGATACACTCCTACACCGCGCAGCACGCCAACGGTGAGCGCACGATAACCATACATCCATATACCACCTCCGAGATACACTCCTACACCGCGCAGCACGCCAACGGTGAGCGCACGATACCATACATACATATACCACCTCCGAGATACACTCCTACACCGCGCAGCACGCCAACGGTGAGCGCACGATAACCATACATCCATATACCACCTCCGAGATACACTCCTACACCGCGCAGCACGCCAACGGTGAGCGCACGATACCATACATACATATACCACCTCCGAGATACACTCCTACACCGCGCAGCACGCCAACGTCGAGCGCACGATACCATACATTCATATACCACCTCCGAGATACACTCCTACACCGCGCAGCACGCCAACGGTGAGCGCACGATACCATACATACATATACCACCTCCGAGATACACTCCTACACCGCGCAGCACGCCAACGGTGAGCGCACGATACCATACATTCATATACCACCTCCGAGATACACTCCTACACCGCGCAGCACGCCAACGTCGAGCGCACGATACCATACATTCATATACCACCTCCGAGATACACTCCTACACCGCGCAGCACGCCAACGGTGAGCGCACGATACCATACATTCATATACCACCTCCGAGATACACTCCTACACCGCGCAGCACGCCAACGTCGAGCGCACGATACCATACATTCATATACCACCTCCGAGATACACTCCTACACCGCGCAGCACGCCAACGGTGAGCGCACGATACCATACATACATAAACCACCTCCGAGATACACTCCTACACCGCGCAGCACGCCAACGGTGAGCGCACGATACCATACATTCATATACCACCTCCGAGATACACTCCTACACCGCGCAGCACGCCAACGTTGAGCGCACGATACCATACATACATATACCACCTCTGAGATACACTCCTACACCGCGCAGCACGCCAACGGTGAGCGCACGATACCATACATACATATACCACCTCCCAGATACACTCCTACACCGCGCAGCACGCCAACGGTGAGCGCACGATACCATACATACATATACCACCTCCGAGATACACTCCTACACCGTGCAGCACGCCAAAAAATACCATACACTGTCGATAAGCCACTAGCGCGCACACGGGCACACACAGTCCATCTGATAGCAAGCGGACGCTTTATAGAAAAATTAAAATGCAGATACACTAATATAAACGTTCAGATTTTACGCGTTCGTCACGCGTACAGGAAGACACATCTGTCTTTTCTTGTCTTTTTAACATTACAATGTGAGTGTCAAGGCAAGAGTGAATAGGCTTTTATTAAGTCAGTGCGCTTTACCATCTTGGGCTGGATCACCGCTTGCCTTGGCTTGTTTGCCACCTTAATAATATCAATGTTCTAAATATAGTTTACACAGAGTAACAATCAACAACTATAGTTTTAATAGTTTTTATTATGCAATTGCCGGCTCCGTGGCGCAGTGGCTTAGCAATGAGTTGATGCGCTGGGGGCCGCGGCTTCGAATCCCGCACGGAACATGTATTTGTATGACCTACAAATAATTGTTCCGGGTCTGGTTGTTTGTCCTCGTGGAATCTGTGTTTGTATACTGCCTCCACGATACAGGAAAAAATCCTAGTGTGGGTTAGCCCTCATTGTGTACAAGTAATAAATCTTTCTGTATTTTTTGAAGAAATAGCTACAATTTATTTTGTTGTACTTCCATTTCGAACACTATTCTCGATAATACGTGAGTAAAATGGGTTTGTGAACAGCTAGGGTGACAGACGTAGTGTGAAAAGCTTAAGTAAATATAATAATTTAATATGTTTTTATGTACTTCTACAGCGGAATGCGGTAACCACATGTCGAGCAAGGACTCTGGCATCAGTCAGATGTCGGACGCGACGCTGTCCAACAAAGCACACAACGGGGTTCCTAACGGACACTACAATGCGTAAGTAGTCCTGATTTTTATTGGATGGACTGACGACTTGGTGAGAGATCTTGGAAGCTGATGCATGTGGGTGGCTAAGGACCGTGCTTTGTAGCATTCCTTGGGAGAGGCCTATGTTCAGCTGTGGGCTTGTGAAAAGCTGTAATGATGATGATGTGATTTAATAATTTAAAATTAAAAATTTTGTACAGCCGACTTCAATATAGGTTATTTGAGAATAACTCAATAACCATTGGTCTGACCTTGATCAAATTCATATGGGACCACACGAGAACTATCAGCTTTCATATAAAAAAAGAATCATCGAAATCGGTTCGCCCAGTACAAAGTTATGAGGTAACACACATAAAAAAAAAAAAAAACATACACTCGAATTGAGTACCGTCTCCTTTTTGGAAGTCGGCAGAAAATGCGAATGAGGTTAATATCATATCACGTATTTAAACACGTATATAAATATGTACGATTTCAACTCAATCACAAGAGTCGTAGTTAGACTGAATAGTTAACATGTGCGTGTGTTGACCAGTGAATCGCTGTAAAAATATCGACCCCTAAATTTCGTAGCCTCAAATCTCACAACACAGTGCTAAATAGTAAGAGAAATATTTCGGGAGATTTACTATAGGATAGGACACTTTTTCTGTCTAAGATTCTGTCTGTATAGGTACCCCTCTTATGTATTTTTGCTCCCAAACAGCAGTGTTGCAGCAACCCACTGCTGTGTTTTAGTTTGACGGGTATGAAAACAAGTCATTGGAGTGCCTATAATCACTCCAGTGACTTCAGTGACCACTTAACTATTACCAGTCGTCGTAGTACCTTTAGTAGTCGACTTACCATGCATTCGAACCAAACGGTTTGTTATCGTTCGTCACGCGTATAGGAAGACACATCTGTCTTTTCTTGCCTTTTTAACATTACAATGTGAGTGTCAAGGCAAGAGTGAATAGGCTTTTGTTAAGTCATTGCGTTTTACCATATTGGGCTGGATCACCGCTTGCCTTGGCTTGTTTGCCACCTTAATATTACCTTAACAGTTACCTTCCTAATCTTGCATAACATACAGAAAGTTAAAATGGGAGTACTTATATCCCTAAAATGTCTGTTTGGGTATAACAACATTCAATTTGTCGTCAGCGAGGTGATAGCCCGCGCGGCGTCGGCAGATAGTTCTGAAGAGACGGGCAGCACTAAGGAATCCTCGCCCGTTCCCGGCCACGGCCGGCTGGATTTCCAGCACCCACATGGGTATGTACTAATAGTCGTGCTAAAACCACCCTTAAATTTACCGTAGCCAATATTTATTTTTATTAATGCATTTATACTAAGTCAAGACATTTCGGGCACTTTAAAGTACCCATGGTCATGGGAGGACCTCAGTCCCCCTCTTCTCCGTGTAGCATTCGCGTAAATAAGCAATTTATACTAAGTCGTGTTCTAGATTAGTCAAACTTCTGTTTAGGCCTTATCGGGACTTTACAGAATAAAATTAGTGGACTGTGACAATAGGTTTAATGCCGTAAAACCTCTAAACAAACATAATATAAATTGAAGAATGAATTGGCCGTGTGCTACTGCGTCTCGCAGCTGAGTGCGGGCCAGAAGCGGGCGCGCGGTCGCAGGCCAGCGACCGGCCCGCGCCCCCACGCCTCCTCCATTTTGGTCGAGGCGCAATGACGTCCGCCGACACTTCTTTGTCAATAAAAATCTTTCTTGATGATAAATATAATCCTAGTGTTTCTATTGAAGCCTATTGAGCGGTATCTTAATGCATGGGTAGCGCTTGGTCTACATTTGTGAACTAAAAAGACGGCTCCGTGGCGCAATATTTTAGCAATGAGTGCAAGCGCTAAGGGCCGCGGGTTTGAAGCCTGCACGGAACAAGTATTTGTATGGCCTACAAATAAATGTTCTAGGTCTGGATGTTTGTCCTTGTCAAATCTATGTATGTGAACTGCCCCCGCGATATAGGAAAAATCCTAGTGGTAACGCTTAAAAAAAAACAAAGTTAAAAAAATTACTAGAAAATATAAGCGCCTTCATAAGAATCATTACTGCCTACTAAGTGTTTAATAATAATCGGTTAATGTTTAAATTTAATATTTGAACAGGTATGACATGTTAACGGGTAACGCTTAAAAAAAACAAAGTTAAAAAAATTCCTAGAAAATATAAGCGCCTTCATAAGAATCATTACTGCCTACTAAGTGTTTAATAATAATCGGTTAATGTTTAAATTTAATCTTTGAACAGGTATTACATGTTAACGGGTAACGCTTAAAAAAAAACAAAGTTAAAAAAATTCCTAGAAAATATAAGCGCCTTCATAAGAATTATTACTGCCTACTAAGTGTTTAATAATAATCGGTTAATGTTTAAATTTAATCTTTGAACAGGTATTACATGTTAACGGGTAACGCTTAAAAAATAACAAAGTTAAAAAAATTACTAGAAAATATAAGCGCCTTCATAAGAATCATTACTGCCTACTAAGTGTTTAATAATAATCGGTTAATGTTTAAATTTAATCTTTGAACAGGTATGACATGTTAACGGGTAACACTTAAAAAAAGCAAAGTTAAAAAAATTACTAGAAAATATAAGCGCCTTCATAAGAATCATTACTGCCTACTAAATGTTTAATAATCGGTTAATGTTTAAATTTAATCTTTGAATAGGTATTATATGTTAACGGATATAAAACTGGGAAAATAAGTATCATTTGTTTTTTTTTTTCAGGGAATATAATTCGAATAATTTGGGCCGGGATAAGATCAAGCCTTACGAAACCGACGAGAATGGATACATTATTACAAAATGTAAGTAATTTCAAATAAATATTGTTGTGTGCTGTGTCATATAAATTTTCTTTTTTGAGAAGCTAAACTAAATAAATCTATTGTGTACTAGACTTACTCATCTTCCATACAAAGTCTCAATCTCAAGAGGGTCGAGAATAAGTTGTTAAGCCCCGCCCACTTAATTATTTTCCATCTACCAATAATTAGTAAAACTACTCGCAACGTTCCATATCGATGTTGCAATGTAGTCTAGCTACCGTGAGGATAGATGGCAGCCTGTTCACAAAATTAAAAACTAAAAATAATATTTTGGCGATATAAAATTCTTTAGGACTAAATTCAAAACAAATTTCAGCACCTGCGTATGATTATTATACCAATACTGAGCTCTACACACCTTTATATTTTTAGTTCCCATGACAAAGTATCGCCATCTAGTGTCGAATATATTTAGTTATATTTGAAAGCCGACGCAGAGATTTTTCTAGAAATATTTTAATAAATTAGGTATAAAATTACTTACAAATGAAATGTGATGCCATCCATAGCATCAGAGCATCTATCTAAGTATTTTTTACAAGATAAAACACAACACATCCTTTTCTTCTTAAGAGCCCTCTTACATTTCGGCGTTTCGCAAATTTAGGTATTTTACGCACCGAGCAGGCGGCAAGCTACGCGACCGATACTTTCTTTCATTCACTCGCTCGCACTATAATACTGTGAGTATGGCGATTAAACGATCTTGATCTTCCATAATACAAAGTTTTCTTAGGATGGACTTCAGTGATATATAGTGAATATTTTTTGGTGTGTCATTTTAATGTTATCTTATTAATTTATTATTATATAATTATATAATTTATTATTATATAATTATATAATTTATTATTTTATACCATTTTGATATATTATTCATTATTTATGAAATTTAGTGTCAAAATAAGTACACATAAATATTTTAATTGTTACGCTGTAACCGAATGTTAATAATCGATTATGTCTACTATAGGTAGAATAGTGGTATAAATAAATAAACGGTTGCAACCTGTTTTAATAAATATAACAACCAAATGTAACTAATATGTTTTTAATCGGTACTTACAGTCAATTACTATACTTTTTGTAAGAAAAATATTTGCTGCGACGGCATTGACCGAACTTTTCACGATTCGATAATTTCAGGCAGTACACACTTTTCATAAAAAGCTTGTAACTTGGGTAACATATTGAAAATCTAAAATTGGTCGTATTTGTAAATTTTTAGTACTTTTACTGCATTAATCTGGGCCAATACATATTACGGCAAGTATTCAGACATTTTTATTTGCTAAATGAAGCTGGCTTTGGATTTGGTAAAACCAGTCATTATTTTGATTTAATGTTACACTTGAATCACTGAATTTATAACCTTTAACTTTTTTTTTGTCGAAAGGCCGTATCAAAATCTATTCCGAAAGCTGAAATAGGACATTTAACTTCAATAAGACCGTCGCTGTATAGGTGAAGCCCTCAAATAACAATGATCTAGGTCAATGAATAGACCACATTTTTCTATAATAATATTTTTTTTGTTTGCTCAATTGTGCCAATGCTGCAGACTCGTTGTCCTTACCATGTTTAATGGAAGAGAAAATAGTTTTAAACCGATCGATCAAAAATGCGGTCGTAGTTGACGATGCTCTAGTATGCAGGCAATCGACGCACACTACGATAGCAATCGACGCACACTACGGTAGTATCGAACGATGCAGCGCCCGAAATCAACTGACGCAGGTCCACCCTCGGCAAGCGCTCTCGCGTTAATGATCGCAGATGGCCGGCACAGTGAAATATATAGTACTTTTATTTAATTAATTAAAATATAATAGTAACGATATAAACTAAAAATAATAGCATAGTTTAAGCAAATGTTGATGATTATTTTGGTATAAATTTTACTTATAAATGATGTAGAACTTCGGAAATATAGAGGCTTGTATCGAAGCTTTTTTTTGTCGTTTTTTGAATTATGTCGATTTTTTTTCCTAGCGTGAAAGTATATAACGAAAATGTATTCAACTATTATTAAAGTGTAGGATATTTGGGAGATAAAAATATTTTTTTTGATTATCGATATTCATTAGAATCTACAAATTAGAGCTCCCAAATCATGTTTTCGAGAGTTTTTGCCTAAACATGCATCGGGAGAATGATTATTACTGATTAAATAAATAAGTTATCTAAAATCCGTTCCGAGCTTATTTGAGGAGAGAAAACGAACTATTTTTACCAAGTAATTGTTTTTTCAAGTAATGAACGATAAACATAAAATTTCAACGAGGAAACCTTGTAATTTCGCGTTTTTTTTGTAATACGCCTCTTAATACTACGAAAATACACCGATTTGAGATTTTCTACACATAAGCGCACAGGACGAACGCTGACAGTACTAAGTGAAGCCACGCCCACTCTGATGACGTCAGGACCTAGTTAGAATCACAGTGCACAGTTGCTTAGGCCGTCTCGTCTTTATATTTGCTCCGTGCCCTTAACCCACGAGTATGTATGTGTAGATTTATGGTTTTAAAGGAGGCGAAAGAGGTGTGTCAAGATCGTTCCAAATGGAAGTTCGTAGTCTCTGCCTACCCCTCTGGGTGACAGGCGTCAGTGTTTATACAATATGTAACGTAATTAACGCACACCCTCAGACACCCCAATTAGTACACATTTGTTTATGTTAAAGAAATACCTACCTATGAACACTAACTGATGTTCGTACTCCGACCATCGAGTTTTTTATTTAAGTCTAGTAAACATTTGATCGCATCTTTCAATCACATTTTTCAACCATTGGACTTTGGACTCTGAACCATTTTGTTTATTGATTATGATACAATATCAGTAGGCAATATTCGTTACAAAATGTTATGAATTTGCATAACATTTGAATTGTAATTGTAAATAATAACAAACTGCTAAATCTAAGAGGTAATACGAAAACATAATTCAAAGACGGTGTGTTTAAAAGATGTGAATCAAGATTACAATAATTTTAAGAATCAAATATTTAACTTACTGATAGCCTAAACTCTCATGCAACGTTGTATTTTAATACAGTTTCAAAATGTCCACCACGGCTCCGTGGCGCAGTGGCTTAGCAATTGAGTTGCAGCGCTAAGGACCGCGGGTTCGAATCCCGCAAGGAACAATATTTGTATGGCCTACAAATAATTGTTCTGGGTCTGGATGTTTGTCCTTGTGAAATTTATGTTTGTACACTGCCCCCACAATACAAGAGAAAATCCTAGTGTGGAGGTAACGTTTTAAAAAAAGAAAAAGAAAAAATAATTTAGAAAGCAATTCAGTGTCATTTTTCACTATTCTAAAATCGTTCACTCATAGAATTAATTTGTCTCACTAAAATAAACTAATGATTTAATACGTATTAATATTTAATACGTACGTAATCAGGTGATCTGGGAGGTCAATGGCCCGTCCGCCGCGACCTTTATAAGGTACTCCAAACTCTGTATTTGTAAAGACTTTAATATACTTGAAATAAGGTTCAATTTTCTTTATTTTGTATTAAATGACGGAATTTGTATTAATACAAATAAAAAACTGCACTTTTAAGTCTTATTGCCTTGAGTTACGGTCCATTTCCGTTTGTATTAACTGTACAGGTTTAGTGTGACTGTAAATTACGTAGTTTCAATTATTTTTGGATAAAAAAATTACCTATATTAAAAATGATAGAAATCGATTCAGTAAACGATTCTGAACAAACTACTTTCTCAAAGTGCGTTAATTATGTTACGTGTTGAATACAAAATGGTTCTACCGCCATCTATTTGAGGTCCCAAGATCATCACAGAATTTCTATAATGTATCACCTACCAGATAAGGTTGGAGGATAGATTCTTCATAGCGCCATTGTGCCACGTCTTATAGTCAAATGATCTAACATTATTATATTCGAAAATTTTAAAATCTTTCCTAAAAATTCAAAGCTTTCCCAGATGCAGCAATTGTGATAAAATCATTTTTTTCTTTGGTAATATACTCGTATGGTTGTACTTTTGCCAGTATCGTTTACATGCCTTTTACTACACATATACTTCTATGGTCTACAAATAATTCGACTCTAAGACTATAAGACATGGCATAATGGCGCTATGACAAATCTATCCTCCAACCTTATCTGGTAGGCGATACATTATAGAAATTCTGTGATGATCTTGGGATTCTTGCTGATTCTTCCCAGGATAGAGTTCTTAACCGGTGGTAAAGTTTAAATGACCTTTAATAAGTGTTCTTGTAATATATATTGGATTATGTGTATATTGTATTGTATTATGCATATTATGTACAGCGGGACTTCGCGAGCCCGAAGTGCTGGAGGCGCTGTGCCAGCTGGAAGCGAACGCTGCGCCCGAGCAGTGCGAGCGCCTGCTGCTGGCCACGCACGAGCTGCTCAAGTACGGCGACTGCAGGAAGCCCTGCGAGTACTTCAAGTGAGTGCTCCTCACATATATTGCCACGCTGCCGCTATATTATATAGTTTTAGCACAAATGGGTCGGCTTGGCTAAAAATTTTAAAAGTGATTGTCATAGAAATAACCCCTCAGCTCAAAAAAACAAACAATAGTGAACTTAATATTATATTTATCTAAACCGTAACAAATATGTACTTCTTTGGGACAGGAATATAGTGCGAGTGGCGCTGGCGACGCTGTCGATTGAGGAGAATACTGGAGACAAAGAGAACTCCGAAAACGCGACCAACGTGCAACCGTCTTCAGGTTTGATTTACTATAAGGATTTATTTTATTTATTTATTTATTTAATCTTTCATGCACAAAGTTGTACACATGGCGGACTTAATGCCATAGGGCATTCTCTCCCAGTCAACCATTAGGCTAAACAGAGATATACGAACAAGAGGCGGTGCAGGAGTAATTAAAATAGAGAGCGCAAAAAAAATTGTATATACATATAAATATACATATACACACACATACATAGACATAAATACTTAAATACATACAATATATACATATATAAATACATACATACACATATACATGCATACACTACATACATACACAATACATATACATATTATCTATGTCAGAACAAATATGAAATATACATATGTGTATGAAAATAAAAGCTTTGTTAGTTCAAACTTGCAACAATTTTTTCACATGCTTACGGACTTGATTTATACAGGGTATTTTTGGAACGCTCCCGAAAACTAAAACAGGCGACAGCACCAAATATACCTTTGATCATGGGTCACAAATAAATTCGATCCTGATGAAAAAAAAAACATCTTTTTACAACGTTTTATTAGCTTTATTCACGCGCCATCATGTTAGTACAGCTAAATGAAACGATAATTTAATTAAAAAAAAACCAGCAGTGGAATAACTGAATTCATATTAGTTGCTTAAAGGTCAATGTACGCGCGAACGCAAATTCGCGCCGTCCGCAACTAGCGGGCCATACCACAATACCTAATAATTTACAACGCTTGTCTAAATACCTAACTTATCTACTTAACCTACTATTTTGCCACTGTACTTGTTTTTTTTTTTCTTTTTTATAGGATAAGGGTGACAAACGAGCACACAGTCCACCTGATGGTAAGTGGTTGCTGCGGCCCATGGACATCTACATCTATCCTCGTTTGCGAATCAAAATGCAGAAGCGAAACGCAGAGGTAAACCTCTACTTCACGCTGGTATTCTGTGAGGTCGTGGTACCACCCCGGTTCGAGCCGGCCCATCCGTGTGACAGCAAAAGCTGCCGCGTGGCTCTACCACTGTTAAAAAACTTGTCTCCACGTAGCCATTTTAATCCAAATTTACAGGTTAAATAACCCAAATAACTGGTTCGATTTCCCGCTAATGAAAAAATACTTAAATGAAATGTAACCAAGGTTAGAGTCATGCATGGAACTGTTTCAAAAACTACAATTAATAACGAACCACGACAAAACTGAAACCTACTGCGTCACAGCGCGAGGTGACACGAGTCGGCTGGGTTACATTCTGCCGTCATAATAAAGAAGGACGCAACTAACAAAAACATAAAATGGAAATAAAAAATTAATTGATGAATTTTTCTTTCAGACCCTGTGTCTATAGTATATTAAAAGGTATCTATATGAAAATTGAAATATATACGTAGAGACATGAAGATTTTAAGGACGAACTTA